>CM022766.1:18425778-18643278 GCA_012411365.1 Ameiurus melas | reverse complement strand
ATGTTCCCCTTTTTACGTTATAGAACATAGATCGATTAATGACACACGTCATCGCTTCCCCGATGTTCCCTCCAGAATGTCACGTATCGACATACAGTTCGTCTTCGTTATGGTACCGTATACAGTTTTTGGTGTTTTTATTTTTAATTTTTTTACAAAAGCTTTAAGTGTGGTTAATTATTTGTCATGCTGCACGTGCTAATAGACGACTGCTTGAAGCCGTGGGCTGCGTCCCAAACCGCGTACTTACCGTCTATATAGTAGCCAAGATACATGTATTTTACCTACTATGGGCCTACAGTAGGCAAGTACGCGGTTTGGGATGCAGCCGTGCTCTGTTGTTTGCCGTCACACGCTTGAGCACTGCCGTGTGTGTACGTGTCCTGTCGCAAAACGCTGTGAAAACTCCCACACGATGTTAATAGTGTGATTAAGGTGTGTACATGTCTGTAACGCACTTCCATAATGCAACTAAAACAGGAATACTCCACATGTCTTAATTCGATTTGCGTTTACTTCAAATATGACTTTAGTCGGATTAAGGTCATTAAAATTTGCCGTTTACATGGTAGTATCTGAATCAGAGAATATTGTCTTAATCGGGTTAATATCGGATTATTGTTGTCCATGTAAACGTACTGAGTGTCTGAGCAAAAGATGTGTCTATATGAGAAGAAGTCAAAGTGAAGGAATGAGGGTGAATGGAGCAGCGGCTTAAAGCTACTGAGGAAGTGAGCCGCTCATAATCCCTGTGCTCTGAGGAGGAAGTGTGTGTGCTGTGGTGTGTGACAGGTGTCTCCGATCAGCTGTGAGCTCTCTGTGTGAGGAGCGTGTGTGTAATCACTCAGTCTAATAGAGTTGTGAGCTGGATTTCTCATGCTGTGTGGGACTACGTGTCTCTGCTCCGAGTAATGCGCAGTGAGCGAGGAGTCACATGTGTGTACCCTTAAACTCAAAAGTGTGATTTTAACTCCTCATGATTGGCTGATTTCTAATTATGTAGAAATGGTGTTGTGCAGAATTCACTTATTTTTTTTGTCCCGTTTAAATCTTAGCCATTCACAGACTTAACGTTCAGACAATAACACCTGGGGACATGCTGTTCCCAGGAAAACAATAAACGGTGGGGTGGTGTGCTGCATCCTGACGTGAATCAGAGTCATTGTTTCCAACTGAAATTTTATTATTTTCCTCGAACTTTTCCAAGGTGTTTTATTCCTCTAACTGTTATGGTGTGTTTTGATGGGTGTTCATAAAAATTATGATTGAGTCATGGAAAAAAATACTGTATAATCTGATTTTCCTGAGCCACTGTGTGTAAGTTACAGTCGATGGTATTTCATGGCCGTCGTGTGCATGTGTGTGTGTGTGTGTGTGTGTGTGTGTGTGTGTGTGTGGGTGAAGTTGAAATTGTCAGCAAATTTATATGCATACATCATACGCAACTTAGATAGCTCAAACCTTATCATGTCCTACCTTAGGCACAAACGAAATCGTGACTGGCAGGAGCTGCAGCCAATCAGAGGAGAGAAAATGTTAAAATGTGTGTATGGATGAAGTAGGTAGAATGGTGGCTTAGTGGTTAGCATGCTTGCCTCACACCTCCGGGGATGGGGTTCTGATTGTAGCCTTGTGTGCGCGGAGTTTGTTTTCCCCGTGCTTCAGGGGTTTCCTCCAGGTACTCCGGTTTCCTCCATGTAGGCTGATTGGCATCACTAAATTGTCTGTACTGTGTGAATGGGTGTGTGAGCACCTGTTAACATGAGTGTGTTTTCATTTTAAAACACATAACTGTTGTAACGGTTACGCCTGTCGTCTACACTACTCCGGCGTTTTCGACCCTCGAAAACTGACACTTTTGGAAACGCCGAAGACGCCGTTTTAATTTGAATCTCCGGGCTCGTTTTACAGTGTAAACAGACCAAAAGGAAGACTTCTGAAAATGAAGCCGTGGCTGCCCACATTCTCCCCCTGATTGGGTCTTCTAGATCATTGCGTATTTTTCCCTGATTCGTCAAGCCCCTAACATATGACCATTACGCTACCTTGATCGTATACACAACATGGAGACTGAACTGCAAGCTTTGCTGGCTTTGTCGTCATTCTTAGCAGCCACTGTACAGTTAAATTCTGTATTTTATAATACTGCAGCTGCCTGCATGTGCAAGAGGCGAGGTATGATTAGAGCAATTGGCAACAAATCTCATTTCAAATGGTGTAAGCCCTACATGGAACGCAGATTTGGACTAGCAACCAACTTCCTGTTTACATTTGTATGCGCATGCCCAGTGTGCATGAATGGTCATGTGACATGCGTATTCGGTCGTGTAGTGTGGATGGAGATTGTTTCTGAAACACAGTGGAAACGCCAGTGTGGACGAGGATCGTTTTCACTTTAAAACGCCGTTTTAAACCGAAAACACACTAGTAGTAAACAGGGCGCGATTATGACTGTTGGCACTCTGTTCAGGATGTCCCCTGCTTTGTGCCCCGAGTGCCTTTAGGATAGGCTCCCCGCGACCCTGTATAGGATAATCAGAACAGAAAATGGATGGATGGGATGGAACAAGGAAAGGGTTGTTCTTTAATTAGTTGCGAAGCTAGTGAATGATTGTCATCTGGAATTGGCATTGTTACCCAGTTGTGAGGTTGTTTAGCTAGAGAACTCTCATAGCTTTTGTGTTTATTTGTATTTTTGTATTTATATCGGATGAGACTCTCCAGGACGTCTGCTCTCCGTGGATGAGAATTTACTGCTGTATGTTTTGATTAGTGCACTAACACCGGCTCAAATCTGAAAGCTAGCCAGACAGTGTTTGAGAGATTTTCCGGAGTGTGTTCAATCTTCTCTGCTAAATTTAAAACATGATCAAAGCAGGGACATTATTTCTGTTTCACAGTGTCTTTCTTACAAGTGTTTAGACTCTTTATTATCACGCTAGCTATCTGACTACTACAGCATGATGCGGAGTCTTCTCAAATGTAAATTTCTTTGAGCGTGACCCACCTGCATTGTCCTCTTAAGCTTAAGAGTATGTGTGTGTAAGTACATCCAGGCCTAAGTCAAATGTCACAAGTTTGTCTCGTCAGATTTAGGACTGCGTGCTTTTCTCATGCCCTGTTTGTTTGCTTCTTCACAGCAACGAGCACTAGACTCTGATTGTGTTGCACTATTTTGGATTAGCATCAAAAGCAGATTCACAGAGGTGTGTGTTACACTGGAATGTACCAGGACTGTTGTTTGACTGTTGAGAGCGCTCAGTTGTATTGCTATGTGCGTGAGTTACAGTTTCCCCTCACGGCTTCTCGATGTTTGTTTGTCGTCGTTGTAAGTAGAGAAGCTTGTGTATTCTTAGATGAAGAGTCAGATGTGTTACTGCGCTCAGGGTTCAGCGTCCATCCGACACTCCAGAGACCTTACAGCTTCATTCATGCTCTCTGTATAGCATTTCTCATAACTGCTTCCATCACACACTTGTATAGGGCAGTGTGGACTTCATGTCACTGGATCTTAGCTTGACTTTGGGACTGATTAAAGCTATGAGACTTAATTTACACCGCAAGCTAAATCATAATGAAAAGCGGAAAGAAAATGAATGAATGAATAATTTAGTGTTGTTTGCTGCTCAGATGGCAGAACATGTTTTATTACTACATTTGGTAGTTTATCTTTTGTATAATTGCCTATAAACACAGCTGTGGACGTATTAATACTATCCGATACTTTAAAAAATAAAATTAATATTTAACAGGTTAAAATGCTGTGCCTGGTGACATAGCTAGTGTGAGCTAAGTCACATGATTTCTTAAGGGATATTTAAATCATATTAATATAAACATTTTTAATTCATTCTGTTAACACTAACTATCAAGAGCTAACCTGACAAGATTTCTGACAGGATTATTATTATATTGATAATTAGATTTTCATCTCGACTGCTAATGCAACAGATAGCTAATGTGAGCTAACATTTTTTTTTTTTAGACTTCACTGCTAAAACTAGCCAGCTAATGTGTGCTAACCTGACAGAATGTCTGAAGTGATTAATTCATATTACAAAAAAAAATTAATCTACACTGCTAGCATCACCAGCTAGCTAATTAGAGCTAACCTGACAGGATATTTTACTCTTTAAAAAGAAAAAAGTGAACTAAGAAAAACATAAACCTTATGCAATTGTTCAACATATTATTTAATGTCTTTTCTGTCTTCTAGTCATTTTAGTGATTTAGCCAAAGTTATGAACGAAGTTATCAAAGTTCATGAGAATGTGGATCTTCATCATTTGAATGGCAATGTAGATATTATGGAAATTTGAATCATATTTAAGATAAAATGTGTTCCCTCAGCCACGGTATGGTATTTAAACTAGAGTACAGGGGTGCTTGAAAGTTTGTGAACCCTTCAAAATTTTCTATATATCTGCATAAATATGACCTAAAACATAATTAGATTTTCACACGACTCCTAAAAGATGATGAAGAGATCCCAATTAAACAATGACAAAAAATATTATACTTGGTCATTTATTTATTGAGGGAAATGATTCAATGTTACATATCTATGAATAGCAAAAGTATGTGAACCTTTGCTGTCAGTATCTGGTGTGACCACCTTGTGCAGGAATAACTGCATCTAAATGTTTCCGGCAACTGTTCATCAGTCCTGCACATCGTCTTGGAGGAATTTTAGCCCGTTCCTCAGTACAGAACAGATTCAACTCTGGGATGTTGGTGGGTTTCCTCCCATGAACTGCTTGCTTCAGGTCCTTCCACAACATTTCTATTGGATTAAGGTCAGGACTTTGACTTAGCCATTCCAAGTCATTCACATACTTTTGCCACTCACAGATATGTAATATTGGATCATTTTCCTCAATAAATAAATGACCAAGTATAATATTCTTATCTCATTTGTTTAATTGGGTTCTCCTCATCTACGTTTAGGACTTGTGTGAAAATCTGATGATGTTTTAGGTCATATTTATGCAGATATATAGAATATTCAAGCATCACTGTATATGACCTGTACAGGCAGATTTTTCTCTTCTGGATGAATGACAGATGCTTCCCAGCATGAGCTCTCTGAATTAGCAGGGTAGGAATGTACCGCTTGACTGACATGATTGAGTGCAGACCGAAATGGGCGTTGAGACATAAAGTGTATATATAGAAAGTATGTAAATGTCTTTTATACTGTTTGCTCGTGTTCAAATGTTTGCCTGTTTTTTGTTGAGTGTGTATCCGGAGGAAGAAAAGGCACACTGTGTTATTTCAAATGAATTCTTATACATGATGAAAGTATTTATGACTTTGCCTTTATATAACCATACCATAGACTTTAGAACCAAATACATCTAGTCAACAGTAACAGAGCCCCACATGAGGAAAAAGGAGGGTGGTATAGAGTGATGGAGAGAAAGAGAAAGGGAAGCAGAATAAAAATGTAGAGTTGTTGCCAAATCTTTCGCCAGTTACCAAGCAAAGCATCCACTTTGCATAGACAATCAGGCCCTGAGGTCGTCACTGAATACTAACAAAACCCATTTTCTGTCTCTCTCACTCTCTATCAAGACTCTATTACAGTGTGCGTGTGTGTGTGTGTGTGTGTGTGTGTGTGTGTGTGTAAAACCTTCCTCTAGAAATATGTGGGGAATTTAATTGGGTCAAAAGGTTTAAATGAGAGAACATATATAAACATAAACAGTTTTTACAAAAATCTAAACAGTGTATTTTTTAAGTGCCAGAACTTACATTCTTCACTCTTTCACAGTAATAACGGAATTATTCATAGTTACAGTATAAGGGGCATAACTAAACATTATACAGCCAAGATTTAAAGGGGTTAAGGCACATTTACCGTAGTTCAATACTTCGATTCATTTTGTCTTCAGCAGTATTTTAACCGTGTGTTGACAGGCACCTTGTGACAGGCGTTAACATGTTATTCCATACTGCAGCATTTTAGAGTGAACAGCATGCCTTGGAGTCTTATCAAAAGTTATTCCACTTATTGTGCCAGCTTGGCATGCATACACAGCCGGACCGAGCCAGCAGAGTTGTGTTTTTATCATTAGGATTTTTGAACAGGGATCGAATAAAACAAACCAGACATAGGATTATAAGAGACACCGGCTCAGCAGGAGTTATGACCTTTAGGGACGGGTGAAGGAGGTATGGCTTTTAAATATAGTAGAATTTAAATATAGTTGTCCTGTGCACTGTGGAATTTGGTGCTGTCACCAGACACACACTGACATACACACGCCGACCCAATCTTAGACCTGAGTCATGGGAGGGAGAGAATGAGAAAGGGGAGACCATAATGTTGTGCACTATCACTCCTATTATATAAACAACATTTTAAAAATAGATTGGATTGGCAACTAGAAAAATATGCTTACATATGCTTAAGTAATCTTCTAGTGGAAAAAAACAAACCTGATAATGGATGATGAAGAATATCAACCTTCAAACTTCATGCTGCTATTTAAATAAATTTTACTCTAAAATGCAGAGTTGCTTATTTACATGATGGGTTTTATGATTGCAAATTGCCCATAATGCTGTTTTTTAGATGCTCAGTTGTATGCACAACCCTCCCCACAGGAAAGCTTTCTACATCTCAACCCAGCGGACAATTTTTGGTTCCGAGAACATACATTTTTAAAGTTTGTTTTTTGTTAGCCGGGAAAGTTTTCTTAATAGAAATAGAAAGATATTTTTAGGTTTGCAGAACGTTCCCCTAATGTTCTCTTAACATTCCCATAATTTCATGAATGAGAGTTGAAATCTACTCAAAGTGACTGAGTAAACTTTCATAATCTGTTTGTAAAGATCTTGCTGATGGACCTACTAGATATGAACCACAATTCCCACCTCAATGGTACAGGTAGTGAAACAGAAAATCGTTGAACATCCATTTTTCCCTCAGACTGACTCTGATCTAGCGTTTGGCTGAATTGAGAGCTGTCAGCCAATAAGAACAAGTATTTCCACATATTTTCTGTAAACCCTGTCTGATTGGTCTTACCTACGTTTACTGAAGACAAAATACAACACTTCAATCTTCTTTTACTGACTTCAGTTACGAAGTGACAAACTGCTCGGAGTACCAAAAAATCTTTGGTACTACAGCCCCAAGTGCTTAGGCCAGGTACTCTTTTTCTTGTGGGTGGGTGAGTCGAGTGGGGGTGGGGGCATTGGGGCTCTCATCAGTGGCCCCCAAGGTGGTGGCACCCTAGGCGACCACCAAGTTTGCCTATGACTAGAAACAACCCTGCGCATAGATACAGGATACAGTGTATATAATCAGTAACCGCCTTTATCATGGTCAGGGTTGTAGTGGATTTGGAGTCTATCCAAGGAACATGAGGCAGGAATGCACGCTGGATGGGCGATGCCAGTCTGTCACAGTGCACCATGCACATACACATTCATCAGATATGTTCACAAGTCCCTGAGGCCCAAGTCAAAGTCAAGTCTTTGAGGAGGAGTCCAAGTCTCATGTCTTTACTCTAGTTTTAGAAATAGTTCTTCCACTTTACCATCCACTGCGAGAGCTTTGGAGGGCTAAAAGGTGTGGCACTCAATAATAATAGTCACTCGGAACTCAATTTAAAGTAATTTTTATTTTTTAAAATTCAGTTTGAAGCAATCTTACAGCGTGACTAACTTGATTACTCTCCCTTCAGAGGATCCTTTGGAGGGTGATTTATTTACTTTTACAGCATTTGGCAGACACTCTTTATCCAGAGCAACTTACATTTTATTTTATTTATACATCTGAGCAGTGGAGGGTTAAGGGCCTTGCTCAAGGGCCCAACAGTGGCAGTTTGGCGGTTCTGGGGTTTGAACTCACGACCTTCTGAGCAGTAAAATGGTCTGCACTTATAAAGCGCTCTACACTGTGTCTCCTTCACCCATTATTACGGCAGCTATTTGAGTTGCCGTAATTTGCTGTAGATCTCAAGCAATGATGAGTAAGGTATTCTTCAAGTGAGCGCTGACTGTGAAAAGGACTTGGAAACATTTGTACTTCTTGAAAATGGACATCAAGCAAGCCCCTGATAGCCGTGTAACCCCGCAGCTTCCCTTTGGAAAAAAAATTGATTGCTTTTCAAATGAAATGACATGAAGATCATCAAAAGGTAAGACTTGGCTTTATTATTATTGTTTGTTGTCCATTTATATAACAGCACTTTGCCAATGGGTGATGAACACTCGCCCGTTTTGTAGTATAAATAGTGCGAGTAGTGCGTTCACACTGAAAATTCCAAATAGAAGAGTACACTTTAAATACCCGGATGATGCACTTAATAAACTGAGAAAATTAAGTGTGGAATGTTGGGCACCTCATGCACTCAACTGCTTTAATTATGTAGCAGAGGGGGAGGGGCTATCAGACTCCGATGCTGAATGAAAAAATAACCTTATAAAATTAGTACACTACACGCTTGAGTACATAGTGCATAATAAAGTACATAGTGTATAAGTACATAGTGTATAAGCGCATAGTGTATAGTGCGTCCTTTGGAATACAACTTCTTTAAGTCCAAGTCGAGTCTCGAGTAGTTGTTCACGAGTCCAAGTCAAGTCACAAGTCTTTTTCTTTTCTTTTTTTCTTTTTCTTTTTGCAACTTAAGTGCGACTCAAGTCTGACGTTCACACACTTGCACCTCAGAGCAGTATATAGTTACTAATAGGGCTGTCATGAGAACTGATACTTTCTTATATATTTTTAAATTTTTTTTTTTTTAAAAAAAAAAAAAAATTTTTTTTTTCTTAAAAAAAACACCAATTTCCCCAACAAAAAAAAAAAAAAAAAAATGACAAAACATTTTTCATGTGTGGACGGTAGCTTAGTGGTTAGCACGTTCACCTCACACACCTCCAGGGTCGGGGGTTAGATTCCCACTGTGGCCCTGTGTGTTTGGAGTCTCCATGGTCTCCCGGTGCTGCGGGTGTTTCCTCCAGGTACTCCGGGTTTCCTCCCCCAGTCCAAAGACATGCATGGTAGGCTGATTGGCGTGTCTAAAGTGTCCGTAGTGTATGAAAAGGTGTGTGAGTGTGTATGTGATTGTGCCCTGTGATGGATTGGCACCCTGTCCAGGGTGTACCCCGCCTTGTGCCCGATGTTCCCTGGGATAGGCTCCAGGTTCTTTGTGACCCTGAAAAGGAGTAAGCGGTATAGAAGATGGATGGATGGATGGACAAAAAACATATATAATATATAAAACATATATAATTGATGCTGTGAGGCCGGTGTGCAACTGATGCTATCGTTCAATTCAAACAAAACAAAGTCAGTCCTATATTTTATTTGTTTGAGGCAGCTGGCATTGTGGCCATGAAACCAGCTAAGGTTATGCTCCATGTAATGTTAGTGATAGCCAGTTATTTGTTAACTATGCTAACGCATTGCAGTGTTATAAACTACCACCTCAAATGGGCCTCCATGCATCGCCATTCACACTGTGTCCTGTCAACTAAATGTAGTCTAATATCTCTAATAACTAGTCACATGTTCATGCTTTTAATTAATCTGTTTGGCCTGCCACCATATCAGTGAATTTAAACTAGTGCTTGCATTCAGAGTATAAGGTGTGTGTGTGTGTGTGTGTGTGTGTGTGTGTGTGTGTGTGTGTGTGTGTGTGTGCTCCCATCTGTGTGTACGCGGGCGCGTGGTTGTGTGTGTGTGTGTGTGTGTGTGTGTGTGTGTGTGTGGATGTATGTGTATGTTCTGTATGCATGTACAGTATCTCACAAAAGTGAGTACACCCCTCACATTTTTGTAAATATTTGATGATATCTTTTCATGTGACAACACTGAAGAAATGACACTTTGCTACAATGTAAAGTAGTGAGTGTACAGCTTGTGTAACAGTGTAAATTTTCTGTCCCCTCAAAATAACTCAACACACAGCCATTAATGTCTAAACCGCTGACAACAAAAGTGAGTACACCCCTAAGTGAAAATGTCCAAATTGGGCCCAAAGTGTCAATATTTTGTGTGGCCACCATTATTTTCCAGCACTGCCTTAACCCTCTTGGGCATGGAGTTCACCAGAGCTTCACAGGTTGCCACTGGAGACCTGGTGTCATGTGACTTGTTAGTGTTACAAGGTCTCAGGTGTGAATGGGAATCATGTGTGTTAAATTTCGTGTCATTGCTCTCACACTCCCTCATACTAGTCACTGGAAGTTGCACATGGCACCTCATGGCAAAGAACTCTCTGAGGATCTGAAAAAAAGAATTGTTGCTCTACATAACGATCTCCTAGGCTATAAGAAGATTGCCAAGACCTTGACACTGAGCTGCAGCACGGTGGCCAAGACCATACAGCGGTTTAACAGGACAGGTTCCACTCAGAACAGGCCTCGCCATGGTCGACCAAAGATGTTGAGTGCACGTGCTCAGTGTCATATCCAGAGGTTGTCTTTGGGAAATAGACGTATGATTGCTGCCAGCATTGCTGCAGAGGTTGAAGGGGTGGGGGGGTCAGCCTGTCAGTGCTCAGACCATACGCCACACACTGCATCAAATTGGTCTGCATGGCTGTCGTCCCAGAAGAAGCCTCTTCTAAAGATGATGCACAAGAAAGCCCGCAAACAGTTTGCTGAAGACAAGCAGACTAAGGACATGGATTACTGGAACCATGTCCTATGGTCTGATGAGACCAAGATGAACTTATTTGGTTCAGATGGTGTCAAGCATGTGTGGCGGCAACCTGGTGAGGAGTACAAAGACAAGTGTGTCTTGCCTACAGTCAAGCATGGTGGTGGGAGTGTCAAGGTCATGAGTGCTGCCGGCACTAAAGAGTTACAGTTCATTGAGGGAACCATGAATGCCAACATGTACTGTGACATACAGAAGCAGAGCATGATCCCCCACTTTGAAGACTGTATTCCAGCATGATAACGACTCAAAACACACTAAAGATGCTGATGGTGAAGGTGATGGACTGGCCAAGCATGTCTCCAGACCTAAACCCTATTGAGCATCTGTGGGTCATCCTCAAACTGACGGTGGAGGAGCACAAGATCTCTAACATCCACCAGCTCTGTGATGTCATCATGGAGGAGTGGAAGAGGTCTCCAGTGGCAACCTGTGAAGCTCTGGTGCCACTGGAGCTTCACTGCAAACTCCATACCCAAGAGGGTTAAGGAAGTACTTAAGGAAAATAATTGTGGCCACACAAAATATTGACACTTTGGGCCCAATTTGGACATTTTCACTTAGGGGTGACACTCCACAGCGGTATGGGCAAAATGTTTTGTGGACTGATGAAACTAAGATTGAACTATTTGGAAAAACCACACAGCACTACATCTGGCGTAGAAAGGGCACAGCATATCATCATGAAAACATCATCCCAACCGTAAAGTATGCTGGAGGAAACTGTACGTCTGTACATCTGCTGAAACTGTATAGAAGTTGGGTGATGCAACAGGACAACGACCCAAAACACTGGAGCATGTCCACAACAGAATGGCTTCAGAAAAACTAAATCCACCTTTTGGAGTGGCCGAGTCAGAGCCCAGACCTCAACCCAGTAGAGATGCTATGGAATGACTTGAAGAGAGCCATACACATGAGTCGTAAAAAGAATATGACCGAGCTACAGCAGTTCTGCCAGGAAGAATGGGCTAAAATTCCTCCTGAACGATGTGCAGGTCTGATCCACAGCTGCAGGAAGTGCCTGGTTGAGGTTATTGCTGCCAAGTTGGGTCAACCAGTTATTAATTTTAAGGGTTCTCTTACTTTTTCCACTGCCATTTTGAATGTTGAATGAGTGTGTTCAATAAAGACATGAAAGATTCTTTTTGTGTTATTCTTTTAGGCACATTATATTTGTCAATACTCCTGACTTAGATGAAGATCACATTTTATGACAAATTTATTCAGAAAACCATGAAATTCCAAAGGGTTCACATACTTTTTCTTGCCACTGTATATGTATAATATATATATATATATATATATATATATATATATATATATATATATATATATATATATATAACATGTTTTTAAAAAAGATTTGAAAACATATTGTTTACTTTTATCTCATCGTATAGTTCTAATAGTTCTATATATGAGAGTATAATACAGGGTTTCCCAAAAGTCTCCATACACAGGGGACTATGTTTGCCAGGACCATGTGGGTTGTGCCTTCGTCAGTGGATTTTCGTGGACATCCGTTTCTCGGTTGGTCCTCAACACTTCCAGTCTTTTTGAGTTTGTTAATAAGTTTAGCAACAGTGTCGTGTGTGTGATGTGCTTGCCCTGTTTCCTGTTAAAGTTTCCCGATCCAGTCGTGAGAATGATGTCAATACGTACTTCTTTAGTCAAAAGTATTCTTAAAGGCTATCTGAAAAAATATATACATAAGTATGAAAAATTCTGAAAGTCATTTTGCTGAAAAGTGTTAATTTGCCCTATGTATGGAAACTTTTGGGACACCCTGTATAATGATGGGTTGACTTTCGAGTCTGGTGAACTTCCAAGTGTTGGGAGTTTTTTCGTTGCCATTATTACCTCTGGCTGGATTGGTTATCTACTTCTACATTTGGATTTCTTTAAAGCTGACAATGCAAATCATTAAAAGTGCTATACAAATAAAATTGAACTATACCAATAACATGAGTGACTTTGGGCATGGGACATAAAATCTTCGACCGAAATCATCAATAAATTCCATGTGCTCCCACCCTGTCTGAGCTTAGTATACCTAGCATTGGTTTTCTTACATTGCCATCTTTACCCTTTACCCATCTTTACATTGCCATCTTTACCCTATATATATATATTTTTTTTAAATATGCAGTTATAAGATGCACCTGGACTAGTTTATATGTGCTACTTATTAAAGCGGATACTCCACTCTAATTTAAAGTCACTGTTATATTTTCTAGCTAAAATCTAGGCATTTGCTTGTTTCATAATAAGGCCAAAGAGGGAGTATTATTTTGATTACTCCCTCTGACTGTTAGTATGATGTTAACACCACGGGGCTTTTGGGAAATCTGGCCCACCAGTTTGGAGGAAATGCCAGTGATAAGCGCCAGTTTTACTTTGCTCTCTCAGCTCCGTCTCTATTACTCTCTCTTTTTCTCCTGACTCTCATGTTATTTTTTTTATTCTTTCTCTACCTGGCCTACTTCTTTCAGTTTATATATATATATATATATATATATATATATATATATATATATATATATATATATATATATATATATATATATATATATATTTCCATTTGAGAGCTCGGCCTTTTCTACTTAGAGTGTAGAAAACCCATATACTCTGAACCCATCATGAAATTTCTCTCTCTCTCTCTCTCTCTCTCTCTCTCTCTCTCTCTCTCTCTTCTTGCTCCTCCTTTGTCTAGTGTTGCCTTATTGCCAAATCCCCCATTTTTTTTCTCAACGGTTTGTTTACTCTCCTCACAGAAGCTTCAGCAACATACTATTTCTCTTCTCTTTATTTTCCTTATCACTACTTCAGTCCATCAGCCAGTCCTCTACTGTCCAACTGTCTCTCTTTTCTCCTCTTGTAGACCTCCAGCTGCAGATGCTAATCTAAACCATGCAATTACAGCGCTGCCTTCGTTTCCCGGGGCCCGGCGGTGGCCAAGACTCAAACATTATTATTTCATTACAGAACTTCCCCGAACAGGCCTGAAGCAAACAGACAGTCAGAAAGATGCAGAGAGAGAGAGGGAGAGAGAGAAGTGGAGACATCAGAGATGGAGGAACAAAAAGGCTAAACAGGACAGAAGATAAACAGAGAGCAGAGTAAAAGAAAAGCCGCTTGCTCATCTGTAGTGCAGCAGACGAGAAGGGGGGTTTAACTGTTCTCAAAAGATCTTCAGTTATCCCCTCTCTGTTCCTCATTCTTCATATCCCATGCTATATGTGGAACATTATACAGTTGAGAACATTATATTGTACCTTTGCGTCAACATTTCATCATCTTATGTCTAAAAAAAAGTTTAGTGATTAAAAATGTGCTGCTCTTTAATAAAGAAAAAGGTCTATTTGGTTTTATGGTGAATTGTTCAGTAAGGAGATATTTATTTAACATTTACAGAAGGAGTCTCTTGCATCAGCTCCTTGTAACAGTCTGTAAATGAGGGGAAAGCCTTCAGGACAGAGGATCACCCGTAGTAGCTGTCCATCCGTTCATCTGTCCATCCAACATTCTCCTTAAGAATGAGGGCTTGAATATTTGTAAGATTTATGTGGAATTAAATAGTAACTAGCAGATGAACTGATTCGATTTGGGAATTTATCCAAATATGGTCAAAGTCACCGCAAGGTCAAATGTCTGAAATAGTTTTTCAGTCAATCATTTCCTTTCTGCTTGTCATACAGAGATGCTACTTACTTCATGTTCAGGAACTCAAGCCTCTTCTTGCTATATAAAATTGTTTCCATTGGTCCATTTGTGTGTTCGTCCATGCATCTGTCTGTGATTCTTGTTAGTGCAATATCTCAAGAGCAAGTGGTTGAATATTTGTAGGGTTTATATAGAATCATCGTTGTAACCAGCAGATGAACTGATTCGATTTGGGAATTTATCCAAATATGGTCAAAGTCACCGCAAGGTCAAATGACTGAAATAGTTTTTCTTCAGTCATTTCCTTCATGTTTTGAAGTATATTGGAGTCCCAAAAGTTTGAGAACACTAGTGAAAATCCTTTTATTTTGCATTCCTTTTTTTTTTTTACATTTAATACCACAGTTTTCATTACAAATTATATTATTGACAACTTGAATGAAACATAGACTACGTTTACATGGACAGCAATAATTAATTATTGACCATATTCTGAATGACAATATTCTGATTAAGGTATTTACATGACTTGCTTTTAGAATATTCCTTTCATGTTCAGATTTGACATGTTATAGATCATAGATCAATTAACGTTACACGTCATTACATCCTCACACCGCGCTGAATTCCACGTATCGACATACAGTTGGTCTTCGTTATGGGACCGTATACAGTTTTGGGTGTTTTTATTTTCAAATTGTACGAAAGCTTCAAGTACAGTTAATTATTTGTCATGCTGTACGTGCAAATAGACGACTGCTTGAAGCTGTGGGCTGCGTCCCAAACCCAGTACTTACCTGCTGTATAGTAGGTGAAATACATGTATCTCACGGTTGAGCACTGCCGTGTGTACGTGTTCTGTCGCCAAAATGCGGTGGAAAATCCCGTACAACGTTAATAGTGTGATTAAGGTGTGTACATGTCTATAATACACGTTGATAATGCGATTAAAACAGGAATACTCCACATGTCTTCATTCCATACCAAATACTCAGAGTTTCTGAGTTTCTGAGTCTTTGGGTCATCCCCTTTTTTTGCTGTAATGACAGTGTGCACTCTAGCCGGCATGGACTCCACACGTTTGTGTTAACTGCTTTGTACCAAAGGTCGGATTTTCCTCATGCCTAATCTCATCTATTGAAACGTATTCAGATGTCACTGATGGATTTGTGCAAAACCTTATGGTCCATTTTAGATCAAATCCATCCGTGTCATCTGAGCACGTGTATCAGTAGAAGAGATTAGGCATGAGGAAAATCTGACCTTTTGTACAAAGCAGTTTACACGGTCAATATCACACATTTGCTTACATTTAAATATGGACCTAGAAATATTGCAGAATCAGATCTATAATCCTTCAGTTCGTGTATAACTTTAAATGGAAAAAACAACAACAACAACAACAGATTTTCAATGTGGTCTCAGACTTTTGAAACCCCACTGTATATCTTAAGGGTATTTCTTGCATACAAATTACTAACAAGAAAGACTTCTTTCTTGTAACTATGGTGGCCCCATCTACACCTTTGGTGTTGAGCTTGACTTATTTTCATTTCAAGAGAGACCGAAATAAATGGCTGGTGAAGGAACAACTCTCTCTATAGCTACTATAACGTAAGTGAAGCTAGTAACTAATGTGTTTCATGGACGTTCCACGATGATAAATGTTACTAAAAATGGATAAAAAGTGTGACGTGTTGCTCTGTCATAAAAAAAATTTGTGGACCATCTGTGGTATAAGAGGAATAGAAGAGTTCTGGACATCCTATATATGATATATGTCATGTTTTATTCCTTACATACTGTGCTGTGTGTATTGATTCACTCATGGCCATGTTGACTGTCGCAGACCGGTGTTGTGTCACGGTCACCACCTGAGTCTCGTCATCTTGACCCGTTGCATGCTCAGCTGCTTGAAGTCCTAATCCTATTCAGAGTGTAAGCTTGGCCTGCTGTCCTCTCACCCCTCCACATGACCCCTCTTAGAGGATATTAGTCTAGCAGCTCTACAAAAGATCTCTAATGAGGTATTTTGGTTGGCTTCACTGCTTGGCTCATTAGCAAGTCATGTTGCGATCGCTACATCCAACACAGCCAGTATTTTAAGGTTTAAAGGGCTTTATGTTGGCCATGTTTTATTTAATTAAGCATTTCATCGCAATTCGATTCGAATTGACTTTAGATGTTCGTTCGAGTTTTCTTCCTCCTCATCATTCTCTTTCTCTCTCTCTCTCTCTCTCTCTCTCTCTCTCTCTCAGGTACACTGGTCTAAGAGGAGTTGTGCGGGGAAGGCCGTCATGTTGACGGGGCAGCACGTACCCTCAGACACAGAGGTGCAGCTTTATCACCGTGTCCTCCTCGAGCGGGGATACCGTGTCAAACAGGGTCGCTATGCTGAGACCAGTGCCACTTTCGGACACAACGGTGGAGGTGTGTACTGTATGTGTGTGGGTTTGTGAAGGATCTTACCCTCTTAAGGCCAGGTCTCTGGTCACTATCTATCAAGCCTAGTAAGAGTGTAAGCTGAGTCTTGAATGGGGTCCCTGTGAATTGCCTTGAAACGCGCAGGGTTATTCGATGTGTTGATGTAATTTCCACTGAAACAGGAAGTCAGGGCAAGACATAGAGTAGCTCCTCCACCTTTTTTAAATAGCCAATAGCGTTTAGCTTACGTCACAGCCGTACTTGACAGGCAGTACCATGGAAAAATGCCTGTTACAAAGCCACGAGCTGGCGCAAATATCTCCTTCTTCAAAGTGAACGAATTCAAGCCATTTCCTTCTCAAAAACTGAATTAAACACACGGGTTCAAACAGCCAAAGACACATTTTTCGACCCATGATTGCTGATATTATTTCTCTCGCTCAACAATGGCAACTTCAGCAAGGTGATTTTTAATACTCTCGTCAGATTCTAGAGAGCGTTCGACTGGACAGGAAATCTGATGAGACGCTGAAATGCAGTGGTTTGGAGCACACTAGCTTATAAATAACCGTAAGGCTGACACATTCGTACTAAAATCCACGGAAGTTTCATTTTGATTTCATGGGGACTTTAAACATTCTGTTTGGGGGTTTTTTGGTGAGGAGGAGTCAATCATTTAGAATATTCACATTTTTGAGAATGTCTTAAAAATCGTATTATAAATGATCATACAAGATCTACTAACCAGGGAGGGAGAAGGCTAACACGTCCCTCCTCCAAAACACATGAAGCCAACCAACAGCATCTTTCCGCACTGCTGCTCATGCGGTTTCACAGAGCAGCATAACACACTCGGAGGAAAGCTCTTTCTGCCCTCTTCCGCGTACATGAGCTCACAGATTCTCCTCTGATTGACAGGCGAGAGCGACAACATGCCATCACTCTTACTCAGATAGCATGGCCAATTTCACTTCATTGGCTCCTGGTCACGGATAGCTATGGCATCATCAGGATTCAAACCCGTGACGTCCTGGCGACTGGACGTACACTTTTCTGTTGCACCAAAATGATCCACCTGAGGGCAGTGTAGTTAATTATATCCTGTATTTGAAGACACTGAAAAAAAATCTCTCTTGCGAGACAAGTGAGTAATGTAAAATAAATATTAAACGTCAGTTACAAGTGTATTATGTATTTATTTATTTATTTTCGGTCACTTTAGCTGTCCGAACATCATATACAGTGACTCATGTGAGCGTATTTCTTTATGATACAGTATAGAAATACAGAACGTAGTCCCGAAGGAAGAAATGAGAAATAAAAAGGACATTTAGTGCTCAAGAGTTCACTGTTTATTAGTAGAAGAAAGATGAAAGGATCACTGAAAATAGGGTTATGCATATGAGTTGACCTCTGCTGACTTGCTCTCCTACATAAACACCCACACACGCGTCGGCGCGTACACACACACACACACAATCAAACAAACATTCAAAGCTGTAATCTGTGGCATGTTTGCTATAGGGTGTAGAGCTACAAAAATGTCTCATTTTGATAAACATCGAAAGTTTTCTCTACAAAAAAACATTTTATTTTTATTTTTATCAAGAGAACAAAGAAAGGAAGTAAAAAAAAATTCCAATATTTCTGGAGCTGACCATATAATCTGTGTATTGTAATATTTAAATAATACTGCCTCAAATATGTACTGTTGATTGGTATGATCAGACTGATGAAATGACAGTGTGTGTGTGTGTGTGTGTGAGAGGCTCAGAGCAGGTGTGTATTCAGTGTTTACTACAGTATGCCCGGTATTCATTGTATGTTTAACTCAGAAGAAGGCCATAAGCAGCTGCCTGCCAGACCGACAGTTCGGCTGGTTGATCACATGCTAGTCATGCACGCCCACACACACACACACACACACACACACACACACACACACTCACTCACTGAAGCACAAAACACACCATTACTACTGAAGAAATACCTCAGCTGTAGAAACGACCTCTCTGTCTTTAAATAGCGACAGAAAAGGCGGCATGTGTTTGAATGTGTGGAGGTTTAAAAGTACGGTGTGTTGTTCGTTAAAAAAAGGGAAAAGGTAGTCATTAGCAAATTGACGTGGTTTAAGAGTAATAAAACATATCGGCACATGTTATTATGGGAAAATAAAAAAAACTTCAAGTGATTAACTCCAGTTCGCTCTGAACCGCATCACACCACCCTATTGTTGATTATTTTCATACGATGGAGCACACACAATTTCTTTGAGATATTTATGTAAGATTTACAAGATTTAATATACGAGTTTATTAGTGCAGCTTTCCGACAATGCCCTCAGGTCTTGCACGGTACTTCCTGTCATTCAGAACACGCACACACACACACACACACACACACACACCACACACACACACACACAACTGTGCACACAGCCCATTTCCTCCAGCTCTGCTAGCCACCACAATTACTCCCAGATGTGTCTCTTTTCAATCCCTTACACTTTCCCACATCTCAAACCAGTAGATGTTTGACATTTGTCTTCTCTGTGTTCGTTTGAGTCACTAAGCTTGATCACGAATGTATTATCCAGGTATTTTCCATGCTAAATTGCCCACAGGAATTAGGAGGTCAGCATGGGATTCTGGGTAGCCGCTCTGTTTGACTTTTCCTTGTGTTTACAGGTTTGCTACAGCAGGTTAATTAGAAACATAAGGTCCCCTTGCTTTGAACGGTGGATTGAACACTAAGACTATGACCGTAAAAGAATTTGACCTCTGTTCATTTTCATGACTCTTCTTTTTTAAATCTCTTTCTTCCATTCTGCCATTATTTGTTGCTGTAAGCTTATGTAATCTACTTTTATTGCCCTGTTGAGGTCTATAAAAGCACATTTTTACTCTGAAGCTTAGCCTCTCGTGCATATTTCCGTCTTATTTTCTCCCTCTCATTTCATTATTCTCGCATCCTCTCTATCCACAGATGGTCGGGAATGGTCTCTCTTGATATGTCTCAAAGGAACGGAAAAAAGTTGCCTCCGAAAAATCAACTTTGCGCATTCTCAGCCGTTCCAGAGGGTAAGAAAGCCACTTGTACACATCGCACTTAGGCTCAGAATGTAGTACAGTATGATATGAAAGCAATTTCATGAAATTGCACTTCTTCCTGTTTTGTGTCGTTTGGAAATGAATGTGAAATCAGATCTAGCCAAGAGATTGGGAGTCAGAAATATTTATAGAGAAGGCAGACCTCAGCATGGCTCAAACCCAGAGCTGGGAAAGAGCACTCCTTCATGCTGTGATCTCAGTTCCCTGTCCAAATGAATCGTCCAAATAAAGCCAATATACAGTTAATATATCTTACCGTGCTACTGTAACCAAGCAGACGAGCCAATTATATACTTTACTACATCCACGCACAACTGTTGTTTACTGGCTCAAGTATAAATGGACTCCAGACCCTCAGGTTCTCGGATTATTATAGAACATGTCATTTTAAACTGTCCAATAATCTATGTAGAAAAAATAAATGGCTTAAAATGGCCTAGGAACACCTCTGTATCCATAAATAATTTACATCACTAACATTAGCAAATTTACTGTAACTTGCTGGCTAGCTAACTCTCAGAACACTCAGGGCTTGCGTTTGTTTTTCACAGGTAGACTATGGAATTGAATTTGTGCCGAATGTATTGAACGTAACATTTCAAGAAACAAGCAGAAATATACAAGGAGAGAGAAGATAAACACTCTGAAGCTAAAAACAGTGAGCTGAAAGGCAAAAATAAACAGCTTTCGACGCTTCGTTTTCACTGATCAGGGTTTATGAACGCGCTGCCAGAGTTTTCATTTACGCTTTCAAAATTTTAGTTTGTACTCCATTCTGGCACATAACTCACATGTGGGCGGGGCTTAACAGCAGTTTACTCTCATTGGTTAGTGAGATTTGGATCGACAGCTCCCTGACCTGGAAGTAGAGACTTCAGTGTCATGAATTTTGGAGAGCGTTCTGGATTCAGTTCTCTGTATAGTTATAGTGTTTGTACTTTGTAGTGGAAGTAACTTTTTTACTTATTCAGTACAGTATATTAAATCATAATTAATATTTGAGGTTTGGGTAGCCTCATATAACTATTTTTTCAAGATAAGCATCTATTAGCATCACATAAATATATATAAATAAAACTGGTTTCACTCTGGACACATTTCACATTTACACATTTGAATGGCCATGTAATACGAAGCAATGCGATAAAATGAATTTTTTTTTCCATATATGGTCATGGGCATTGTTTCGACTCAGGACAGCTGTCATTTGCTGCTGTTATCAAGCAGCTGTTTGACAGTGTACACAACAGCACTACTTTCGCTGAGAGGAGGCTAATGATTGAGAGGCAGGAATTTGGCCAATAGTAGCTGCAAGTCTTTTATAATCGACCAATCGGTGTGCGCAGGCGGGAATTAAAGAGAGGGCTTAAAGCAATGCAAATATGTGCACACATGATGCAGTATTAGACCATAAGCACATCATAATGAAACTAAAAAAAGGACATGTACAGGAAAAAGAGGACGTATGGTCACCCTACTTTTATAGAATAAAAGTCAATGACAGGGTGGAGTGATGTGTCCCGATGTAAAGTGGCATAACCGTCCCCTTGTACAGCAATTTGCCCAAGATTGCAAACTTTTTTTTTTGTTTAGTTTTTCTTTGGTCACAGCATAATTTTTATGCATTTATTGTTACATTCAATGTTGTGGGAAGTCCAACCTTCTCAGCATTCTCAGAAAAGATTCCTCTCTCTTCTCTTTCTTCAAGTTAATATGATAAACTTCACCATTACAAACCACTGACACTGGAGACTCCTTCCAATTAACAAAATGAAAGATTATCGATTTTTTTTTACATGTTTATTATTGCAATTAGATTATGTGTAGCATTTAATGTGTCGGTGTAAAACAATACATATTAGAACGAGCACATTCAATTACAGCGAGCGCTATAGTCTAGGCTCTGCTGTATTGAAAATTATTCAGCGCCTTCTGACCAATCAGATTTGAGAATTTAACAGTGCTGCGGTATGACGTTATTTTAAACTTACAGCCTAGTGATGTTTGTTAGTATTTAAATAACGGTCCTGTCTATTCTTAGGTCAACATTATACCAACGTTTGTTGGGGCTTTCATGGACATGGGCGGAGTCTGTCGATTTCTACTGGACAGCCGTTTGTCAGGTGGGTGAATGTGTTTAATGTGACCGCGTCAATCTGCGTTTATGTGTTGAGGATGTGAAAAGTTTCATATCTGATGTAACTCAGAGAGTTAATGATTCCAACATAGAGGTAAAATCGTTCAATGAAGCAATCAAAATGTAATAAACCAATCTTTATTAGGAATAATATTTAAACTGTGTGTGTGTGTGTGTGTGTGTGTGTGTCACAGACGCAGACTTCCAATTAAGCATTTGTGGAGCCTAGTCATGAAAGTGGAGTGTACCCTAGAGCTCTGCTGTAATTACTGAGAAATTTCAGCATCTTAGATGATATTTACCCAGACGTCCTTGCCATAGTAACTGTTTAAGAGGGCAAATATACAATTCAAATGCCAGTTAATCTTTATAATGTCCTATTAAACCCGTCTTATAATATACATCCATTATAAAAGGCTCATCTTTTTTTTTTTCTAAATAAGCAGAACAGCTTATAAAAAGCTGCCATTCAGGGAAGGTCTTTGAAGATCATGATGCCTGTTTGCGTTTGATTCTTCAAGCTAATTATGGCTATCAGTGCTGGATGAAGATAACTGCTTGTCTGTTTCGGGACAGTAGTGATTGATTTTGCTGCTTGGTCCACGACTGTGTAGCCATGCTGTTCCTTGTGAAAGAGGGTTATTGTCTGCAGGTCTGGAACAATATTGTCTTTCCTCTTGGCATGCCTCCCACACAAATGATGGCCGATCGAGTCCTGGTTGTTTGAAGGGGCAGCCGGGAAAGGTTGTGTCCTTTTCATGATAACATCTGAAGGCATAGAACACACATAAACACGCACGGGGTAATCGTTTAGTCGGTGCTAGGGCTGAATGCAGTTACAGTGCTGCTCTCACGTTCAAGTGTTTTATGAAGATATTTATGGTTTTTCCATGAAATGGGGCCACTGCTTTTCCAAGGCTTGTGGCGAGAAAATATTTGAGTACTATATCTTGTAGAGTGCTGTACAGTATGTGTAGTTTATATTTGTCATATATTAAAGTCTGGTTGTAAGTGGAGACAGCCTCTTTATGCTGAACACGATGTGCTGATGGAAGAAACATTTCATTCACATATACAGAGTGAAGTAAATCATAGATGATGCATTTGTTATACTCATGAATACCTTAACTCATTTACACAGCATCACAAACTTCCAGAAGCAGCACAGCTAGCTCCATCTATATGAGGCCCGTTGTGGTTATTATAAAGATGTCTGAAAAGTCGGGAACCACTGAGAGTAAAACTACATATAATTAATTGTGTATGCTCTACATGCTCTTCAGCCTTACGCTCTATGCATTTTCTCAGTTGCTGTATCATGTTTTTGCATCAAGACATTTACTCAACATATTGCTTCCCATTGGTTCCTGACTTTACAGACACCCTGTATTATTATTTCCGGTTTACTTTGCATTATACTTGATCAGGACATCTTTGCACAGATTATTGGCAAACCTCAGGAACATTTGAAATGTTCTAGATGGGTGTTTTCACACTTGGCCCGAATACATGAGTCTGGGCTTATTTCCATGCTGGAATTTTAAACAGGAAGTGACAGGACAGATTGAACCAAATCACAATATTTAATGTGCAGCCCACAGATGGATCACTTCCACAAATGACCCTGGGTTCAAAGCGGACCCCAGACCACTGTTGGACCAAAAGAACTGCTCCTGGGTTCTTGAGCAAACAAAATTTTTGTGCAAATAATGTCTTGTCTGTAAGAAAGCTAAACTGTGGAAATGCTTTCCAGATTTAGGCTTCATTAGTCCTTTTGTCATTCTCACCAGAGACCAAGTGGACCAAGAAGTGTTGATGCCAAGCATAAAACTTTTCACTCTTTTTACAAAGAGTTCATATTCAAAAAGAGTTAATATCCTGCCAAAAAGAGATGTCCTCTATCTGCTCTTTTCACCCAGATGCCACAGACATCATTGGTGACTTCAATCATACTGACTCTCAAAAAAACTCCCTAACCAAACACTGGAGAGTAGGGTTCAAATCCAGTCAAAGAGAAGCTGTCGTGGCAGCAAGGCTGCTAAATCAATTACAATCTGCAAATCTTGGATCATGGAATTCAGACAATTACTGACTACAAGACTAAAATTAATATTGTCCTGGCTGCTATGTTGCCTGCTTCTGGATGACCTTTTATTCCCAGTTTGGAGCAATGTGGAATCAGTCAGCTACTCATTCTGTCCAAGCATTATATGAGGAAAATACTGACTAGAACAGACATGTGGAAAGCTCTACTGGTCCAGATGACACAATAGGATGTGTATTTAGAGTTTGTGCCTTTCGGTTGGCCACCATCTTTACTACATGACCAACCCAGACTTCTTCATCTTTAGTGCTATAGCTACCATCCTAGACTCTAAGAAATCCACTACCACATGCTTATAGTAATAGCTATCACTATCACACAGTAACAATCATTCCAATCAAAATGCACAATAGGGTTATAACGTAATGAAAAAACCCAGAAATAAAAATGCTGTTGATGTCAGCATGGTGTGTGAGTTCTGACTTCTGGTTCCTTGACCTCAGCATCATCATCATCATCATTGTAATTGGTCTCAAAGATGTGTGTGGGACTGTTTTTTTTTTTTTTTAATCCCGCTCACACAGATATTATTTTTGTTAGTACCTTATTGTGATATTTTGTAATGAATTTAGTTCTCAAAATATAAACAGCCTAGTAACCTAGTTTAAACCATCATGACCCTGATCAGGCAGTCACAGAGATGAATTAATGAAAACTCTATTATTATATCTGCATTTTGTTGCATGCTGCAGGATTCCAAATCCTGATGGACAACTCTAGTCACAGCCAGATGACCTATGAAGCTCTCTGGCAAGCTTTCTGTAGTTTTATCTGTTTCGAAAACATTATCAGAATAATATAATGTTTCCAACAAGCCCAAAAGAACCCATGTCACAGCCTTCTTCATCTCCCTTCACTGGCGTCCTGTAGCTGCCCGAATCAAATTCAAGGCCTTGATGCTTACGTACAAGACTTTGTCTGAAACAACACCCCTCTTCCTCAACGCCCTCCTTGAGGTTTATGTCCCGTCACTCAACCTGGGATCAGTTGTCGTCCGACAGCTTGTGGTGCCGACTCAGCAAGGCATGAGGTCTCTTTCCAGAACCTTCTATATGACTGTCTCTCAGTAGTTGAATGAACTTCCAACCTCAATCCAGTCAGCAGAATCCGTCACTATCTTCAAAAACCGGCTAAATACCCACCCTAATCTCTAATTATACTGGCTCTTACACCTCTACTCTCTGCGCTTTGCTCCTCTAGAACTTCATTAAAATCTTGTATAGTAGCACCACTTGTATTGTTCTCTGCTTGATATATCGTTTGCTTTTATTTCCTCATTTGTAAGTCGCTTTGGATAAAACCGTATGCTAAACGAATAAATGTATAATGTACAATAAGGTATTTGTATTCAGTTACATCCCTAATGCACACTGGACCGATGTTGTTTTGTCTGCAGAGCAAAGTAATCCAGAACTTACACACAGCACTAACACATCTGAAGAAAAGACGGTCTATGTAAGAATGCTGTTTAACAACTTCATCCCAACAGCTAACCCCATTGTCCCTGCATAGCTAGTGCTGCATCTCTGAAATCTATGTCTAGACAACACACTCTGCAAATGGATGTGGAACTGTATCACTGGCAGACCCCAGTCTGTTAAGCTAGGAGAGTACACTCCATTCACTCTCAGACTAAACACCAATAATTTATATTCTGGATAATTACAGTTGGTCCCAAAACTGAATCAAATTCCATGATTAACCTTCCAGATGACATGACAGTCAGAGGCCAAATTATTGCACTCTTTGGGGCAGTGGTGGCTTGGCAGTTAAGGCTCTGGGTTACTCATTGGAAAGTCGGTGTTTCAAATCCCAGCACTGCCAAGCTGACACTGCCCTTGAGCAAGTCCCTTAACCCTCCCTGCTCCAGAAGCGCTGTATCATGACTGACCCTGCACTCTGACCCCAGTTTCCTGACCTGCTAGGGTATGTGAAGAAAATAATTTCACTGTGCATATGTATATGTGATTAATAAAGACTCATTATCATTAGGTAAAATGATCCATCTATCACCCTAATTGGTTTCCCATTAAGGTTCTTCATACAAGAGAGGTGTTCCCTATGAGAAAGGCATCCAAGTGCAACCCTTTTGCTGGACAAAGAAGTAAGGAAATACCTGACTAGGGCACAAAGTTACTGGTCCAAATTGTTCCATAGGATGTGTACTCAGAGTTTTGGCCATTCAGTTGGCCACCATCTTTAGCACATGACCTAACCAGGCTAAAACAATTATAGATCCTAGCCTTCCAAACAAACTTCAAGGGACCCTTTTTCATAGAGTAGAATGAAGCCGAGAACATACAATCTTTAGATGCCAAAAGATCTGCAGAATTAAGAACACACTGACCAGCTGCATTGTGGTTTTCTATGCCAGTTTCATTCTTAGTGGTAAAAACAGCCCAAGTCATCACTCACCCACCCAAACAGGACATCTACGATAAGAGATTTGTGAGTAAAGGCCAAAGCATAATCTTAAATCACACCTTAGCCAAGGTCTCCATGACCCCCTGCCATCTGGAATGCTGTACCAGAGCATCCCATCCCTGACTTCTATGGAATTACAGGGTCATTTCTGCAAGAGAACCAGACGCCTCAGACTTGGAGGTGCTGATTATGAGGTTATGAGTTTAATTCCCAGTACTCCACTGCTGGGCCTTGAGTAAGGCTCTTAACCCTCAACTGCTAGGTTGTATAAATGTAAGTCACTCTGGATAAGTGCGACTGTCAAATGCCATCACTGTAAAATGAAGGTGACAACAGTTCTTCTTTTAGACCTGAAATCTGTCAATATATGTGAAAAGGAACCACTGTTGATGCAAAGATAAAAATTTCTAACTCACTTTCCATTTCTGTTTTTTTAATTTTCAGGTATGCCATTACCCATAATTCCATCTGCCTGCACCATGTCTACACCAGAGCTGGGACGAAGTGCTCATCATACTGAACATATCCGGTTAGCACCCTCAAGTATTTTGAACAAAGGCATTGTTTCACGTTTCACTCACTTTTTGAAAACATCCCTATCTCTCTTTGCTCTTGCGTCTATTAGGAGCCAAGGTGGCCAGGCAGACTCCCCAGCCAATCATGGTCTGGTAGCCTTAATGAATGTATATGTCTTGGTCACATCAGCGATGCCTTTCACTGCATTCCTGCATCGCACAGGCTTGGTCAGGACTCATCTGGACAAACACGGTTATATCACTAAGGTAAAGTAGCTTCCTTATTTGTTTAGCCTGCCATCCTGCTACGTCATGTCAAGAGTTAAACAATCAAAATATAATAAAATAAAACTAAGGAGAAACCTGCAGAGATCTGAATGAAAAGCTATCACTCATTTAGTGTTCTTAAAAATATTTCATGGGTGTTTGATTGGGTATTATATGTCACATCAACATGCAATCTTATTCAACAGAATTCCCAGAAAGTTGGGACACTGTAAAATGTAAATAAAAAGAGAATGCAATGATTTACAATTCTCATGAAGCCATATGTTATTCACAGTAGAACATAGAAAACATATCAAATGTTTAAACTGAGCAAATGTACCGTTTTAAGGAATTTGATGGCAGCAACACGTCTCAAAAAAGTTGGGACGGGGCAACAAAAGGCTGGAAAAGTAAGTTACTAAAGTTATTAGAAAAGTAAGTGACTAAAAAGAAACAGCTGGAGGTTAATTAGCAACAGATCGGTAATATGATTGGTATAAAAAGAGTATCTTAGAGAGGCAGAGTCTCTCAGAAATAAAGATGGGCAGAGGTTCACCAATCTGCGAAAAACTGCATCTACAATTTGTGGAACAATTTCAGAATAATGTTCCTCAACGTCAAATATCAAAGACAATGAATCTCATCATCTACAGTACATAATAACATCATCAGATTCAGTATATATATATACTTGAATGTCCCATTCAACTGGCTACATACGCGCAATATATACATTCAAGTTTATTTTCATATAATTAAATGTGTTGAAAGAAATACTTTATAAATATGTTAACTTCAGCAAAATCTGTATGTGGTGGTTGATTTAATTAGAATTTATGTTCCATGCGCAATGGTTCTGGTCAGGAGTTCCTACTAATTGTTGTAGGTGTGGCTTTAATTAGTGGCACAACGTAGGATGATGCATTTCTTCTCCTTTAAGCATCTGTGCTTAGATGCATTGTGTATGCAGACGGGGAAGCAGGGGCATGAGAGAGTAGGTCTTCCGATGTGTGTATACTAATCTTGCCTCATGCTACTTTTGTGAAAGGAATAATTCCAGTGTTTGGATCATCCCATCTGTGGTGTAGTCGTGCCTTTATGATGTCCAGAGGTTACAGCTTGAAATCCGCTACACTTACAGTCCTTAATACACTGGCCTACACACAGACAACCCAAGGACTTGCACCATTTGTTTCCTTTATTTCCTAAGGAAGGAAGTTGAGGGCAGCCGTTTCAGTGTCTGTCACCAACAGCAAAAGCGAGAAAACCTCACACGTATATTTTGAAATTGTGGGTTTATTACAAGACATTTTTGTGTTTATGAATGGTTAGAAATTTGGTTAGATTTGATTAAAGACTGAAACAGAGTGGCTTTGAAAGAAGGTGCATTTCAGGATGGAGTTAACATTTGGCATGCTCATTAGACATTTACTGGTGAGTGTAGGAGGATTTAAGGAGGACAGAGGGAAATTGTGTGTGTGTGTGTGTGTGTGTTTGTGTGTGTGTGTTGGGGGGAAAAGATAGAGACTGGAGATTATTTATGACGCTTCACTCCAAACCATCTAGGAAACCATTGATGCAATGGAGAAAAAGCAACACGTTGAAAGCATTTAAAGCAAATTATTCTTTACCTCACAGGGATCTATAGGGTTTGTGTTTGTGTGTGTGTTTTTTATTTGTGTTGGTGTGTTAATGCCTTTCATTTGTGTGTGTATGCGTATTTGTATGCACGCTCACCAGTTTATCTGTGGGTTATTCAGAAGTCAGAACTCTCTAAGTGTGTGCGTGGGAAAACAAGCGAGCCAGCACATCTCATCTACATCTCCATGCAGCCAAACTTTTTACACAATGCTGCCGCCTACTGAGACGATTGAGTCATTACCAAGTATCTGAAGCGTTTGTCGTTTGCTCTAATGTACAATTGACTGGTTTCTCTGCACGATTGTCTCGCATGCTTGTTCAAGTATGCATTTCTGATATTGCCAAGTCTGCATTTGATTGAAAAAGTACTTTTTAAAATTGGCCCATTTATCATACTGTGCTTAATTGGGATGTAAAATGCATAGTTTAAATGTTATTATGGTATTCCGACTCATCTCTGCATCCTGTTGATTGCGCTGCCTTACATGAGCTTACATGCCTTTCATTCACACAGATTTAGTCATTCAGAATTGAACTTCTTAAACCTCCAGGAACTATCATTGGGTCCAATTTTACGTTCCTCACACTTATCTACACATTTTCCTGTTAAGTTTAATGTAGAGACTGAATAGTATGCTTTACGATGATGAATTGAATAATAAACCGTCTCTTCAGTGATTTAAGATGTTAAGAGATGTATATTTCGCCATATTTAACTGTCTACATGGGCATTTGTAGCATGACATGTTTACACTGTTTAAGAGTATAGTCTAGTAGAAAGTAAGCAATAAAACACTTAGGAATGCGCCGTTATAGGAAAATAATCCACGACCGAGTGGGATGATGCAACCTGACGCAAGGCACAGTTACTGTTTCCATCCCACAGGTCATAATTTTCCAATAACAGTTTGTCCCAAAATGTTTTATTCCATGTATACTACAGCCAAGGATTACATTTCTATTTACTAAAGAACGGTGTAGTGGTATACTTTAAAAGAGTTATGTTTAATTAATGTTGTTGAAGATCTACGAAACATGTTATCATGTGTGTTATAATATCAATAAGCATTCATTCCCCATATGCAGCTAGCTTTGTACCTGTAATGGGTCCTGTTAGTCCCAGTGCTGAACTGGAATCTCTGGTACTAGACTGGTGGCCAATGGAAAACAGACAGTTATAGTGCCAAACATTCTGGTGCTTTGTTATTGTTTGCTACTTTAACTGCTTGAAATGGATGATGTCTTACTTAATTCAGGAAGTACTCGGGATAAAGTGGTTGCAAAATGAATATAAGTAAAGCACTTGAATGGTGTTGTGTTAGGGCTTTCGTTCCTCTGTGGTGCAAGAATGAAGAATGGATTTGCATTTAGATTTTAAGAATGTCTTACATTTTCAATGGGGTGTGTTTGTGTTTCAGCTGCAGTCGTTCTTTACAGATAGGCTGGATCCTTCAGCGGTTCGCCAGGCTTCTGAACTCATGAAGCAGGTCATCAGTGAGGTTCTAACGGCTGCTGTTTCAACCACCGCCGACTCCAGCTCTCCACCGAGGTCTCTCTCATATACATACACATCATGTCAGACATTTTAACACTATAATATAGGGATACATCAAGTGGTGTTAATGTGGGTGTTTTTCTCCTCCTAGGTGTTCACTGTGTTTTCAGTTGATGACCTTCACATTGCATTATAATGCTTCTGTGTGTCCTGTAGTGGTTAAGGTATGAATGCAAACCTGCCTCTACTCTGTACACTCTTAATAAATGTCACATGAGTCATAATTGTATCATTGTTCATATAGTAGCAGCTAATTGTAGCTATAAACATTAATATATCAGCAACTTGTAGTTATATACGTTCATATAGCAGCTAATTGTAGTTATATGCAATCAGGTCTCTAAGTATTTGGACAGTGACACAATTTTCATCATTTTGCCTCTGTAGACCACCACAATGGATCTAAAATGAAGCAATCAAGATGTGATTAAAGAGTAGACTTTCAGCTTTAATTAAAGGGGTTTAACAAAAAATATTGATTATGAGCCTTTATTGATCACATATACAGTGCCTTGCGAAAGTATTCGGCCCCCTTGAACTTTTCAACCTTTTGTCACATTTCAGGCTTCAAACATAAAGATATAAAATTTTAATTTTTTGTGAAGAATCACCAACAAGTGGGACACAATTGTGAAGTGGAATGAAATCTATTGGATTTTTGAAACTTTTTTAACTAATAAAAAAATTAAATGTGGGGCGTGCAAAATTATTCGGCCCCCTTGCGTTAATACTTTGTAGAGCCTTTTGCTGTGATTACAGCTGCAAGTCGCTTGGGGTATGTCTCTATCAGTTTTGCACATCGAGAGACTGAAATTCTTGCCCATTCTTCCTTGCAAAACAGCTCAGTGGGGTTGGATGGAGAGCGTTTGTGAACAGCAGTTTTCAGCTCTTTCCACAGATTCTCGATTGGATTCAGGTCTGGACTTTGACTTCGCCATTCTAACACCTGGATACGTTTATTTGTGAACCATTCCTTTGTAGATTTTGCTGTATGTTTGGGATCATTGTCTTGTTGGAAGATAAATCTCCGTCCCAGTTTCAGGTCTTTTGCAGACTCCAACAGGTTTTCATCCAGAATTGTCCTGTATTTGGCTGCATCCATCTTCCCCTCAATTTTAACCATGTTCCCTGTCCCTGCTGAAGAAAAGCAGGCCCAAACCATGATGCTGCCACCACCATGTTTGACAGTGGGGATGGTGTGTTGAGGGTGATGAGCTGTGTTGCTTTTACGCCAAACATATCGTTTTGCATTGTGGGCAAAAAGTTCGATTTTTTTCCACCACATGTTTGGTGTGTCTCCCAGGTGGCTTGTGGCAAACTTTAGACGAGACTTTTTATGGATATCTTTGAGAAATGGCTTTCTTCTTGCCACTCTTCCATAAAGGCCAGATTTGTGCAGTGTACGACTGATTGTTGTCCTATGGACAGACTCTCCCACCTCAGCTGTAGTTCTCTGCAGTTCATCCAGAGTGATCATGGGCCTCTTGGCTGCATCTCTGATCAGTCTTCTCCTTGTCTGAGCTGAAAGTTTAGAGGGACGGCCAGGTCTTGGTAGATTTGCAGTGGTCTGATACCCCTTCCATTTCAAAATGATCGCTTGCACAGTGCTCCTTGGGATGTTTAAAGCTTGGGAAATCTTTTTGTATCCAAATCCGGCTTTAAACTTCTCCACAACAGTATTACGGACCTGCCTGGTGTGTTCCTTGGTCTTCATGATGCTCTCTGCTTTCAACAGAACCCTGAGACTATCACAGAGCAGGTGCATTTATACAGAGACTTGATTACACACAGGTGGATTCTATTTATCACCATCAGTCATTTAGGACAACATTGGATCATTCGGAGATCCTCGCTGAACTTCTGGAGTGAGTTTGCTGCACTGAAAGTAAAGGAGCCGAATAATTTTGCACGCACCACTTTTCAGTTTTTTATTTGCTAAAAAAGTTTAAAATATCCAATAGATTTTAAAATATCCAAAAGCCATTATACAGTGCTGCTGCAACAGAGAGGGTTAAGGGACTTGCTCAAGGGCCCAACAGTGGGCGCTTGGTAGCGCTGGGGCTTGAACCACTGACCTTCGGATCAGTAACTCAGAGCCTTAACCGCCAAGCCACCACTGCCCCGCCAAGCTCCTGCCATTTTCACAGGCTCAAAAGTAATTGGACAAGTGTGCTAAGTAGTTTGATGGCCAGGTGTGGTCTGTTTCCTTGTTATTTCCTTACATTCAGGATATTCAAAACAGGAGTTGATTCCAAGCATTGCATTTGCATTTGGTAGCTCTTCATGAGAATTCTCAATATGCGGTCCAAAGAGGTGTCGATGCCAGTGAAGAAGGCCAATATTAGGCTGAAAAACAAAACAAACCTATCAGAGAAAAACTTTAGGAGTGGCCAAATCGATAGTTTGGTACATTAAATGGCCGAGTCAGTCACCTGACCTCAACCCAACTGAGAATGCCTTTTACATACTGAAGACAAAACTGAAGGCAGAAAGACCCACAAACAAGCAGCAACCGAAGTCGGCTGCTGTAAAAGCCAGGCAAAGCATCTCAAGGGAGGAAGCTAAGGTTTGGTGATGCCCATGGATTACAAATTTCAGGCAGTTATTGACTGCTAAGGATTTGCATCCAAGTATTCAAATTAATCCTAATATTTATGATTGTTAGTTTGTCCAATCACTTTTGAGCCTGTGAAATTGGAGGGACTCTTTAAAAAAAAAGGCTGTAATTCCTCCACGGTTAATGCAATATTTTTGTTAAACTCCTTGAATTAAAGCTGAAAGTCTGCACGTCAAACACATCTTGATTGCTTCATTTCAAATCCACTGTGGAAGTGTATAGAGGCAAAATTGCGATAACTGTGGCACTCTCCAAATACTTACAGACCCGACTGTAAAGTAAATTCCACACAGTTGAGGGCTTTTTAATGCATATAACACTGATATAATAATAAATAAATAAAAACCTTATATATGCATACATTTCTAGACTTGTTGAAAAGCTTCAGTGCATGCATCATCCATTTACAACTGCTACCATCAATACTGATGTCTAGATGGCAGCAAAAGCTCACATTCATTCTTCACAGCTGCTCGCCTCATTTCCTCCACTCTTCCTCTCAGGTGCAGACTGACTTACACTTTGACGGTATAAAAGATCCAGACTTTGATGGGCAGATCACCAAAGAGTACATTTTAGAAGATATGCTGAAGCTCCTCTTCCCAGCATGTGGCAGTGAGGACGGATCTCCTCCAAGTCCTCAGGATGCAGCAGAAACCAAGGTAGAATTTGACTGAGAGTAAAGTCTCAGCTTGTTATTCAGTTCATTCTAAAGCACATTATTCAGCAACTACAATGAAACTAATAGACAGAGTATTATATTTTATAGTATATTATTAAATTGATATAGTGATAAAGGTAAGTATAGACCCACTAATGTTTAAGATGTCTCTTTGTTTTGATATTCCTTACCATTATGCACTGATTGAGTTTATATTTTTTTTATTTATACACACACACACACACACACACACACACACAAACATATATATATATATATATATATATATATATATATATATATATATATATATATATATATATATATATATATATATATATATATATTAATAAAAACTCAGAAAAAATGGGACTGTATAAAATAGATATTTTAATTACTGGATACCTACAGTATTAGTATTAAATTAGAGTTTAAATTAGAGCCTAGTTTCCTGAAAGCATACCATGTAGCTGGGTGAGAGAGTGTTTACAGTAATGCTCGCCCTACCATTTTATAATAATAAAAAAAATGATAATGAGTATTTATTGGTCACATATACAGTTAAATTCTTCACATACCCCAGCATGTTGGGGTCAGAGCGCAGGATCAGCCCTGATACGGTGCCCCTGGAGCAGAGAGGGTCAAGGGAGCTTGGCTGTGCTGGGGCTTGAACTCCTGACCTTCTGATCAGTAACCCAGAGCCTTAACCACCAAGCCACCACTACCCCTATTACCTAATATATTTATAAACATTTCATTTTTGCTTTTCGTTTGTTCTAATAATTTCTTTGTAAAAATGGGGTTTGGTTGTTCATAGTGATTTTAAGTCACACAACATAAATTAGCTCCACAGAAGCCGTGAGCAGGTACAGATTTAGTCCTCACTTATGTGACTAAAAATATTTCCTATTATTTTAACTGCCATTACTGAATAATATAAGAGTAACTGAAATATATATATATATTTTTTGTGTTTGTACAGTTCACATTTAATGTACTATGGTTAAAAGTATTTGTCACCATTTAATTGATCAGTCAATCAGAAAATAGCTTTAAAACTGTAAAAGCAGTGTATATGTGAGAACTTTTCTTTATTTCTGTTTACAGTACAGTGGCTGCGAGCAGGCAAACGGTTTGTGCTTGACGGCAGATAAAATGCAGTTCCTGCTTCACTTTCATCAGCAGCTCAAGAGATCTAGCAGCTTTCATCTGGTAAGTGACCATCACTGAAACTTTACATTAGTTACGTATTAATTAAGGTTATATATAGTACGCTGTGCCAAATTCAGTATGTGATCCTGATAGTTACTATTGCTTCATTAACTGTTGTTGATATTAGTGTTGGTGATGTGTGTGTGTGTATGTGTGTGTGTGTGCGCATGTGCGCACCTTGGCAGCTCTACCCCAGATCATCTCATTTGTCCAATCTCCAGCACAATGCCCTTCAAAGATTTCCTACAGCAGATGATTATGCGATGGCCACAGGTCTCTCAGCCCTGCTCCACCAACTCAGCTTGTTCTACACACAGAGGTAACACACACACACACACACACACACACACACTATTTCTTTTTAGCTTTTGATGAAATTTAATGTATTTTTATTATTGTTGTCTTTGTTGTTTGTTGTCTCTGGACACTATATTTCTTATTCTACGGCACTTTTTGTAACTGTTTGTTGTGTTAAATGTGCTCTATAAATAAAGTTTTACATGTCATGTTGCGTGCACACACACACACACACACACTCAAATATGATTTTTATAAAAAAAAATTTCATTCTTTCATGTATTAAAATATTTACTCTTACACTATTTACATTGAAATTGCACTACTTGAAGTTCAAAGCACTGGAGACTCCTTCCATAAATATGAAATAAATGTCTCCTTGCACTTCCATTCATCCATCCATTTTCTATACCACTTATCCTACAGGGTTGTCAGGAACCTGGAGCATATACTAGGGAGCATAGGGCAAAAGGTAGGGTACACCCTGGACAGGGTGCCAGTCCATCCCAGGGCACACTCACATACACATTCACACACCCATTCATACACTACAGACACTTTGGACACGCCAATCAGCCTAACGTGCAAACTCCACGCAACACACATCGCAGCGGCCGGAATCGAACCCCCAACCACTAAGCCACCGTTTTTTTCACTGGTTATCCTTTTTCTTTGTTAAATATCAACATGTTTTTTAACCCGTTTATTATTTACTTTAGACTATTTGAGTATAGAAACGATACCATATTATGAGAAGCAAGTTAATATAATGTTCGCCTTGCAGCTGGCCCTGTTGTCAGACCTGCTGTTATCCATAATGAATCAAAACTTTCTGACCAGTCAGCAGCAGTGCTATTGAATATACAGTATGTGAAGGATAACGCTTTTGACCACACAATAATCAAATACATAAATAATTCTTACTCTCAACACTGGTATTCCAGATCACTCTTTCATTTGTCTTGTTTTCCACGTTTTCAGACATAAAGTGAATGAAAAGAAATTTCTGAAAGGTTCCACTCCTGTTGCCATGCACATATAAACCAATCTCATGTGCACAGGCTGTTTGAAGCTGATTCCACAGTGAGCTCCATGTGTTAGTTTGAGAGAAAGAATGGATGGAGTTTGGGACGATAAACCGCTAAAGTTCTGCTCTCAGATTAACAGGCAGGCAGGAATCGCTCCATACTGCCAGACCGGACCAAAGCGATTACAGAACTGGCTCTGCTTCTGCTCCCATTGGGCATGTTGTTAAAACGTGACTGAAGGAGAGATTTTCCCATTTATGTTAAGTGGCGGGATGAATTTGGGCTGGATGGAGAACAACACCATTACACAACAATGCAGCATCCCTGAAGAACTGTGAAACAAATCCTGAACAGGTTATAATCACATCTGGACCTTTTTAGCCCAACAAATTTGAGCACAAAGCAAGGCCACTTTAATGACCGCTTTAGTGTGTGTGTGTGTGTGTGTGTGTTTAATAGTAAAATGAGACGGAAGCAATAAAACCACTACATTTATCGTAACTGAAATATTTAGTTGTGCTTTTATGGTCAGTTTTATGAGAACGTTAATACAGAGGGTCCATTGACATTTTTCTCACAGCAGTGATGATCCAGACAGGCCTGAGAAGTGGGACTCCCAGCCACCAGAACCAGGTAATTACTTCACACGTTGATGTAGTAACATTTATGATGGTTACTGTTTCATGTAACTGATCGTTTTGCCCCATAGGGAGGTGTGTGGAGCCCCATCTCCGTCAGCTATATACCCATCCTCCTCTGGTTCTAACTCCGCTCTTTAACCCCTGGGTGAAGGAGTACCGCGCTGAGGTACCATTTGACGTAGTCACTATTCGAATCAGGCCGGAACCCATGAGCGCAAAGTGCCACGTTCACCTGGACGAACATCGCGGCCCCAGGTATGACTAAATCCTGGCATTTTATTTACCTGTGCTTCCCCTATACACACAAATAGCCAGCTGAGTCATTCCTTACGTGCAGAGCCTTTGGACCTCAAGACATTTAAAAAACATGTTTATGCCTTGTTATAAGCTCATAACCTGGATACTTTTTATATATTATATGTATGTATTTATGCAGTTATAACAGCACATTATCATGTCTATAGTAACAATTTACACTGGCACAGTTGAAGTTTTGAAGTTTTCGGGTTCCTTCCATTGTTCTGACACAGGAAAATCTCCAGGAAATAAGGCTTTGTAAGTTATCTCTAACATTACAAGCTAACATGACAAGCTGCAGAAAAAAAGAGGTTGTTATAGTGTAAGTGATAACAGGAGCTTTTTCATGGACGTATGAATAAAAAAACAACAAATGAATAAAAAGTATGATGTACCGCTCTTCAGTTAATAAAATGAAAAGAATTGATTGCCAATTGTGGTGGTATAAGAGGAATAAAACACTTTAGGGTGTGTTGTTATATGAAAATAATCAACTTCATACAGAATCGCACCACCTTTTCATTGATTGTTTTCCTGTTATTATAATAATTGTTATTGAAATTGTAATAATTAGTTATAATGGAATTATTGTATTTAAAATGTTTTCCTATGTGGTTGGTGCCCTTATAAGAACAGCTACCTAATAATCGTTATATATATTTTGCTGAATATTTTTTGTTTTTGTGCAAACCAGAAAGGAAACACGCTCATATATTAAAATGTAAGGAAAATATATTCATCAATAGAACAATGAGCGAGCAGGGTTCCAACCCTCCTGTGATAATCACGCTCTCTCCTCTGACGTGTCCCTTCACAGCCCCAATGCCCTTTGACTGATTTATTAGATTATTTTCTGGGTCTGCTTTCACATGAATATTTTTTTCGGGCTAGACAAAGCTAGGAGCAGCTGAGTAACCCTACTCTAAATACAGAAATATATATATATATATATATATATGTATATACAGAAAGTTTAAAAACAAAAGTTGTAATGTATGAACATTGTATCAGTACAAAGTGAGTTATTGCATATGGTAATGTAATAATACTTTTGCACTTCTTGAACGAGGTAGAGTGATTAAATTTTCATTATAAGTAATAAATGAATTACATGCATGAATATGAATCATATGAAAATGTATCATATGTAAATGAATCACATGAAAATTAATTACATGTAAATGAATCACATGCATGAATATGAATCACATGAAAATGAATCATATGAAAATGAATAAATAAATGCTATAAGTGTGTTTCCAGCCATGATGTGGTGCAGGAAGACCAGGTTGACAAAAAAAAAAAGGAATATTCCTGTCAATTACCTGAATTCCTTTTAATAAAGGCAGTATGTGCTGGACTCTATAATTGTGTCCTTATTTGAATGTGGATATTAGTTTGACTTTTGAGCTGACCCTGCTTTTTAATCTACTATAATCTTCCTTGTCCTGGCACAGAGGAAATAATCTTTAGTGTGTGTGTGTGTGTGTGTGTGTGTGAGAGAGAGAGAGAGAGAGAGATTAGTCACGGTCAGTTTCTCAGAACTTATTTGTTTTTTTTTCCCCTCAGAACGGCGAACTACCCGCTCGGCTTGGGCAACAGCCGCATCAACATTCTGCTGATGGACGAGTCAGGGGAGGAGCCTGTCGTCATGACGATATACACTCTGCACATATTCCGGGAGAGCCGGCCCAGCCTGCCGATGTTTGACGAGTATGTGATGTGCGGCTTCATACAGGTACAAAGTCTCACACACACATTCATTTTTCCCAGCAGAAACTACAAAGACGCTTTTATCATAGAGACTAACTGTTAGCGCGATTTATTAGGGTTTCTTACGATGATGCATTTTAGCGCCGTTTATCCGAGTTAACCACTCCGAACCATTCCCAGGACTTGTCTGTGGGTCCAGAGTAACATTCGTTAGTCTCATAGCTGTATACTTTTCCTATTAGTTTCACTGTAATTACTAAATTATTCATAGTAGTTTATACCAGAAACTCTTGATTTCTTGTATCGGATGTCGTAGACTGAAGTACATACTGTATTTCTATACCGCAACTAGGTTGTAGTTGTATTTTGTGAGTGTACGATTGCAATAGTGATGTGGAATTGAGGAAATTGGTGGTAGATCATCAAAAATGGTGAGATTTTTGTGAATTCTATTATCTAAGGCTGAATTTTAACATTCACCTTACTTTACACATTGCTTTGGCCACTCAGCAACTTGACGTTCAGTCTCTGATTGGTGTATGAAATGGGAACGAAATGGTCTTTGACAGTATTGAAAATGTTTGAAAATCTTCTTTTGTACACACTCCTTTTTTTTGTCCAAAGCCCGAGTGCTTTCTTCCTCTTTCATCCGAGCCGTGGTTGTGGCCGTTCAGGTTTCAGTGCAAGCTGATAGGCCTGATCGAGGTCTCAGGGTAGGATAGGGTGGATCAGAGTATGTGTCTGTTACAGTCCTCCGCAGCGTGTAACCGTGTCTGACAGCGTGGCAGTGTGTATTGACAGATCAGTCACATTAGATCGGGTCTAAAGTAAATTTGGCAGGAAAACAGAGAGAGAGAGAGATGAGAGGGGAGAAGGGAAATAACTGAACACGGTTGTTTAAATAGTGTCAAACAAATCTGCCTGTTTAATCCATGTTTTATCTCTGGATGTCTTAAAGACTTGCAGCATAGGAAGCTGAATCAACTGAGTCATGGTTTGATTTACTTTTTAATTATCTAGTAGGACTGCTGTTCACAATTTTGCTAGCCCTGAACTTCAAGTTGTGAAAGAATAAAGCTGAAAGTGCTTAGTTTACTTTATTACTTTATTTTCACTTACTTTATAACTCAGTATTTGAAGATATTATTTCATTATCTTCTCATTTTGACCCATTATCTCATTATTTCGACTTAATCACACAAAGTTGTTTTTTTGTAAATATCCAACTACTTTGATAAATCTCATTGTTTCAACTTAACAATTCAAAGTTTTTGTAAATATCGCACGATTTTGTGTTGCAGTCTCATTATTTAAACATATTATCTTGTTATTGTGACTTAATATTTAACATTTTACAAACCTAAAACTAAGAACAATTTATTCAACGTTAGCTTATAGTTTTTAGTACCGTGCTTTTAGTACAAACTTTGTTATAGATTTTCATTTGAGGACTTCTACATTATCAACACAGTACAAAAACTTTTTAGATTTCCAAAAATTAGTTTTCTAGCACAAAATTATTATATTCATAATATTACAGAAAAAATGTTTGTATGCCAGTGAAGAAAGCAGCATTGTAAAACACAATGAAGGCTGCTGGGTTTTGCTGCAAAAATAAGAAGAGAGTGCGACAGTCAAAGTCTCCAGAAGAACCGTGCGTGACTGGTTCTGCAAGACGCTCAATAAAACTTACAGCTCATTTCCTTATAAACCTGCACTAACTCCACCTGAGACGATTAATTTGTTTTTAAAGCAAAGGGTCATCAGACCAAATATTGACTTTGTTTAATTAATTACAGTTTACTGCTCTTTATAACATTTTTACTTGTACCTTTGCACCGTACTTCACATAATATCTTGAAATATTGAGTTCCTAAGATGAAATAATGAGATATTAACTCAAAATAACGGCATTCAATATATTTTACAACTTCTGTACCAAATCATCTAAACAGTGTAACACAGCACAGAATCACACCTTCTGTGAAGCCCATCTTTATAAGACATAGTGCATTTGTAATCCTTTGTCATTTAGTAAAAAAGCTTAGTAAGCACTCCTAATAATAAAGAATAAAGCTCCAGTAACACACGATGAGCAATTCTTGATGATTAATAAACATGTTCATAGTTCCACGTGTCACACTGAACTTGCCCGTCTTTCTAAAGCATGGACATTTCTAATATAATCACTGACTTATTTCAGTGTTTGATATTCAAATTTTTTTTCCCATCATTAATAAGTTTTTTTTGTTTTAAGAACCTAAAGAGCCTACAGACAATAAGTAATGTAGTCACTTTTTAACAATGGTATGTAATTTATGACGGAATTATAGTACCGAAGTTTTATTAGTAGTTTTATTAGTAGTTTTATTAGTAAATTGTGACCTTTTTATTATATAAAGTTATACCTACGATTGAATTTCGACCCACATTGAACCTCATAATACTAAGGTCACTAAAAGTTTATGAAGAATTACGGACATAAAACCGTCATTTTGCTTCGCAAAGAAAAAAAAGAAAGAAAGAAAGAAAGAAAGAAAGAAAGAAAGAAAGAAAGAAAGAAAGAAAGAAAGAAAGAAAGAAAGAAAGGGAAAAAGAGTTACAAGGAGAAACATTTCGCTATGAAATATTAAGAACATCAGAATGTGGATTAATTGGAACAGTGGGAGTTGAAGTCTCCTGGGTTGGAGTTTTACACTCGGACAAGCAGTTGCATTTTTCACTTCACTACTTGATCTTTCCCTCACTTTATATGCTTCACTTTATCTCTCTCTCTCTGTCACTCTCTCTCTCTCTCTCTCTCTCTCTCTCTCTCTCTCTGTCCCTATTACCTTGCTGGAATCGTAGTGCTGTTCTGCATTTGGCAGCTCTTCAGGCAATAAATCCCTATTTACAGGCATGCATTCCTCCAGTGTGGACATGACTACAGTAAACCTTGTTTGTGTCCTCACTTACACACTCCTGGAGTGTTGCAATTAAGGATGTGAGAGTGGAAAATGCAGGACAGCTGATCTGGAAGCCCCTTTAAACTTGTACTGGATATTCTACACAGTCTCTCTTTTTTTTTATCCTCCTGAACCTCTTGTGTCTAGCAATATGGGACACCGGGCAGAGAAGCAGCTCTTTTACACACACTGACTTGTTTATCATACTGTGTAGTTGTTTTACAGTGTGTGATGATGCATATGTAAGACACAAAGCTTTTTCTTAGCATGGGTCAGTAGTGTAGTCAGTGTCAGTAACAGTTTATTTTTTTACGGTTAGCCTGGTTGTCATTCATTACTGAAGACAAACTGTGAATTGAAGAATAATGCTTCATTTTCATCTGATCTCAAATACACCAGACATGAATTGTGGAAAGATTTGTGGAAACTAAGCATTTTAACATTCTCATAACTGGTATTATGTTTCATTTATCAGCAGGGGTGTGTAGACTAATTTGGCTCTAGATTGCTTTATAGAAAGAATCATTTGTTTACAGTTTTCATTTAATGTTGTCAAATGTCCAGCAAACAGTATTGTTATAGAAGATATTTGTTTCTATCCAGGAATAGTGCTAAGTAGGTAAGGGTTTTTTTTTCTGATAGTGCTTGGATTGAACCAACAAAACGATTGCTAGCTCAAAATCATAAGCAATCAAACCTACAGAGCACAAAGCCATTACCTAGCATGAGCAGCCCTACACCAAACACTAAAACTGTTGGTTAGATGAGAGACCCTGGAATATGAATGGAAATGGCTAATTAAAAAGTAGGGATTTACTCATCGGTGTGTAGCCCAACATCAGGCTCACAGCATGAGGCCTTGCAGCTGGCAGATGGAAAAGTTAGTTTCAGTGAGCAGCAGTCTGAACATTTAGAAAGAGAGAGCTCAGTAGGACAAGGAAACAAACTTAAGAGAAAAAAGACAACCAAAACAAGGTCCAAGGTCAGATCATGTCTTCAACAGCTTCCCTGCTGTATGAAGATAAGCTTCACAGTCAACACCATTGGCTTGGAGTTCTACTTGCTTCAATTTGATTGAAAACCAATTTTTATTAAATGAATCAAATCAGTTCTGTCAACAGAGTACGTCTTTGGTGGTGCTGTGGGTAGTGTTGCATCTTCACAGTTCTGGGGTTCGATCTTGAGCTCTAGTTATTGTCTGTGTGGAGTTTTGTTTGCATGTTCTCCCTGCATGGGTTTCCCGGTTCCCAAACATCTCCAAAAAAACATGCAGGTAGGCAAATTGGCTGCACTAAATTGACTGTATACTTGAATGAGTGCAAGAGTATATGTGTGCGATAGATAGTGTCTGACCTGGGGTGAATTCTCCTGCTTTGCACCTAGTTTTCCTAGGATAGACTCCAGATCCACTGCAACACTGACTAAGACTAGAGCGGTTACCGAAGATTAAGGATTGAGTACATCTCTGGGACTTCTCATTCTACATCTTTGTCTTGTCCTGACTTTTTCTTTGAACTGAATCCGTTCTGCCAGATGAAATTGTTTTTTGGAAGAAAACAAATTTTTTTTTTTACTTTTAACCTTAAACAATTTTGTATATTTTCTCTTATTGATGCACACACACAGGCCAAGATGTGCAAAGGCATGAAGATCTTCAGGGAATACAAGAAATGAAGATAAACACATTCCTCCTGTACTGTGTTAGAGTATTGCTCTGATTGCCCCTCATTCATATTGTGTGTTTACAGCTGTGCTACATACATCCTTTCACCACTACCCAATCATACACATACTTTTTTTTTTAATCCGGTTGCTGCCAGATATTCATCTTTTTAGCAATACATAAATATTAAAACAGGACTCGAACCTTGATAAAATAGTCGTACACACTGAACACAGGTGCCAAGTTGCCAGAACCGAGGAATTCTTTTGAAGCCAAATCTCGTCGACCTTCTCGTCCTCTCTCAGCTCTCTTACTCCACCTCTCCTCCTCTGATCCCTCTATAAGTCTGCCATCGCAGGCTTCCATCAAAGTCGCACAGCAGGAAACAAACAACCCATAGCCTAAACCTATGGTCCATATGTGATTGGACTAACCAGCATTGTCGTTAGCCTCCAGCAGCTGTGAGAATCTCATTGCCTCATTTAGAAGCTGAAAGCTTTCCCATCTCTGATTCTTTAGAGTGCAGCCAGAACCCACGTATGGTGTAGTCATTAGTCAAACGATCCTCACTTCCCCAACCTCTTCCCTCATCTGTGCAGTCTATAATAAGAGAGGAAACTATTGTGTATCAGCTTGGCACCGTGAAGACCCCGATGAGGTCCTGTTATATCAATAGAACCACGTTGCCAAAACTTATACAACTCATCAAGGCCTCCAAGAAGTAATGGTCCATTAGGATTTGGGATTTTCTCTACATGGCAATTGACATATGCTTGATGTGCAGACAAATGGCTCACTTTTCAAACTTGGTTTGTTTGACCCTAACTGCAAGGACGGAGAGGAGAAGAAGAGAGAGAGGGACCAGAGTTTCATGTTACCATCAGCAAACTGGAATATTATCCAGACTTCCTCTTGTTAACATGGTTTGATTCCCAATGTACGATGAAGCGCTGATTAGTACATAGGCGAACATGGCAACCACAAAGCAAACACTGCAGTATCTCAATGTTCCGTTTCCAAAAATACCAAAACAAAATCTCCATGTGATCGTTCTCATTAGTATCTGGTAACACACCAACGAACAGTGTCCAATGAACATTTTAAACATCATCCTGAGACAACCCCTGTTACTCTGTATTCAATTCAATTAGATCCAATTGATTTTTTATTTGTATAGCACTTTTAATAACAGACACTGTTACAAAGCTTTACAGAAATCTGGGTGTAGATTTAGATTCATCGGGCCTGATTCAAAATCAGTCCAAAAGTCATATTTATGCAGGAAAATGTTCATGTATTCAGTGTTGGGTTACGCACATGATTAAGTTGAGGCTCCTCATTCAGATTATGGAAAGTACCTGCATATCGTTCACAGCTCTTTGGTAGAACTGCCTGAGAACTTCCGGGAATTTTAGGGTTTTTAATAATAAAAAATAAAAATGCCTACTGTGATGATTATACATTATGATTGAGAAGATGGCAAGTAGTGAAATAGACCCTTTTCGCACCCAAGTCATCATAGTTGGGTAAACTATATGGCAGCGACCGTGAAGACCAGTAACGGCCACTGCAGTGTTCAGTTTCGCTCAAATTCTAAAAGAAAACGTCCGGATTTGTCTTTCCGTGAATTTCCAAAAGCTGATGAACTTTGTAGGAGGTGGGTTCAAGCACTTCAACGCAAAGAAACCCATAACTTTGTTATTAAATGAAGGAAACACTTTCATTTGTCTGGATCTGAGTACTATGAACGTCCAGTAAACTTCCTCTCCAAGGGAACTGAGCTTTTATACGATCTCGATCCTATGCGGCTCCTCTCTTTTCCTCATTGACCTGAAACATCGAGCTCTAGCTTTTATTCTCATATTCACCATGTTAGACTACACCAAGATTATCCAAAGAAGCTAGCTTATGGTTAGCCATTTCAACAACAATACGTTTTATCGCCTTACCTTCGTATTTGTTCAGATAACTCTCGATAAAGGAAATTGTAGCCTTTGTTGAGTTTTGTTTTAACAGTTTGGACGGACCAGGCAATCAACGTCTCCAAACGGAAAGGGACTGTGAAAACATACACACCTCGCCGGCGACCATAGTTGCGCTCACCCAACGATGACAACTTCCACTTCACGAAGTTAGAAGTGTGAAAGGGGTCCATAGACATCTCATTTAGTATATTGTTGCATGAATATTCATGAATATCCAAATTTGGTTTAATTGTATTCCCCCCTCATTATTTGGCAACTCGATCCAGTACATCGTACTTAGTTTGCTGTTTTTTTTTACTATGCTCCAACAATCACTCGTGAGCACAACTTAGTGCAGCCATAAGATAAAATTTTGCGTAGCTGAGATACGCCTCTGTTTAATGTAAATGTCACTCAACACTGTATTCAGCCCGTAATAATAATAATAATAATAATCATCATCATCATAATCATAATCATAATAATAAACGTATTATTATAGAGTATCTTATAGAGTGCCTTTAAAAGCAGCTTCTCAAAGCGCTGAATGAGCAAAAGACAGTGGCAAGAAAGTATTTCAAAAGGGAACCCATCTGCTTCTGGGTGACGCTGGATAGCAGGTTTATAAATCATTGCAGTATACAGGTGTAGAAAAGTAAAGATAAACAGAATGTGCAAATTGTGAATGAGTTAACAAAAAAATTTGGATTACAGCAGCAGTTGTTAAGTGCAAACTTTCGCCAAAAACACCTGCAGATTTTTTTTCTTCTCTACCCGCCAACTTCTCTGTCATCTGGTCTCTTCTCCTATTCTCCTCATCTCCTTCTCTTTTCTCCATCCATGGGTCAGTGAGATGCCCAGACTGGGTTCATTTAGATGGGGAGGGGTGAAGTCGGACCACCAGGGGCCCCCCAAAAACACTACGTCCATTCACCCCGGTGTTCTTTGAAGTGTTCTCGTGTGTCTGGGAGCCTGGCTGAGGAAATTGTCAGGCTAATGGAGGAAAGCTTGCTGGGATGTTGGGGGCAATTAGTTTTTTTTTTTTTTTTTTAATAAGCTGAACATGCATGGTCTAGTGGGGCAGGCATGCAAACACTTCTCACTCCTTTAAACACATTACGCATTCCCAATAATTTTTCATATTTCCAAGTACCTTTATATATCCATATAGGTGTTAATGTGATTAACAAGTCTTCAACTTGCAGCACTCAATGTCCACCCCACCCCAGTTCTCTCACCCCTTGTGCAAACACAAACAGATGCTCTCCCCCTGTTAATGCCTTTACCCGATGGAGACATTAGTGCATATGGAGTAGAATGTGGAAGCAGCAGGACACAGTGGGTGTGAGTGTAACATATAAACCACTCCCTCTGGTATGCAGAGAACAAACACAGCACCTGCCATGTGCTTTTTTTCAGGCCTTCATGCACCCTCATGTGTCTTATGATAATTATAAAAAGTACTTTGAAATAGTGAAATGGTAAGTTTCTGTGTCAAACTCATTGGATATAGGAGCAAAAAGAATGAGTAATGCTGTGTATTAAACTTTCCTTATAACATGCTGATTATTCCTTGGCAATGTGATGATATAATAGCAATATTATATTCTATATAATTATGTGAGGATGCACTTTTTTGAAATATTGTCGATCCTGTCAGTCTTTTTAGGACAGTTACAAACTCTGATTGGAAACGGGTTTAGATGAGCTGTTTATAAAAAATGTCCTCCTTTCTTTTTAGTGGTAAATAATTTAAAGATACTGTAATAACAATATGCCCAAATGGTTTGTAATCATATTTTTATCATTATAGTTTTATGATTGAGCTCTGTATTCTCAATTCTGATTGGTCAGAAGCTGTTGATTACTTTTCTATAACAGCAGCTCTTATAGTAATTCTAGGTGTAATTCAAACGAAAGGTTTATATCGATGCACTAATTCGAAAACACTATCGTTTCTATAGTAACAACTTTTATGGTGAACGCTCCACCAAAAAAACTTTTATTTAACGTTTTTGGAAGGGAAGGAGTCTTCAGTGTCAACACTTAATAGTAAGAGATAAAGCTGCACATGGTTTCTTGGGAACATGAGTAGCGGTGGTTTATTTATTTATTTATTTATTTGTTGTTTTTTTTACTCCAAGAGAGATAACAAGAGAGGCTGATTTGTTTCAGAGATGGTCCACGACATTAAACATTATAAACGGATGTGACATCATGTTCTTTAAGAAATGGGGGAAAAAAATATTGCTGTGGTATAAGAGTAATAAAGCACTTTAGAATGAGCAGTTATTGAAAATAATCAACTTCAGAGTTATTTTTTCATGGTTTATGAACACTGTATAAGGTGATGGTGTAATTAAGTGTTATAAAGTGTTACCAAGTAATATTTTAACTTTTAGGGAAAAACCCCTCAGAAATATATATGAACTCAGCATCCAGGTTCCTCACCAAACTGCTGTGTTTCTCCTCACACTGATACGTCGGTGCCACTGTTCCGTTCCGTGTGGCCGCTTTTCAAGATGTCAGCAATCATAATTCATTTCACTGAGTTTTTTTTTAAAATGAGGCCAACTTTGCGAAAGCTTCAGACATCGCATCAAATCTTCAAATCAACCTCCTCCCGTGTGTGTGTGTGTGGTTATAGAGTGTGTTTGTGTGTGTGTGTGTGTGTGTGTATGCATCAGCATAGTGATGGGGAGTAGAGCGCTCACTTCCTCACGTGATTGGGAGGATTTAAGTCCTCTCAGTGAAGTCCTCTTAGTGAAGCTTTGAAGTGCGGCAGCTGGGAATTCCGGTGATGAAAAAGTCTGCTCTGGGCTTCTCATGGGTGCTTAACACCACTGCTTATGCTCCCTCCAAAACATTCCCTCACAAACATTCCTTCTGTTCTCCTCAGTCCAAAGATCCAGGGCCAGAGAACAGGCATCCGTAGTTTCACTGACCTTTTTAGCTGTTCATGTTAAATAGCAAATTTGATGCGGTGTGTCATTTATGCACTGTAAATTATACACAGCTGGGCTTTCCAGCTGGACTTATATAAGGAGAATATTTTCTATTTCTGTACAAGAAGATTCTGAAGGCCGCAGTGTATAAGTTCGAGCGTGTGAAAGGTTATTTAGATAAATAGAGGAATAAATAGAGGAATTTTGTAATGTTTAGCTTGTGACCCAAATGTGAGAATCCATGTCTGCTTAGGGTTCGTACTAGACCATCATTTATTTAAAGAAGAACTACTAAACTGCATTGTAATTTCTTAAATGTCATTTTTTTAGACAGAATGTCTCATCCTCATCGCAAATTACATATGAACAGAATTTAAGTGGACCTGAGCCATAGTTTACTTCTTTGTAGAAAACTCTCTGTTTGTAGCACACACTCTGCTAGACCTCTACTGTAGATATTTACATATTTAAATCAAATAATGTTTTTATAGATTTTTATTAGTTCAGTTACTTCAAGTAATACAATAAATAAATATTTATAAAAAAATATATATGGCAGGGGTGGTTGGTAAATTGTTGCAACAATGTGCAATGGTGGAAAGTATCATATAGTCAAAAATAACACAACGTGCATGAGATTATAATTCCAATTACTGCATTTTCCAGACTACATGTTTTTCTCAGACTGTTCTTGGGATTGTTGGGTTTTTTTTTTTGTAAAATTTATATCATCTAGAAAGGAATGACAGTTGTGAAAAGTATGTGGATGGATGTACTCCCTCAAAGTATATACAAAAATTACTATCTTTTCAGTGAAGTTTCCTCTTGAAACATAAAATTAAGAAATTAAGGTGCAACTGCAAAATGTATGAAATATCAACAGTTTAGTTTTTCATACTTTGAATGTGAAAAAAATGAAAATGCACTATTAGAGAAACCTAGTGTCTTTAGGCCTGTTTCAGTTCATGAATGCACATACCACAGTTCCATTATCGCATGTTGTTGCCATATGGCAACAATTAAAAAAAGAAATGTTAATTTATCTCAGCTAGTGTTGACATTTTTTCTTTTAAGTAGTTTTGCCTAAATATTGAAAATTGAATAAGATTTTGAGAGCCCCCGTTTCTCTTCCTGGTCATCTGACATGGCATTTTTTGGGAATATCATAGTTAAAGACCCCCTTTTCCAGTTACATAGGAAAATAGTAGTTTTGTTTTAATGCCTATCAGAAAATAGGTGATAAATTAAATATTGTCATATATACAGTAGCACCATTCAGCAAAGGGCTAGTGGCTGTGGTTAGCAAGCTAACAGTAAAACAGTAACATCATCAAGTTAGCTGATGACTCTACAGTCTGGCGTACTGTTCTGTGTTGCACCATGGTCCTGAAGAAACGACACAAGCTAAATAGTGAAACTTTTACACCTTTGCTTTCTATAAACGTTAAACAAAACATTTCTTTGCTGATCTTTCTTTGATTACTTTTAGCAAACTATGTGTTGGAACGAAGGCATTTTTTAACATGCTACTATTTTATTTGCTACATAAACATTTCTTCACAGAAAATGTATCAAGAACATATCACCCGTATATGTGGCGTGCGCGTCATTCAAGTCCCTTAATATAGAATTCATTACAGAAAATTTATCAATACACTCTGACCAATCACAATCAAATATGCAACAGTGCTGTGGTGTAAAAAGTAATAATCAGCTGGTTTGCTAGCAGGCTTCAATGGACACTACACTCACAGTGTTTTTCCCTGCTTCCCGCACCCAAATCAGCTCCAGATCTGGGTAATTAGATGATCATTGGCTTGAGGGAAAACGTTACACTGTGGCATGCTCTGGCTTTTCAAGACTGGAATTTCTCGCCTCGTTTCCTTAAATGTTTCTCTTTTTTGTTAAAGCTATTGTTCATTTTGCATACGTGTGAACCTAAAATTTCTACTTTCTGGGAATTTTTCGAATTTTTTTCCTTCAGTTTCAGACAGGTGTTGACAGGACAACTTTAGCAACATGATTAATGCGGGTGCAGAAACTGGCATGTGGTCTTAACTCTTCAACTCTCTCGCTCTCTCTCTCTCTCTCTCTCTCTCACACACACACATTGCTCTCTTAAACACATGACTGCCCCTGCTGTGCATTTCAAATCCCAAATGGAAATGGACAGAGTGCACAGGATGAAAGGGTGAAGCACAGGATGGTCAAGCAAAAGAGCAAGAAAAATGAGCACATTGACTGCAACTTGTTCTTGTCTCACTCATAACACACACACACACACACACACACACACACACACACACACACAGTATATAGACGGGTGACAAATTAAAGGGAAGGAAAACAACATTAAGGGTCTTAGTAAGGTGTTGCACCAATACGAGTTCCCAGAACACCTTCAATGAACTTTGGTGTCCATTCTATGTCTGTGAATCTATTCAGGATGGATGGACGCCATTTTTCCAAAATATATTCCCTCGGTTGGCGTTCTGAGGACATGTCACTCATGTTGTGTTCTGGTGACTGTGAAAGACATACTGTATCATTTACATCATTTTGTCCTCATCAATTCATTCATTGAGCTTGTGTGCACTGTGGATGGGGGGCGGAGTCACCCTGAAAGTGATTGGAAGTGACCGCACCCATGAGTGTTTCCATGTGTTTCACCACAGGATGAAGATGATCAATCAGAAGAACTTTATACTGATTTGCAAGCACAAGTGGAGTCAGAGCATGTCGGCAAAAATAAATAAATGTCCCCTACAGTATAACAGAGCTACCAGATTTTCCTTTACTTTGTCCAGCTGTATATAAACACATGCAGACTTGTTTCTGTTGTGGCTCTGTGGTCTGTCAGGATGGTGTGTGGAATTGTGAGGGGATTGTGAGCGAAGCCAGTGTGTATATGTGCTCTGGGGCTCAGTGCTTGGAGACTATCGGATCTGTTCTGCGCGTGAGCCGGGCTCAGAATGAGAAAGAGTATGAGAGGGAAAACCATGAAAAAGATTTTTGCCACCCACAGCAGATGTTTGCCTGCACACTCTTAGACGAGAAATTTAGTGCCCTTGAAGGCTTATTTGGGTGATCTCAGATCTTGATTAAGTATTTTAGGAAGTAAGGAAGACTTTAAGAAGTCTTAATTCCCACTGAAGAAACCTATATAGTGTTCTTTTTCTATGAAGCCCCGACAAATTGCCTTTTAGTTGTTACTTCATGCACAATCACACTATATATATATATATATATATATATATATATATATATATATATATGCAGTAGAAAAGTTTGTTTATTCTTAGGACAAAATAAAGGACATAGAAATGTATTTTATGCCAACAAGATACTGTATATAGTGTGTTTGCTTTATAAAATGGTGCATATCAAAGTAATAATAGTAAAAAATGAAATGATGCCAGTTCAAAAGTTTTGATCTCTCTTTCTACATTCTTTATATCATGTCTGCAGACTGGGTTTTATTCTTCTTCTTTATTTTGCCATACTGTATGTTCTGGATCATTGCCTTGTCATCGCATAGAACCAAATCACAAATTTCATTTTTATTTTCATAGAATTCTTCTTTTTTATAGATAAAGCGTAAAATACTTTTTTTAAAAAATGTTTGCACTGAAGTGTATATACACTAGGATGCATGTATGGGATATACTGTATGTTGTATGCTATATATACACTCTATTCTGTGCAAAAGTCTTAATAACATGCAAAGAAATGCTGTAGAGAAAAGATGCCTTCAAAATAATGAAAGTAAATGTCTCTGTATTAAAGAAATACTCCAAAGAACAGTAATAAATTAAACAAAATCAATATTTGGTGTGATGAAACCTTTGGTTTAAAAAACAAAAGAGTAGTCTCAGGTAGAGTTAGTGCAGTTTTATGTTCTTCTGGAGATTTAGACTGTCGCACTCGCTTCTTATTTTTGCAGCAAAACTCAGCAGCCTTCATTGTGTTTTTTGTCTGAAAAGTGTCTCTTACGTTATACGCTGCTTTCTTTACTGACATACAAACATTTTTCTGTAATACTTAATTTGGTGCTGGAAAACTAATCTAAAATGTTTTTGTACTGACTCGATAATGTAGAAACTATGACAAAGGTTTGTACTAAAAAAAATAGGGTGCCTAAGACTTTTTACATTACTGTATAAATAAACAAATTCATTACTTAATTAATTCTACTTAGCTAGTTGCTTAAAATTATTCTACATTTATTTTGTACATGCATACATTTATTATACTTTATTTCAAAACAGTATGAATGTAAGCAGTTCATTTTTATAATTCGCAGACGTAGAAAATAGGATTACCATGTTGTTGTAGCTGTTGTTGGTGGTGGTGTTATTGTTATTAGTGTTGTTCTTGTAGATGTTTTTGTTGTTTGCTGTTGGTGGTGGAGTTATTGATGTAGTTGGTGTTGTAGCTGTTGTTGGTAGTATTTTTGTTGTTGTTTGTGGTGGAGTTGTTGGTGTAGCTGTTGGTGGTGTTGTTGGTGTTGGTCTTGTTGGTGTTGTTTTAGCTGTTGTTGGTGGTATTGTTGTTGTTTGTGGTGGAGTTGTTGGTGTAGCTATTGTTGTTGTTGTTGGTAATAGTGTTGTTTGTGGTGGAGTTATTGGTGTAGCTGTTGTTGGTGTTGTAGCTGTTGTTTGTAGTGGAGTTGTTGGTGTAGCTGTTGTTGGTGTTGTATCTGTTGTTGGTGGTAATAGTGTTGTTTGTGGTGGAGTTGTTGGTGTAGGTAGCTGTTGTTGTTTGTGGTGGTGGTGGTGTAGCTGTTGTTGTTGTTGGTGGTGTTGGTGTTGCTGTTGTTCGAGTTTTTGTTGGTGGTGCTGGTGGTGTTGTTACGCTGGGCAACTTTACATTCATTTTCCTCCATGTGAGTAATTTGTTGTGAGCATCTTCTTACATTTCCGTGGCTCTGCGTGTCTGATTGGAAGCTTGTCCATGCCAGGTCTTGAATTGGAGACCAAGCTGGCAAGCTTTACACATCTGGAATCAGTGTAGAGAGCCAGAGCTGTAGAGCATGATGGAGGAGAAGTGGAACATTTTTTACTACACACATCCTCATGCTGAAAACAAGATTTCCTCTCTGGTGGCTTTGTAAACGCTGGTGGAGTTGTGTGTGTAAATGGAAACAGGTACTGGTCTGGCTACTGGATGTGCAGTTTCTCTGTAGTAGAAATACTGTAGATGAGTTTTATAATATTGATGTTCAGGGATTCAAACCAAACCAAAGCCAGAATTTCATTAATATGAAGTTTTGGCATTGAATATAACAACATGACTGTGTGTGTGTGCGTGTGCATGCTCATGCACGTGTGTTTGGATATGAAATCAATATGTTAAGCTATTCGGTGGTCTGGCTCTTGTTCAGTCTCCGGTTCTGAACTAATCAGCCCTCCTGTATCAGATTTAGCCAAAAGAATTCTGCGTTTTTCCTAATCCATTCCCTGATAAGTAGAGGATCTAGCAATGTTTAGTCAGATGTGAAATAATGTCTGTTCTGTCAGTTGGTTTTTCATTCTTAGTAAATATTTCAAAGTCTAGTAGGACCATCAAATTCAGTTTAGAATTTTACTTGAAATTTTAATTTGCATACTAATCATAACAGCAGACTGCCCATTTTGAAAGCCAAGACAATCAAGTGAAGGCCAAATCATAATTTTAGAATAAACTTGTTTCAGTTGTTCATGCAGGAATTATTTCATATAATTAGTCAATAGTGGTTTGCACTCTGTGCCCAGTAGAAAAACAGTTCAGATTCAACCACAAGGGTGACCAATAAGGGTCATTTGGCCAAAAACTTTCTGCATGTGACATATACAGTAATTCAGTTCCTGAAGGGCCTTGGAGTTGTCTAGTGAGTAAAAAATAGGAACATCCGCAGAGTAAACTCAAAATTTCATTGCACAAAGTAGCTTCAAGATGATATGCAACATTGGATCATTTTCCTCAATAAATAAATTACCACGAATAATATTTTTTCTCATTTATTTAAATGGGTTCTCTTCATCTATGTTTAGGACTTTTTGTTTAGGTCATATTTATGCAGATATCCAGAAAATTCTAAAGGGTTCACAAACTTTCAAGTGCCACTGCTGTTTCTCTGCTGAGACATGATGATGAAATTAGCGGATCTCTGAAGTAATCAGGCCATATAGTACTGACACAGAACAGCCTGTGTGCTGCCAGGAACTGCATGGAGAACGTAAGCTGGAGTGATCTCATTCCTCATTAACACAGCTGTGGTTCAGCAAGGAAACAGGACTCTGTCATTAGTTCTCCAGTCTGTCATTAACTGAGAACTAATGATTTTGTAGAAGATGAAAAAAATCCTGAATGATGTCATCTAAGCTCTTTCACATCAAGGGCTGCAGGTGGTTATTGATTGGACGTGGTACAAGTCTGAATCCTCTGAAGTGTGTGTTTTTGGTCTCAGCAGCTCAGTCGCAGAGTGGATCAGCTCTGTACTGTGTATCCCAGAGACTGCGTAAAAAATCTCACAAAGCATTCCAGAGTGACAAATGTTTGCTTTCATGTCCCTCGCCATGGTACACCAGCTTGTACCCAAAGAACCAGTTATGGATGTGTGTGTGTGTGTGTGTGTGTGTGTGTGTGTGTGTGTGTGTGTGTGTGTGTGTGTGTGTGTTTATAAAGCAATATGGTTGAATTCTGAATCTGATTGATCAGAAGGTTGATTAGTTTTCTATAACAGCAGCTCTGCTGATCGTGCCATTGGTTGTTGTTTAAATCATTTATATGACTGTGTCATTGTTTCTACAGTACCTTAGTTCCATGTAATCTAAATATCCTCACAATTGGATTCAAATATTGTAGTTTAACAAATTAAAATGCATAAGTGTTGATGTGCTGAGGCTTTCTGATTTATCATTAATGGAAGGACTGTCCAGTGTCAGAGCTTTGTAATTGTCATATATATATATATATAAACTGATCAGGCATGTGTGAATGCACAGAAGACAGTAAGACATTCTGGCGCATGAAGCTTATGAGTGTCTACTTTTTTTCTTTCCCTGCATGACTTCTGGCTGTATATTATTACATGCCTGTAATGTGTTATTTCACTCTATTTGGGATGTAATCAGTTTAGACAGCTAAAATACTGTATGTTACAACCTGCACACATTAATCTGATTATACATGCTTTGATCTGTGCTGAAATTGGACTCTGTGAGCTGATCATACAATGAGAGGTCTTAACTATTAACCCGCTCAGGTGACCTAGCTTCCATCAGCTTTCATTTTGACCTGTAAAGCAATTGCAACAAATAGCTGACATTTGTTCTCCCATCCATCTATTCACCCACCCATACATTCATCCAGTTACTCAGCCGTCCATCTTTCCATCAATCCAGCCATCCGTCCATCTATCCAGTCACTCAGCCATCCATCCATCTTTTTATCCAGTCACCCAGCCATCCAGCCATCTATTCATCCAGTCACTCAGCCATCCATCCATCAATCCAGCCATCTATTCATCCATCCATCCATCTATTCATCCAGTCACTCAGCCATCTATCCATCAACCCAGCCATCCATCCATCCATCCAGTCACTCAGCCATCCATCCAGTCACTCAGCCATACATCCATCCATTCATCCAGTCACTCAGCCATCCATCCATCCATTCATCCAGTCACTCAGCCATCCATCCATCCATCCATCCATCCATTCATCCAGTCACTCAGCCATCCATCCATCCATCCAGTCACTCAGCCCCATCATCCTCACCGTCAACACAATCCATCCATCCATCCATCCATCCATTCATCCAGTCACTCAGCCATCCATCCATCTATTCATCCAGTCACTCAGCCATCCATCCATCCATCCATTCATCCAGTCACTCAGCCATCCATCCATCCAACCATCCATCCATTCATTCAGTTACTCATCCATCCATCCATCCATCCATCCATCCATCCAGTCACTCATCCATCCATCCATCCATCCATTCATCCAGTCACTCAGCCATCCATCCATCCATCCAGTCACTCAGCCATCCATCCATCCATCCAGTCACTCAGCCATCCATCCATCCAGTCACTCAGCCATCCATCCATCAATCCATCCATCTATTCATCCATCCATCCATCCATCCATCCAGTCACTCAGCCATCCATCCATCCAGTCACTCAGCCATCCATCCATCCATTCATCCAGTCACTCAGCCATCCATCCATCCATCCATCCATTCATCCAGTCACTCAGCCATCCATCCATCCATCCAGTCACTCAGCCATCCATCCATCCATTCATCCAGTCACTTAGCCACATCCATCCATCCATCCATCCATCCATCCATCCATCCATTCATCCAGTCACTCAGCCATCCATCCATCTATTCATCCAGTCACTCAGCCATCCATCCATCCATCCATTCATCCAGTCACTCAGCCATCCATCCAGCAATTCAGCCATCCATTCATGCAGTTACTCAGCCATCCATCCATCCATCCATTCATCCAGTCACTCAGCCATCCATCCATCCATTCATCCAGTCACTCAGCCATCCATCCATCCATCCATCAGTCACTCAGCCATCCATCCATCCATCCAGTCACTCAGCCATCCATCCATCCATTCATCCAGTCACTCAGCCATCCATCCATCCATTCATCCAGTCACTCAGCCGTCCATCCATCCAACCATCCATCCATTCATCCAGTCACTCAGCCATCCATCCATCTATTCATCCAGTCACTCAGCCATTCATCCATCCATTCATCCAGTCACTCAGCCAGCCATCCATCCATTCATCCAGACACTCAGCCATCCATCCATCCATTCATCCAGTCACTCAGCCGTCCATCCATCCAACCATCCATCCATTCATGTGGTCACTCAGCCATCCATCCATCAATTCAGCCATCCATTCATCCATTCACTCAGCCATCCATCCATCCATTCATCCAGTCACTCAGCCGTCCATCCATCCAACCATCCATCCATTCATCCAGTCACTCAGCCATCCATCCATCAATTCAGCCATCCATTCATCCAGTCACTCAGCCATCCATCCATTCATCCAGTCATTCAGTCATCCATCCATTCATCCAGTCACTTAGCCATCCATCCATCAATTCAGCCATCCATTCATCCAGTTACTCAGCCATCCATCCATCCATCCATCCATCTATCTATCCAACTCTATATCACTATCCAAATCAGTCTGCAGCTTGACTTGAAGTTTGTGTTTATGTTTAATAACAATAAAGGCAGGTTTGTCACTTCTCATGAATGACTTCTGAAAAAAGATACTACACGTCAATTCATCATGATTTTACTAAAAACAAAACAGACTTTTGTTCTGTTTTTCGATCATATTTGTTTTACTCACATGTTCTGTACAATGAACATGCAAGTAGGCTTGTATTCCTCTTTTTTGCTGGCTTCCTGTAGTAATCACTCCTTCACCATTTTCCCCTGAGCGCTGCAGTTATGCTGTAATTATGGATGTATCAGTGAACGTGTGTCTGCGTTGTTATCTTCTTACTTCCATATGTTTACTTAGCGTTTAGCTGTCAGTGATTTCTTTCAGCATCCTCTAAGTGAAATCCAAGTAGAAGCGATGCTGCAGAGACCAGCTCTGCAAAACTTGACCTTAACACTGCTCCCATCTCAGTAGTATGATGATGCCTGGCATCTGTCCCAGCTGATCGTATCCATGTGTGCTTTTATACATGAAGTCATAAATAAAAAACAGAGTAAGATAGTTGATAGTGACGTGTCTGAAAGAGACAGCATATGGATATCATTTGGTTTTGTCAGTATTGTTCATATTCTATTATTCCTCTTGTGTCTCAGGATTTCTGAGTCTGTGCCTCTTACTCAGATTCCCCTGTCTCAGTGGGTATCAACAGGGAATGAGATCCTAGGGCTGTATGAGTCCATGTACAAATTTTCAAGCATGGATTTACACAGAGTGATGGCGAGAATATGTTTGAAATGTAAGGAATGAAACATCACAGTGTGTGCTGTTGTCGAATAATAATCATCGATGGCATGGTGTGATGCGGCACAACATGAAGCAGAGTTACCATTACCACCCCAGAGTGCTACATTCCTCTTATACCACACCAGTTTGCCAATGTAAAAAACTTTTGTTTCATTAAAGAACGACACAAAAAGGATTGATCATGAGATCAGCTTCATTTTTTCGGTCAAAGTATAATGATATACTATATTAAAATTGTTTTGTTAACAGTATCTTAAAGTCTTTTCTGACTAATAAAATTCTCTTTGAAATGTAAAAAATATTGGATTAAAAACAAACAAAATATGTCTTTTTACGGTCTATTTTTAGAATTTATCATCATGGATATCTTGGCATCATGCTGAGCAAATGTAGTATGAGATTGACCCTTCTAGGAGGAGTATGAACAAAGAATAATATGACTAGTTTTGGGGTAATGTTACAGTATGCTAAGTAACATGTCTCAGCTAGTACTGTAAATGTCTAAAATTTACATTATTTCAATGAATTAGAGTTAGAGATGGGATTAAGCGGTGGACGATAAATTATTAGCTGATCTACAATATACTTGATCCTTCTTGATTCATATGGTCTATTTTTATTGTCATTAAAAATTATATATAGAATCTAAAAAAAGAATACTTTTAAAAATCAATTTATAGTTGTGTTTAATACTGTGGTTAGTTAGCGCCCCTTATCAATTCTCTTATAGCATCCATAGACAGTTGTGTCCTGATATTGGAGACTCCTTCCAAAAATGCTAACTAAACGTCTCCTTAGAGAAATTTTCACCATATTAATACTAATTATAATGATACTTAAAAATGAAAATCTGTTTAATAAGAATATCCACCATACTTGTAAGTTCTTACTATAGAAATTATAACATAATATATAGATGTAGATTGTCATGAATTTGCCACAAAAATTTTTACTTTTTAAAAAAAATGTGCGTACAGTCAACTCCAAAATTATTGCAGCAGCTAGAAATAATCATTACTCACAATGAATAAAGTTGTCCATTAAATTGTCCATATTGGTGTAACTGCTTTCATTTCCTCTAAAAACCTTTCTAAACTGTTTTCTCTCAAGAAATAAAAAAGAAAGGGCAAAACTGTGCATACCCCTAAGGATTGTTCTAAATAAATGCAAGCACACTCTCACTCCTTTGATGTCTTTGTTGATAAAAGATTTTTTTTAAATGGGCCAAAAGTCTGGAACAATGAAAAACCTTCCAGGAAGATCTGGTCTAAGGTGCCAATAATTTTGAAACTAGTATTTTGAAGGGAGAAAAAAATGACTTCTTAAATAAACATTTCATGTATGAAAAAATATAGTGTGACAAAATACAACTATACTGTGTCCTAAAATGTTTAAGCTCAAAATATCACTTGAATATAATTTGATTGGTTTGAATCCATGGTTAATGGATCCCATGCTTCTGGTTTCTTCATCTCTATTTTCCGCTTGTTCTTACCAGTCTTTTTCTATTCATCACTTTTACTCATGTACTGTTTCTTCTACAGACATATTTTAACCATTTCTCCTTTGTTTTTTCTTGATCCACACAGTGTCTCGACCAAACAAAACACGGCTAGTCCAATTACAATGAAACCGAATCCCCTTTGTCTTCCCCCCTGCACTCTCTCTCTATAAGGAGACCTGACGTTTTAAATCATTGCCATTTTCTCCAGCTGCTCTCAAACTGGCTGACCTCTGTATGGTTTAGATTAACTTTAATCCTAGACTCCATACACTGTTCTAACAGATCACAGGCTGGAGTTTTTTTCTAATCCTATTTTCTGAAGGATTACATGGGAGGCACCTTGGGAGGCCTCTTCACTCTGTGACCACAAATGGACCAAAATGGCAACTGTGCACCTGCTCCAATCAGCTCGTGTGTTTTCCTCAGTGCTAATATCTGTTTGGGATGTTGGAGTCCACTTGCTCAGCTATAAGTTAATCTTTGTCAATGTAAAGGAAAATATGAAGCTACTTAAATGGTGGATCTTTTTGCTATAAAAGCATCAGCTGCAAGCAGCAATTGATGGGTCCAAGCACCAAGGGTGTAGGAGTGTCTTTTTCATGAAAAGGTTTTGGCCTGTTTACGTTTATGGCATTTGGAATTCTCCAGAGAAACTTACATCTGAGCAATTGATGGTTAAGGGCCTTGCTCAAGGGCCCAGCAGTGGCAGTTTGGCAATGCTGGGATTTGAACTCTCAACCTTCCAATCAGTAGTCCAACATCTTAACCACTGAGTTGTTGTGCCATGATACTGAACCTGCATGTGAACTTTTTAGCCATATTGCACAATGTACAGTGGAATCTTTGAAATGTAAAAAATATTGGATAAAAACAAACAAAATATGTCTTTTTACGGTCTATTTTTAGAATTTAGCATCATGGATATCTTGGCATCATGCTGAACAAATGTTGAAACTATATCTAAAATAATTTTTCCCCACTCATGCCTGGATCATTATTTCAATGAATTAGAGTTAGAGATGGGATTAAGTGGTGGAGGATAAATTATTTGCTGATCTACAAAATACTTGATCCTTCTTTATTCTTTGTCTGCTTAAGGAGCAACACTTTCTAATCTCTTGTGCATTGCTTTCATTTCTGCATCCCACAGCAGTCACTGATCAAGGTTTTGTCATTCAATCAAGCTTATTGTAGTCCAGGTGGACTTTTCTCTGAGAGCTCTCTTGAAAGTGGACTGTGAGAGATAAGGGCTGGCTGGAGGGCTGTTGAAGACTGTTTAGGGTTTTATTCAGGCTGTTCCTGAAGTACGCACTGTGGCAACTGATCTAATGGAGGATATGGGAGGGTAATTCGGGCGGCTCTATCGGCCCGGCTTAGGCCAACACTTTGATCACTGGAGATTACAATACTGTAATAGACATGAGCGGCTACCATATGCAGACACACATATGCACTAAGGCATTTTTAATTAAGCTTATCTCTAGTTATGTCTGTTGTATCATTCGACATTTTATGAGAATGTTTTTATGATATGTGTATTTTTAATATACAGCGCCTTCCACTAATATTGGCAGCCTTGATAAATATGAGCAAAGAAGGCTGTGAAAATTTTTCTTTATTGTTTAATCTTTAGATCTTCAAAAAAAATCATAAAAATACTTTGCTGTGATGGATGTCAAACAATTGCAAACAAAACACAGGTTTATAAAAAATATATATATTTGTCAAATATAGGTGTGCAACTATTATCGGCACCCCTAAGAGTTAATTGAAAAAAGAGTTTATTGAAAATGCCCATTTCCACCATCAGGGCAATAATTAAGAAGTTCCAGTCAACTCGAAATGTGATGAATCATCATGGAATTTGACATGTGTCTATATCGTCTCAACACACTGTGAAGAGGATAGTTCAAGTGGCCAGAAAATCTCCACTGATCACAGTTGGAGAATTGCAGAAGTTAGTTGCGTCTTGGGGTCAGAAAGTCTCCAAAACTACAATCCGAAGTCACCTACATCACCACAGGTTGTTTGGAAGGGTTTCAAGAAAAAAGCCTCTACTCTCATCCAAAAACAAACTCAAGCATCTTCAGTTTGCCAGACACTACTGGAACTTCTAATGGGATCGGGTTCTATGGTCAGATGAAACCAAAATAGAGCTTTTTGCCAATAAACACCAGAGACAGTTTTTGGCGCACACAGAGAGGTAGTGATATGGAAAAGTACCTCATGCCCACGGTTAAATATGGTGGTGGTCTTTAATGTTTTGGGCTGTTTTTCTGCCAGAGGACCTGAACATTTTATGATACATGGCATCATGGACTCTATCAAATATCAACAAATATTAAATGAAAACCTGACTGCCTCTGCCAGAAAGCTTAAAATGGGCTGTGGTTGGATCTTCCAGCAGGAAAATGATCCAAAACATACATCAAAATCAACATAAAAATGGTTTATTGACCACAAAATCAAGATCCTGGCATGGCCATCCCAGTCCCCTGAGTTGAACTCCATAGAAAACCTGTGGGGTGAACTGAAGAGGAGAGTCCAGCGTGGACCTTGACATTTGAAGGATCTGGAGAGGTTCTGTATGGAGGAATGTTCTCAGATCCCTTGCCATGTATTCTCCAACCTCGTCAGGCATTACAGGAGAATATTCAGAGCTGTATTGACTGAAAGGGTGCTAATAATTGTTGCACACTTATATTAACAATAATAATAATTATATATATATATATATATATATATATATATATATATATATATATATATATATATATATATATATATATATATAATTTATTAAATTATTTATTTATTTAATATATTATAACTAAATTGATTTATTAAAATATTTTTTTCTCTATTTTATGCAGTTGCTTATGGCAGTAGTTAAACTGAATACAGTCATTTTCAGAATGAAAATTAGCCCAAAAAGCATATATTGTATTCTATTATGTATTCATAATCAATTAATTATATCATTATATGTATGTATATTTGATTAATAATATAAGCATTAACTTATTTGAACATGTTTTCTTTTCAAATATTGTTTTCTTAATTACTGCAACTTTTTCGTTTTCAAAAAACCTTTTCTGGCAGAACGTATGCAGAGATGACACATGGGGAGAAGAAGAAAGAAAAATGATCCATCTCTAAATGTCCTGTAATTACAAATGTTTTTCTTTAGCGTGAGGGTGTGAGGTTTCTGGGCGAGTGCGCAGAAGAAAAGTGCCGATCAGTTTCCGCCGCCTGAGCACGCTGATTTATGCGGCCCTGCGCTGAATCAAAAAGTCCGCCCGTGTTTGTGCGGATACACTGACCGCAGGTATGAACAAGAAAATCCCTGTTAAGTTGTCTTGTGGCACTTTGTTGAGAGCAGCGGCAGCTCGATGGGGAATGTGACACGGCCATGCGAAGCCTCTGTGTAAAGCGCAGTGGGTGAAGGCAGGGTGGGTAGTGGGGTAAGAGGGTGATCGGTTCTCAGTAGGAGAACCAGACCTGATGGCTCCCACCGGGGCCTGTGGAGGTCACATCGGCCTCCTCGATACTCTTCAGTTAGTTTGACCTCTGACACCAGACGGCTGGCAAGGCTGTAGCGGGGCATGCGGTGGTGTTAACCCTCTTTGATTTAGTACAGCGAAAGAGAGAAGGAGAGAAAAGCCTAGAGCAGGAAAATACACACTGAAAGAAATCAACTTCACTGAGTTTACGTCCATTAAGACAGCTGTGTTTTATTGTCTTCAGTGCATAAAAGTTTACTTCACTTCATCTCACTTCTCCTGCATTTGTCACACTCTGTTTCTGTCTTGCCTGCAGGACTGTGGCCTGGTGGTCAGACCCGATCAACCCTGTGGCCTGGAGCCTGTTTCTGAGCTCAAATCATCTCAGCCTTGCTCTTCAGGAGATGAACCCGGTGAGTTGAGGCAACTTTCTGTGACACAGTACACTGTAGTACACGACTCCCTTTGGTAATTGTTGATCTACAGCCCTATCAATGCTATGCACGCATCTATAACTCAAATGTGGATAAAACAGGTGGTGCAAATGCTTTCCTAGAGATATGATCTTGATATATTTCCTCACTCCAAAATGATGTATGATTTTGACCCTGGTGTACTTTTGTGGAAAAATTATTTCTAGCTATGTTTTCAGACTCAACGTACGTACATTTGTCTGCGAGTGTTACCCGGTCTGCGCTAAGCAAATGCTTAATGTTAAAATAAATAAATAAATAAAAATGGTTATGTAAGCTCAGATGAAAGACTAATACTAGTTTATAATCCCAATAAAGGCAATATTCAAATAAAAATGAATTGAATAATAATAGACCCCATGGTTTAATGCAAAGCAGAAGGGCATTACCACTTCAAATTTGAGTTCCTGAAGTGTTTCACTCGTCTTAGACCAAAGCTAAATTAAACATTGTGTCTGTTATCTGTTTATTGTCGCATTTAATGTTGTGGAACATCTGCGAAAAAAGTTATCACTTATGTTATAGCAGCTGCATATGTTATAAATGTTATAGCAGCTTTATACTTATGTTAGTGAGTTCCCTCAATTTATATTGAAGTTAATTATTCATAAATATTTGCAGCTTGTTACCTACTGCAAAGCGCAAAGTCTTTCCCATGGTGGAAAACTTACAGCTTTACCTCTGACACTGGAGACTCCTTCCAAAAATGTTAAATAAAACATCTCCTTACTGAAAATGTCACCAAGTCCCTGTGACTTAGGTGTTATTATATATACAGTCCCCTACAAAAGTATTGGAAAGCAATGCTGAATTTTAATTTTTTTATTTTTTTATTTTTTGCTATACACTGAATAATTTTGGTTTTGAGATCAAAAGATGAGTATGAGATGACAGATTAGAATTTCAGCTTTCATTTCCTTATATTTACATTTAACAACGTAGAACATGGCACCTTTTGTGGCAGACCACCTCATTTTTAGGCGAGCAAAAGTAAATGAACATACCGTCTTAAAGTCAATTAAAGTAAATTACACTTAATATTTGGTTGCATATATATTGCTTGCATTCCAGCCGGTGACATGGATATCACCAAACTGTTGCATTTTTCTTTTGCGTTGCTTTTCCAGGGTTGTGCTGCAACTTCTTTCAGTTGTTGTTGAAAGAATAATAATAAAAAGAATCTCTCCCTTTAGTATCCTCAACAGGAGGTGAAATGCTGCTCAACTGGCTTAAGGTCTGGTGATTGACTTGGCCAGTCTAAAATCTTCCACTTTTCCCCGATGCGGTATTGGCAGTGTGTTTTGGGGCATAGTCTGGTTGATGAAGTTCCTCCAAGTTAGATTGGAGACATTTCTTTGTAAATTGGAAGACAGATGGCTTCCATAGACTATTGAATTCATTCTGTTGCTACCATCATGAGTTACATCATCAATAAATTTTAGTGAGCCTGTTCCAGGATCAGCCACGCAAGCCCAGGCCATGACACTACCTCCACAATGCTTGACTGATTATCATGAGCAGATTATTTCTTACACCACACTTTGGACTTTCCATCACTTTGATAGAGGTTAATCTTGGTTCCAGAGCTGTTTGGCTCATCTCTGTATTTCTTTGCAAATTCCTGTCTGCCTTTCCGATTCTTACTGCTGATGACTGGTTTACATCTTGTGGTATGGCCTCTATATTTCTGCACTTGATGTCTTCTTCGAATGGTGGATTGTGATACCTTCACCCCTGCCCTGTGAAGGTTATCAGTGATGTCACTAAATGTTGTTTTGGGGTTTTTCTTCACAGCCCTCACAATGTTTCTATCATCAACTGCTGTTGTTCTCAGCTGACCTGTTCCATGTTTGGTTGTTAGTACACCAGTGGTTTCTTTCTTTTTCAGGATATTGCAAATTGTTGTATTGGCTATGCCCGATGCTTGTGCAATGGTGCTGATTGATTTTCCCTCTTTTTCTCAGCTTCAAAATGGCTTGCTTTTCTCCCATAGACAGGTCTCTGATCTTCATGTTGGTTTATTCTTTTTAACAACAAATGCAGTCTTCACAGATAAAACCTAGGGCACAAACCAAGAGTAGATGTTCAGAGCTATTAATTCTTTAAACAATCAATTTAACAGGGCACAACTGGGCAGCAAGAAACACCTATCTGTCATATTTTCCAATATTTTTGATCACTTGATAAAAATGGGTGTGTTCAAACAAAAGGTGCCATGTTCTAAGATATTAGAGGGTAATACATTAGTATAAACATGTGATTTGAATCGCAGTCGGCAAGGACTGTTAATCAACCTTCTGACCAATCAGATTCAAGCTCTGTTGAATAATAATAATAATAATAATAATAATAATAATAAGCACAGACTGGTTTTGCTTTAGAAATGTGCACAAATGAATGAAATTAATTTGGATCGATTTTGAGTTAATGTGTAGTAGACATACATTGCAGTTTTATTTCACTTTTCTTAAGATGGGGTACCAACTTTTCAAAAAGTTTTATAAAGTGCATTTAACATCAATTTAATATAGTGTAATGTGAACACAAGGAAACATTATTAGGAATTATTTGGTGGAGGGGGGGTGTCTTCCTTAAACGGTTGTGTTTTTATGTGGTTTTTTTGTGTAAATGAGAGACTACTAAACCCTTAAATCACTGAATGGTGTTTGTGACCAGAATAGGGAAGTGTCAAAACAAATGGCACACAGGGGGCTCAGTAGGGGGATTATAAGCTGGTGTGTGAGCTGAAGAGATATTACACTTAAACAGAAATAAATCATCATACTTTTTCGGTTGTAGATATCCTTCATTTTCTCTTGTTCAGTCATGATGATTAATAATTTTTTTTCTCTCAATTGAACCAAGATTTACAATCCCTTTTCTATTCCAAATGATTCCCATATTGTAGATCCTTCATCCGAAACATGACCCTGCACATTACACCACAATAGTTTCATCCATCTCTCAGCTTATTAAAACATTGCTTACATATCAGAACTCAAGTTTATAATGATTATTCATTTATTCGCAGGTTTATTTATTCACATTTATTCATTATTTATCTGTACACAGGTAGATCAGTAATCTTGAGCAGCTGCATAAATTAAAGATCTATAGTTTAACTGGAAATCTACTGATATGCATCAGATTGTGAAAATCTACACGGTTGTGTACAGGGCGCTGGGTGGTGCCATGCCTTAGCTGTTCAGATAACAGGACATGTGATTGGCGGGAAGTTGCCTGGCAACCGGACAGCTGTTACCACCCTGTATTGGAGAAGCCACAGCTGCAGCGATGCATGATGGACAAAAAGGTAAGATAATTAACCCCATCACTTGATACTCTTAACTGAAATCAGTAATAACAATCCAGTGTTATTAACTCATAGCTAATATTCAAACATATTTTTTTTGGTAATTAAGGAACACTTTGTAATACTCAGGATGAGTATTTTACATCATAGTTATTACATTTATATATATATTTTTTTTTGTAAAGTTATAAGAAATTAAAGTTATAAAAGTTAAGCACAATCGTGTAAGTATACATACAAATGTATTTTTTTTTGGTCTTATTAAATAAAAGAGAGAAGAAACAAGGATGGTGAGGGAATGACTGTTTATAGTTTCTAGAACATAAGTGACAACAGGAACTAACTTGATTCATGGACGTTCCAAAACATTAACTGTAACTGTTAATGGATAAAAAGGATGCTATAGTGTTCTTTTAATCAATAAAAATAAAAATAAAGTAATTATTTGCAAAGAAAACACTTTTAGGACATTATTTATTATTGGTAAATAATCAGCTTTGATGTGGTAACAGTGCTTCCGCTTACATCATCACTCCATCACATCACTCCATCATTGAATCATTTCTTATAACAGCGCACCTTATTGTGTTTTATTCCTTAGATAAATGTTAAATCTTAATTTTTTGTGTGTTTAGTACATAGAAAGACTGCAAAAACTGGTAAAAACGACAGTAAGGAACTTATACACTGGAAAAAAAGGTATTAAAGAAGACGTGAAATGAAGTATCTGTATGAAGCGCTGCAATTCAGATAGATTTGCAAGTGTTTATGCTAATATACAGAAACAGTAGTTATTGAGGAGGAACAGCTAGCTCCAACAATATAATGATAATGAGTCTTTATTAATCACATATACATATGCACAGTGAAATTCTTTTCTTCGCATAAGGAAAACTTATGAGAACATAACATGAATTAAAGCACGAAAACACTAATGAAGTGCTAATGTTGCTAAATAACTGATTTAATTAGCTATACATTATCACTCTTATACTAAATTAAATGTGAGCAAATACCAAATATTTACAATTCAACCATGGCTTATACAGCCTGCTAAGAGCAGTTCACCTTTAAATATGTTTTCCAAGTTGGCGTTCCAGTTGTTACACAAGCGTATGTAAGAAGTCAGCAGATGAAATGAATAGTGCTTCACTAATAGATGGTAAAATGAGCTTTAGAGTGCACATATTTAATAAAGAACAGCATTATCCTGAATATATCTAGAGACCTGATTGATACAAAGATGTGAATGATTTGGTAGGAGGGTCAAAAGATGAATTGAGACGTGTCTCTCTAGCTCTCTTTCCTTCTCTACTGCTATAGGTCGTGGTGTTGCCCCCAATGGCTGTTTCCAGCGCTCATCAGGAAACAACCTTTCTCCATCGGTGGGTACTTGTTATTGTGTGTTAGTATCTTTGTAGTGGGGTTTTTGTCAGTCGGGGTTCTCACGCAGCCCATCATTGGTAGTCGTCTGTATGCGCGTGGGTTGTGTGCGGTGGCCCACAGTTGGTTTGGGGTTTTTCACACGGGGTGGGGACTTTACACCACTATAACTGTTTTACTTTATATGCTGCTGTAGGCCAAGTTAATCTCCTATACTCTTTATCTGGATATAGATGGAGAAAATAATCTCTCTCCACATCCATCTTTTATAAGAGCTCTCATAAATGATTAGATTAAAAGCAGTGCAGGTTCAGACCTCCAAGCCAAAACCTGGATCCTGATTCTCTACACGCACGATACAGGCTCTCGGCTCCTCAGCAGGACTTTTCCTCCTCCACTTCCTGATTTAAGAGGCACTAGATCAGCTGTGACACCCACGTCCTCGGTGAAAGAGCTCTCAGGGTCTTGGAGATGAATAGTCCACAGATTGTTAGTGAGTCATTGAGAATAGCTCAGGATTTGTTTAAAAAGCAGCCTGGGCTAAGAACGATGAATAATTAGGTTTTGGTCAGAATTTGAAAAGTGGTGCGCGGAAAGGGTTTTCCTACACCAACATACATAATAATGTTTTTTAACCAATATATTCTTTAAAATAAATTAAAGAATTTTTAAATAAGTAAAAAGAAATAACTCATCAGAAAATAAACAGAAAATCAGCCAGTGGTATAATATTTGTTTTTCTTTCACTATTTATTTATGTCTTTATTTATTTAAATTCTCAAATAAGTTTAATGCACACGGTCTAAGAAAGGAAAAAAGAAAAGAAAGAAATCTTTTTAACGTGTTGTATATTTGTTATGCATTTTAACACTGGGAATATCATTTATTTCTTTGTATTTATTTTATTTATTTATTTTATTTGTATTTAAGAGTGATGGGAAGTGCCTGTGGATACCAAATAGTCTGTTTAAATGTGAAAATTTGAATACAAAAAGAAAAAAAGAACATATTTCATGGCTTGGAGATTTAGCTTGGCAGAACAATGTTTTTCTTTTTAACGAGTCACAGTTGTTTGTTTGTGATGGCAAATTCGTTAGTTAATGAATCTCTGCATTGTTCTGAGTGTTTGTAGTGTGTGTTGTATGACCATGACCATGGATACAACACTTAGTAGAAATTGGAGCTGCTCTTCATCACACACATGTGTATCTTTTGTGATTAATGCTGGCATTTGTCATTCCAACTTGTCCACCATGGACATGTGAACTGCCGCTGAGAGGCTGTGATCTCCACCAGCTTGTGGAAAACCCTTACAATGCCACACTTGTTTACTCACTCCCTCCTTCTCTTTTTCCTTTCATTCATCCCTCTTTTCCTTGATCCACGGCAGCAGGCTGAGAGAGGGGGGACTGGGGGACGGGGGGTGGAGAAGTGGTAGAAGTGTGTGTCGGCTTGAATATCTCAGTTTGATCCGGACTGTTTGTCTCCGATGCTATGGTGATAGGGTGTGTGTGTGTTGATTTTGGTCAGACACACACTCTTCCTGCCAAACCGACTTGAGTAACTGTGTGCACATCATGATGCATGTCTGTCTCACAAGTCAAGTCTACATATTTGTTACAATTTTCTGAATTTTTTTTTTTTTTTTTACACTTAATTTGATGTAAGGCAACGTTAGTAATGAATAAATCTAGCCTTCCCAGAATGCCATGCCTTTGGAATTGGATGTTCAACAAGCACTTATGGATGTGATGGTCAGCTGTCCACATACTGTACTTTTGGCCATATACAGTAGTATATAAAGTACGATGTGTTTTTCTTTAACTAAGAAAAAACAATTGATAGAGTTCCCAAGTTGAGAGATAGAGTTCCCAAGTTGCAGTTCAGGATGTGCTGTTATTGAAAAATACACATTTGAAATGTATATTTGTGGAATTCTGCAAGTGGCCTCCATTATGCCTGAGATTTAAGTACATCCAGTTTTCTATTCTTAAATGTCTGTACAGGAAAATATGTACAAAAATCAAAATCTATTGGAATCTATCTAGTAATTTCTCGGTAAATTCTCTTTTAACTACACAACAAATGGACAGAAAATCTAATAAGCTGAAAAGCATATAACTCTGGAGAGTATAGCATGAAGAACTGCATTACTAAATAAATATTCGAACTGCTAAGGCATCTTTATAACTACAGAGATGCATCCATCCATCTTCTATACTGCTTATCCTTTTCAGGGGGAACCTGGAGCCTATCCCAGGGAGCATAGGGCACAAGATGGGATACATCCTGGACAGGGTGCCAATCCATTGCAGGGCACACAATCACATACACACTCATTCATACACTATGGACACGCCAATCAGCCTACCATGCAGGACTTTGGAGGAAAACGGAGTACCCGGAGGGAACCCCTGCAAACTCTGCATAGTGGGAATAACCACTAAGCCACCATGCGACCTACATAGATGTGGTTATATAATAATACTAATAAGAAGGCTCAGCTCATGTTTCTGTTATCTCTGTTGTGATTTTGTGACTGTGTGATACCTGTTCTCAGGTCCTGTTCATCGGTGATTCTACTAACCGGGGGATGATGTACTACTTGATGGAGCGAGTAAACACTACACTGGAGGATTGGGACAAGGCTCACGATACCATCATCTACCACAATCTGAACCAGGGCAGAACACTCATCAGCTACTCGTATTACCCCCAATTCTGGCTGCACAGGAACCAGAGACCCACCTTCCAGCAAGCGCTGGAACAGCTCATAGAAAGGTCCAGGCATGCGTGCATGTATACGGGTGTGGGTGTGTGAATGTTTGGGAATGTTTTTGTCTGTCAGAGATTTGTTCGAATACCTTATATTGTGTACAACAGTATCTTACATAACCAGCGCAAGATTGTTGTAATGTGTACATAAAACATGGGCCATAAACTATATGTAAATGCTGTTAGGCTCTGGTTTTCTAAAACAGATTTACTAAAAGGTTTTTGAAATGATCAAAAAAATGTGTGTTTTTAGCAGGTTTGCCGAAATAAACTAACTGAGGGTAATTCATTTCTGCCATTTGAAGAAAGAAAATTACCAAGTGGTAATAACAGGAATGTTATTTTTTTTTGTTTCAATTTTGATTTAAACCTCCTTGATATTACCAAATTATAATATCAACTTAAATTTCTTCAATTACTACACTTTCCTCTTGCATGAATGTCACAGTTCAAAGGTAGAGACGGAAGCAAGTGCAGATTCTCAAACATTTAATAATGTAAACGGGCGCAGTTGGTAGAGTGGGTTGTCCACTAATCGTAGGGTTGGCGGTTCGGTTCCCGGCCCGGGTGACTCCACATGCCGAAGTGTCCTTGGGCAAGACACTGAACCCCAAGTTGCTCCCGACGGCAAGCTAGCGCCTCGCGTTGGTGAGTGCGTGTGTGAATGGGTGAATGAAACACAGTGTAAAGCGCTTTGGATAAAAGCGCTATATAAGTTCACATTTACCATTTAATAAACAACAAAAAAAGATACTAAGACAACTAGGCACAATATTGTGGCTAAGGCTAAACATAAACGATGAACTAAATCATGGTACAGGGACAAAGGTCAAGATAGACAATACGTAAGACAAGGAAGCAGTACAAGCAGTGGCTATATATAGGAGTACTTGTTAAACAGAAACGTGATACAGGTGCATATGGTCATGTGACAATGATGTATTATGGTGTCGTGGCTGCTGGGAAATAAAGTCCAGAGTTATCCACTTGATATATGACAATGAACTTCATGTTCCTCATACAAACCTCTCATTTGCATGTTGTTTTCACCACATTTATTCTATTCAACTTCATTTGTTTACACTATTATTAATTTAGGTTCCTGGTAGATCTTGTAAATGGGTTTCTCATTTACATACTTCTACCAGTTGTTTCCTGTTTTTTCCTAGTTTATTATAATAAACTTATTTAAATTACTACAGTTAGACCTGTTGTTACAACTACTGACCTATCAGAACTGAGAACTGAGATTAACTGAGTTCATGGTTCTGTGGGTCATTTAGAAAGGCAGTTAAGTCTGCACACAACATACAGTATAAGCACTATAAGAGTATTAGAATGATCAGTGTGTGTGTGTGTGTGTGTGTGTGTGTGTGTGTGTGTGTGTGTGTGTGTGTGTGTGTGTGTGTGACGTTTGTGGGCTGTAAGTTGTGAATGTGTCAGTTTGGTTAAAAGGCTATAAGTATGTAAGCATTTGTCATATGTGATGTGAGCTGTGTAAGTAATCAGGGTGTATAAAAAAATTACTGCTGCTGAACTCTTCTACCTACAGATGTGGGCACTAAGGAGGGGAAGGATATGCCGCACAAATGCTATAGTGTGTGTGTGTGTGTTGTGTGTGTGTGTGTGTGTGTGTGTGTGTGTGTGTTTGTGTGTATGTGTTTGTATGCATAAGGAACTGAACAGTTGAATTGAACAGGTTTGCTTTTACAGTTAGGATGTGGTGAATGGAACTTTTTTTGACTTCAGATCAATTATTATTAACTACATATCAGTTTATACATATTACTAGTCAATATTTTTTAGACACCTGGAGTTTCTAATATTTTACTGCATTTTGATCAGTACTATTGCCGTGCAGAGAACATTAATAGAAGGACAGGATGATCGCTAAATAAGGAAAATATTAAAGATGAAAGTCAGGATCACTTGGAAAGTAAGTTAGGTCTTCAAGAGAGCTGCATGTTGTGTGCTACATAAAGAATCCATAAAGAAATTCTCCATTTATTAATAATTTAATAATCCATTTAAGAAACAATTTAATAATGATTAGTTTCAAATGCTTGCTCCAACTTGTACGGCGTGAATAGTGAAGAGCTGATGATTCCCGCTCACAGATGTGGCTTTGAACTTTAACCTTTGGCAATGTTGGCTGTCACCCGTGGCAGGTCACGACCTCTGGAAAACTCCCCTCAGACAGTGCTGGTTGCTGGAGGGGTCCAGTGGCTCAGTCTGGAGCATCTGAGGACCATGCAGCAGGTCCTTGAGAGGTAACACACACACACACACACACACCTGTTTACTCCTACTGGTGCATTTAAAAACATATAATGATCTATCACAAATAGTGATAGACTGATGTATAATATGTCATTCAAATACCATTTCTTACAGCAGCTCTATAAATCATAAAGCTAGACTCTCTAGTCTTAATAAAAACGTAATAAAATATCCCCTGCCGCTGCCTGCTGAGTGAAAAGTTTATTCAAATATTACAACTGTGTGCTTTTATCGTAGCATAACTGGTTTCGATCATTTTCCAGAGAGAAGCTGCAGAACATCATGGTGGTGGTGAAGTCTTTAGGAATGGGCTTTCATCTGCCAGTGGACGGCATTCGCTCTCTGTCTCTGGTGAGTGCTGAAGACGCTCGTGTATATTCTGAAGACGCTAAATATATTCTACTGTACTGTAGATATATTCTACTGTACTGTAGCTAATCATGGCTTATAGTGAAATATGTCATCATAATGATATAATGGTATCAAACTTTTATGTATTACATTTTTACATGTCTCTTGTTTAAAAAATACAGGTAGAGTGGATTCATAAACATGTATAACCAGTTTATTTATAATTAGTTTCATTTAAGGATTTTTAATTTGAGCAATTTAAGGATTCTTAGCTCTCTAATGGGTTTGTACGTGGAACCTTGTGTTGCAGAGTTCTGAGGAGAACCTATAAGTGTTCCCCACATCGAGCCAAACTGAAGACAGTTTAAGTGTTCCAGCTGCAAGCGTTTGTGTAGTGTTGCAAGCGTTTGTGTAGTTGTGTTGTGTATTTTATAGCAATACATTTTTATCACATCTAATACATCAAACTTCATGTCAATTATAAGCAGTAATACACATAATACTGACCGAGGATGAAAATGATTCTTTTGTTTTGTTTTTTTATAAAATCAGCTGCTGTTTATAACACTTTTATTTGTCAGGAATATTTAGCTGTAGTTTTTTAGTACGGTTAATCCTTACGTTCTGTCTTCATCTCCCAGTTTGGAGTGCAGGACCTCTACAGTGTGAACAAGAACATTCTGGAAAGTGCAAAGCGCCTCAGCTACGAGGTGATCGACACGTTCAGCATCACCATGGGCCGCTATAAGGAGTTTCTTCAGGGCCGCTGCGCCTGCCATTTCCATGAGGTAAGGCTGCAATCATCCACTCTCATGCCTTGACCTGAACATTGCTGTGTTTTATAAGTAGTGTGTGGATGTTCCGTAACAAATGGAGATTCAGTGTTGTTGAGGTCAGCAAAAGCACATTTACGCCGACATGATAAAGAAATGCCTCAGACATACCGTGCAAGTTACCAAATAAACAAACTAACCCCTTATTCTGCGTAATATTCCTTTTGATAGTGTGTTGCTGGGGTTATCATATTAATCTCTTCTAGCAGTGTGTAAAATACAAGGAGCCAAAGTACACAGCGGTGCCCTGTGTGCTAATGCCGTGGATTTGTTTCTGTAATTATAGAATTATGGGCTGCATTTACCACCCAGAAAGCACATGAGCTGACTCACCACCTTTCAGGGTAAACCTACTTTTCCTGGAACATAAGGCTAGGCACTACTCCAGTCCTCACTTTGAGTTTGTGTGTGTGTGTGTGTGAGAGAGAGAAAGAGAGAGAGAGAGAGAGAGAGAGAGAGAGAGAGAGAGACAGACAGGCAGAGAGACAGAGAGACAGAGAGAGACAGACAGACAGACAGAGAGAGAGACAGACAGACACACACACAGTGAGAGGGGGGAGAGACAGACATACAGACACAGAGAGAGAGGGACAGAGAGGCAGACAGATAGAGAGAAAGAGAGAGAGAGACACACAATGTTCTTCCATCTTCAATGTTCTTCTGTCGGATCGTTTAATGTGATCTTAGCAATTAGGCAGGATTTTATAACCTTGTAAAGAACAGGTTGGGTGCAGATGAGGGAGGAAACATGTGTGAAGTGGTGGATTTATGCTTCAAAATGGGGCTAAAAAATGGCTAACTTTATCCACTAATACTGCAGAGCAGTAGAACACACCAGGCTTTCTATAACCCAGTGTAGTTTAATCAGTGGACGTTATCACATGGTTTGCATTGAGACTTGAAGCTACTTTTTGACGGAAATCATGTAGAACTACATTTCACATGGATTATAATTGAATCAGGCTCAGATATCAAATTTCCACAACGAACACCACTGCCTGAATAAAAGAGGATTTTTCCTGTTTAGACAAAGCACGACCCCTGCAAGCAATGAGGCAGATATTTGCCAGGTTATATGGGGTTACTCATGTTTATTGACGGTAAATATTTACTCAAGCCAATCAGTTTGCACTCCACAGTGTCCTAAAATGAGGCTTCTCCCATGTCAGCTGTCACAACCTCCTGATAAAGGATTTTTCAAACTGGGAATGAAACATGAGAATGTATAAGACTAAATGAAAATGACAGGGAAATTTTTATCTAAGTATTATAACTCTAGCAAAAGTACAATATTATGGAAGCAATAATGGACAAATAGTGTATGAAAATATATTGTAAAAAATATATTGTAAAAAATAGTATTACATACTATTATAGTATAAAATAATCTCCAATATCTTGCTTAATACAACAGCACAGTTCAATCCTCAACTCTGGTTAGTCAGAAGGTGCTGATTAATTTTCAGTAACATTAGATTTGACAGTAGCTCCAGTTGGCATAAATTAACGCACTCTTTCTAATATGTTATTATTTCTATAGTAACAACTAGCACATGGACTTGTATAATCTTGGACTTGTAAAATGTTGATACTGTGACGTTTTCTGTTAGGAGATTTGTAGTTTTTTATGTTTTTGGTCTCCAGTGTTACTGCATTGTAGCAGTCCATAATATTTACATCCCATTGGAGAGTCTTCCTATTACCTTCTTATGAAATAGGAGGGGGGAAAATAGAGGAAATGGCGCGGGAACAACTGTTTTACTGGTTGTAATATTTAAGAAATGATAACAGGAGCTAACTTTTTTTTTTTTTTTTGCATGTTACACAACATTATGTGTTTTTTATTCTTTTTTTTGGCTATTGAGGTTAGGATCACTCTCATTCAATTCATGTGACCAGTCAAACAGACAAATAGCTAGAAGAACTCAGTACTGCACTATATTATATAAGTCACTGGGTGATTTCCAGTCTTAGAAAACCAAACAGAACCTCACAGAACGTATATTAGTTTAGATTCCACACCTTGCTTGCTAATCCCACCACAGCAAATGGCAGCAACACCATCTGATCTCATTAACCCCAGCACAATGTTTTCACTGTGTTCCTTCAGGTTGGTAAACCGTCGCTTCCCACAGTGCCTGCCCACAAAAGGCTGCAGATAGTGAGCCATGCTGGAGAGAGCGTGAGTGTGACTAGCACGAGGCCAGAGCCGTCGTCTCGACCCAGCTCGTCCTACCACGTGAAGGGAGCAGTGAACCATGTGTACTCTGAGATCCTGCTCAGCCGAGTGTGCATGCCTTATATCCACAACAGGACCAGTAGCCAGCACTGACCGAGACTTACCGAGCTGTTAGTTGGTGTGAATAAAGTGTGTGTGTGTGTGTGTGTGTGTGTGTGTTGAGAGTACGTTGTCCATCCAGCCATAGGTTGTATATGATTTTATTAATAATGCCATTATCTTCAGTGGCTTCAGTACACTGCAGTAAAAGTGAGGGGTGAAGGTTTTTTTTTTTGTTTTTTTTTTTTGTGTTGTTTTTTTTTTTTTTTTTTTTTTTTTTTTTTTTTTTTTTTTTTTTTTTTTTTTTTTTTTTTTTTTTTTTTTTGTGTGTGTGTGTGTGTGTGTGTGTGTGTGTGTGTGTATGCGTGTGTGTTGAGTCTTCCAAAACGTCTTCAGCAGCTGCACCTTAGCTCCAGAGTGTGACACTGGTCAAAGCTGACTGTGAACCCTTTCCACAATGTCCATGTAACGTTCCCAGGATGTTTCTGGGAAGGTTTCACGGTTTTCCAGGAGTGCCTTTTATGTCGCACGGTATTGAATTCTCACTTTTACGGAAGCTCGGGTAACTGACTCTGTGAAGTCTCGCGTTTAACCCCTAGCCTCAAACCTTCCAATCCCTCACAAGTGCTGAGCTGCATTAATGCCAAAGGTCTTATGAAGATTATGTATACCTCACATTTCTATAGCCCATATATTTTTCTACAGATGTGTTTTATTTCCATGCCTTTAAACGCCAATGTAATATAGTCAGTGTAAACTATTTTGCACATGTTGTTTATATAAATATATATGAGAAAGCTGTATTGTTTCAGGTTACTGATGAATATTTCTACTTTGTCCTGGAATGCTGGCATGCCTATCTTCATTTCCTCACAGTTATATTTACACATTAAGGAACATTAACTTTGCTGGTCTGTACAGCGATTGCAATGAGATTATAGTGATTTCAACATGGCATCAATTATTATATCCCATCTAGTAGCTATTTTAGGTCATGAAGGTTATTTTGAAATGTGGTGAAACCCCTTATAGCCTGACGCCGTGATGTGGCTGTTGTTTGGTCGATGCCACATAGCCAGTGGTCTTCTAGTGCACCTATTTCAACAATGTAGGTGTCAATTTGACCGTTTTATTTTTAATAGTTTTTAAATTAGTTTTAAACTGCCATGAAAACTAATCGATCTAAACGCACAATGCAGATATTCTCAAATTAGGAACAAGTACAAGTATATTCTTCATGTGAAGTCATTTTGAACAGGATAATATTTATACTCCAAACAGTATTTTTTTTTCTTTGCTATATATTGTTTTATTTTATTTTAGGAAGAATTTGTCTGCGTTTAGGAGAAAACCAAAAGGTATTTAACTTTTCTGAAGTGCTGAAGTACATCAAACCAGAAGGGTTTTTTTTGTCTTTTCCTTTTTAAAAAAAAAAAATTGGCTCACATCCTGAAAGTTATGTAATTTTCTATTTGTGAAATTATTATGTATTTGATATGTATTCAATGTTTAATAAATAAATCAAACCCGTTTGGAACCTAGTTTATTTTGTAGTCTCGGGTCATTTGTTTTGTTTTTGTAATAAAATGAAACTATGATTCACCTAGGTTTATCAGAATGTATAGAGATTTACTTTCCAGGAAAGGCGACGTGGATATATGCCTACTGTTTTTTTGTTTTTTTTTTTTTTTTCGTTTGTTTGTTTGTTTTGTAAAAATAAAATAAATAATTGTTTATTAACTCATTATTCATGTACGCCATTTCAACACCGTTTTAAATAAGCATTTCAGAATAGAATAGCTTATTACTGTCTGAATTATTATATGGAAATGGGGAATTTTTTTTTTTAAATGTTTGAATTAGGCTCGTATAAGAAAACATGAAGCTTATGAATGAAAACGTTTAAAACATTCATGTCATTAAAACATTGAAACAATAAAAACATTAAAACGCCATGCTTGACGGACTTATTTATTTGTATTTTATTTATTATTTATTTTATTATTTTTTTAAGCTAAAGACACTTAAGTTGATTAGAAGCGTCCGCGTTTTCTCTTTCTACAGGCGCAATAATAAAAGGTGCTTCACTCTCACTGCGTGCTTTGACAAGTGGGTTTAACCCCTTGCCGTCCAATCAGCGCGCAGAATCCGACCGTCTTATGCATATTCATATATATTTTGTCCAATCAGGAAGCGGCAACGCGCGGCTGTGGGAAAAAAGGGAAAAGTTCAAAGCGCCGTGAGGCGCCGTTGCGTGTGTATATCTCTGCACGCGCCTGCCAGAGGACACAGGATCTGACAGTAGTTGGATTGAATAGATGATTGTGACATTAAAATAAAAACCCATAAGAAGAAGAAGAAGAAGAAGAAAGCAATCTCCCAGAGATAAAGGATTAGTGATGTGATATCTGATGGAGTTGATGTGACGTCTAGGAGTTGCTCCATGGAGCTGCAGGCGTCCTGTTAAATGAGGCGGTCATGGAGAAGACCAGCAGCTGGGGATTACATTTATTCGAGCTTTTCTTTCTCGTGCTGCTCTCGGGTTATCCGTTATGCTGTCAGGGAAGCTGGATGTAAGTAGTCTAGCATCTTTATTTTTTTCTTGTTTGGGTTGTAGAAGAACCTACTCTCAGGAAGAGTGCATGCTTGGTTGTTGGTTGTTGTTGTTGTTTTTTTTAAATCACTAGGTGTTGTTGTTTGGGGTTTTTTTTGCACAGGTGGCTGGGCATCACATCTGTAGGAGTAGTGGAGAAGATGGGCTGTGCTAATCTGCCTCTGTCCAGCAAGCAGAAGGACGTGTGTAAGAGGAAACCCTACCTGCTGCCCAGCATTAAAGATGGAGCGCGTCTGGGCATCTCAGAGTGCCAGTCCCAGTTCAGACATGAGCGCTGGAACTGCAGCACCAGCAAACAGCCCTCTGTGTTCGGCTACGAGCTCACCAGTGGTAAGGACGACCACACAACACACCCGTTACTGCTTTAGTTCATCATCTCTGAAGGGAAAAAAGAGATCCACACAACACACCCATTACTGCTTTAGTTCATCATCTCTGAAGGGAAAAAAGAGATCCACACAACACACCCGTTACTGCTTTAGTTCATCATCTCTGAAGGGAAATACAGTGGAGGTCATACGTTTACATACTCCTTAAGACGGATCATAAAAATGGCATTTTTTTCTTATGTTTTCTATTTAGTCCTGCCCTGAATAAACAATTTCAAATAACACATGTTTACATATAATCCACAAGACACAATAAGAACTGAATTTACACAAATGAACCAGTTCATAAGTTTACACACACTCGATTATTAATACTGTGTGTCGTTACCTGGATGATCAGTGACTGTGTTTATGTTTTGTGATTGTTGTTCATGACTCCATTGTTTAAACTGCCCACTGTTCTTCAGAAAAATCCTCCAGGTCCTAGACGTTCTTTACTTTTCCAGCATCTTCTGCATGTTTGATCCCTTTCCAACACTAACTATATGATGTTGGGATCAATCTTTTCCCATGATTCACAGGAGACAAAATAATTACACCCCCTGGTCTTAAGGTATAATGTTGGCTTCTTGGGCATCAGTGAATGTTTGCACCTTTTTGTAATAGTCGTGTACGAGTCCCTCAGTCGTCCTCAGTGTGAAAAGATTGATCTCAACATCATATAAACTGTTAAACAATTGATCATCCAGGTAACGACACACAGTATTAATAATAAAGCGTGTGTAAACTTTTGAACCGGTTCATTTGTGTAAATTCCGTTATTATTGTGTCTTGTGAATCTGTATTGTGAAATCGCTTCTTCAGGGCAAAACTAAATTAAAAAAACTAAATGCAATTTTTATGACCCCTTATTTCATAACATTTTTATGATCCCTTATTTAAAAAAAAAAAAAAAAGATTAACGTTTTGCAGATTCTGCAAGACCTAAACTTGTGACCTCAACTATACGCCTCTTAGATATGAACAGGCTTCACAATCACTACACTCTCAGAAGTAAAGGTACCAAACCGTGTTGTTTTTTTTCCCCTTGTAACTATAATATTGATCATTTACCTGGGAAGGTGCATGTGGTGTAATTAGCTTATATTTAGGATAACGGTACATCACTGGTCCTTATGGCTTTCCAGTTAAATTACTGTCAGAGGTGCGCTCTATTCATGGTACCAAACCAGCAGGAAACAAAAGTACAATGTTGTACCTTTTCTGAAAGCATTTTAAAAACCTCAGATGAATGAATTCTGTGACTGTCTAATGCATTCATATCATATCATATAATATCATATCATCAAAAGGAAATTAGTTTAAAAATTTTATATTTCAAAATATCTTTTGATATTATTATGAATATTTTTATTTAGGCATGACAAATCTAGGCTCCATCATAGGTAATAATAATAATAAAATAATAATAATAATAATAATAATAATAATAATAATAGTAGTTGTTGTTGTTGTTGTTAAAACAGTTTTTGACTATGCAGTAACAACCTATTTGCAGTGATTTAACTGCCTCAGTGAGAAAGCATCCTCCAGTCTAAATGTCTAAATGGCAAACTGACTGCTCAGGTTTAATCCAAGCACTTCTCAGACCTTCTAAGATTGCATCCTAAATTCGGTCTATTAAAGGTACATTAGGCAAGATTATTGTTTTATTTTTCAAGTGTAGGTCTCTAACGATTAGGTGGGTTAGACATTTGAATGATTCCTGCCCACGTATATGAAGCTCCGCCCAAGGATCTACATTGGTCCATAGAGTGTCTATCAAATGACTGACAAGGTGCTCATTCATAAACCAACAAGCGTTCTGGACCCAAAGTCTGTTTCCAAAAGGGTGTTCTCAGCAACTTTTATTAAAGTCATGCTTAATCCATTGTGTATTTTTTTAAATCACGTTCTACATATTTTCCAGATTATTTCAACAAGTAAGGAATACAAATCTTCTATTTAAAGATTTTAAACATTAAAGATTATATCACAATAACACACCAGAGATTGCCGTAGTTAGGCTTGAGGTGGTTGTACTCCTTTGAAAAAGTATTACAGTATTTGGTGCCATAGTCTAGTCCTAGTCTTTCAGTTTGCTTGATGAATGTGTACCTCACACTTAACAAGTAAACGGCACTGATTTCTATTTTTGTTTCTTTCAAAAAGAGGCATGCCACTCATCTCTCTGTTTTCCATTTGTAACTGTAAATGGATAAAAGGTATGATGCTTAATACATTTAAAAAGGTAATTGGAAATTTGCTGTGGTGTAACGTGGTCTAAAACTTCAGGGCATCCTGTTTCTACCATGTTGTTGATTGTTTCCATATAACAGCAGTCCTTGTCAAGTTTCATTCCCTCTTTTGCAGGTTCCTTAAAAGAAAATGTCTGATTTCTGAAGCAGAACCTGAGGCACTTTTCTTTTTTTCTTCTTCTTCTTTTTTTTTTTTTTTTTTTTTAGCAAAATGATAAATGATCAACAGAGGAATGATCTTTGCTTTAATCCTGGATTATTTATAGGTTTTTAGGTCAGTGCATCTGTTCTCTCAATAGAGACTCAAAATATTCTAATGTAACCTCAAAAACTATATTCATGCATTTCCGTACTTTTCTAGAGGAAGGCGTATTCTTCTCACTGCAAAACTATTTCAATATCAGTAGCTGTGAGCAAGAAATTTATTATTATTATTATTATTATTATTATTATTATTTATTTATTTATTTATTTATTTATTTATTTATTTATTTATTTATTTTTACTGTGCCTGGGATTTGAAGTGTTGTACTTTATATAAATAGGACTGAGTCTGTAGGAGTGAGAGATTTGAATAATTCATCTTAATCAAACATTTGAACATTCATATTCAAAATACAGTTAAAGTCTACTACAAGGTATGTGATTGTTTTTGGTATCCACATCATATTATTTCCTTTTAACAAATGTCTTAAAGTGGACTCCTTTGTACTTTTTGTAGAACTGAGTGCACATGATTGTTGTAAAAATACACAGAATGGTATGAAAAAGAGATAGTAGTAGATTCTGTAGATTAATGCAGTCTATCAGTCAATCCATACAACATTGCACAGAGATTTTTTTGTGATTGTTGCAGCCAAAAATGTTTGATTTTGCGCCCTTTTTTTTCTTTTTCTGTTTGGCCTTTTTTTTTTTTTATTTTTTTTTTTTTTTTTTTTTTTTTTTTAAAGGTTGGTTTGGGGTGTGGGGGGGATTAAGTGTTTGATGCTGTGTGATTGTAAGTGATAGCCGTCACATGAAGTGATGTAATTGCGTCATTTTTCGTTTTTTTTCTAATTTTTGTTTTTTTTTTTTTTTTTTTTTTTTTCTTCTTTTTTATTTTTTTTTTTTTTTTTTTTTTTTTTTGGATGACAGTCATGTCAGATGGTTACACAGAGGGAGACTGGTTTAATCTCCATTCTAACAAGGTGGATTAGTATTTCCTTTTGTAAAGTTCTGTGTATCCTTTCTTACACAGATAAAGGTTTGTAATGTGTTTTGTTCAGCTTTATTTGACCAATTTCCCCCAGGTAACATTTGAAAACCCAACCTCCTTCTGAATATGTCAAGGATGATTTGATACATTTTTATTTAGTAAAATTTATACGGTTTCTACATCAGGAAGTTTGGCTCTCGAACATTCTTTAATAAAAATCGGTGCTCGTAAATGTGTTGAAAGTGGGTCCATAAGGTAGAAATATATCGGAAATGTGTACAAGTTTATCAAGTAGCCTGATGTGATTCCTCTCAATCCTCTCATCTTATTACTTTCAGGAACCAAAGAGACAGCGTTCATCTATGCTATCATGGCGGCAGGGCTGGTCCACTCAGTCACCCGGTCCTGCAGTACGGGGAACATGACCGAGTGCTCGTGTGACACCACGCTAACAGGCAGTGGCTCGCAAACCGAGGGATGGCACTGGGGCGGCTGCTCGGATGACATCGCCTACGGGACGTGGTTCAGCCGCCGTTTTATTGACCATGCGACAAAGAACGCTTCTGCGCACGGAGACGAGGCCCTGCTCATTATGAACCAGCATAACAGCGAGGCAGGGAGACAGGTGAGAGACAGACAGATAGTAACCACTGAACTTTTAGATGAAGTAGTGAAAATATTTAAATATATAAGAAGGCATATTTATGTTAAGAATTCATTCAATAGATTGAGTGGTATATCTGTGCTATACTTTTCACTACTGTGAGCAATTTGGAAAAAAAAATTGCTGCAAAATCAAGCATTTTTGTCCGCAGCAATCATGAAAAAACTCCTGTTGGGACTGTTAAATGTTCCCAGTCAGCTGGGAAATAGTATAGTTCAACATTAAAGCAACTTTCTTTCCATGTAGTCTTAACTTTTCACTGTATCAAACTCTAGTCAGTCATTTCTAAGCGTTTCCCACAGCCCTAATTAACCCTTTGTTGGTCGTCCCTGTGAAAGTATGAATAAGATCCAGAAATGTTCTGGAACATCCATACAGGTCTCTTGGACATGAGCTAATACTGATAAAGAAACCATTTTAAGAGAGCAGGATAACAACAATCATAAATACAGGTTACTTGAAGTGCAGCAATTTGTCAGCCGTTTTATGTCCATGCATCTGTTCTTGATCAAAATGCAAATTTGCTATTTGGCAATGTTGGAAGGCAGATTTTTGCTGAAAATAGTTTTGGTTTGTAACGACAAAGCATTACACAGATAGCACTGTGCATAGAATACAAAAGAATCAGCCAAACAATCAACCACCATTTCAAAAGAAAAATATCTGCATTCTACTTACTTTTTTCAGATATTACATTACTACATTTCTCTATAATAATACAGTTGTAAAGTCTTAGGCAACTTTTCCCAGCTATTTAGCAACTCCTTGAAACTCCTTAGATCTTAGTTTAACAGATGTGACCATGAGAATGAGACCCTAATACCCATCACTGTGATCTACCCACACTTTGCATTCATTTGATTCATTTGTTTTCATCTAGGTGGGTTATCAGAAGAGATGCACCGATACTAAATTTCTCAGCCGATACCGATAACCGATTATTCAGAGTGATATCGGCCGATACCGATGACCAATACTTATAGCTTTGCTTTTTATGCCTTCTTTTAAATGAATAATAATTAATTCCACAATTCTGAAAGAAATTCAAATAAAAACTTTATTCTCTCCATTTGAGCGAGTTGTTTCACAGTAACTGGTCTCATAAACAGAAAACACATTACTCTAATTAACAGGAACACATGAACCCAATTGGTTAGATTAAAGTAAGATTTCTTAACTTTTTTGAATGTCATTTATTCATATTAACATTGACTGAATTGTAAAAAAAAAAAAAAACAACAACCTCCTGTTAGTCTCACATTCACTCACCACAAACACAAACATTTCTACTTCATCACGAACATCAAAGTGGTAATATATAATATGCACTTTTTTCCAAATATATATTAGCATTAACTGGATATGAAATATACTACTCTACAAATATATTTATATACATATGGCTTATAAACTGCAGTCTTGTCATCATTCCACTCAAGATACATCATCTTTACACACAGCTTGAATTTGATGTGTTGTCCTGACTTCTTTTGATTGACAGGATATAATCTGTCCTGAAAAAATTGCCTTTATCGGGGGCATCTCTGCTTATCAGTTATTAAGCTAGCTAACAGACATAGTAATTGGAATAGGAATAAAACTGCTTTTAGTTATGTTTTTTAGGAGTAGGAGTTTTTATTTTATATTTGCATTTGAGTGAAACATTTGAAGCTGTAATTCAACTTTTATGAGAGTAATTGGGAACTTTTACTTGAACATCATTGTCAACTCCCCACATTGATTCACAAATGTATATCTTTCCCCCTCTCCTGTGCCTGCTGGAGTTATAGCTCGGAAAAAGAAAGCGTGTAAATTCTTCTGGTGATTGACATTTATTTAATTTGCTTGAAGCGCAGGATGTCTGTTCACTACAGTGTATTGCACAAGATTTGGCTTGAAGTCCTTTCTCTTAGTGCATGTGTTTTTACTGCTGTGTACAATGACCTGAATAAATTCATACCGGATGCGTCACATCAAACCTGAGCTCAGATGCCGCGCTGCCCCGTTTTACTCGTCTTCTCATTCGTTTTTTAACCTTTGTGTTTGAGCAAAGTGTAAACTCCATAGAAATGCATTGAAATCACAAAACCACACTTTATACGCTGTTTTTAAAAAAAAAAAACAAAAACCAAATCATAATCTACAAAGATGTAATGGCTGTGCAACCTGAGATTGCGTAACAACATGTTTGTAAACTATGATTTTATAGCAACATGGGAAAACATCTGTCTGATGTGAATTCAGGTTAACTCTGACATCAATCATGTCCTCTTTGTTTTTATGTAGGCTGTAGCCAAGACATTGTGGAAGGACTGCCGCTGTCATGGCGTCTCAGGCTCCTGTGCTGTAAAGACATGTTGGAAGACCATGGCATCCTTTGAGCGTGTAGGCAACTACCTAAAGGACCGTTATGAGAATAGCGTACAGGTGCTAGACCGCACCAAGCGCAAGTTCCGTCGCAAAGAAAAGGAACAGCGGCACATGCCCATTGGCCGGGAGGAGCTCATCTTCCTCAACAAGTCACCCAATTATTGCGTGGAGGACCGGCGGTTGGGCGTGGCCGGGACTCGGGGACGCCGCTGTAACCGCACATCTGTCGGGCCGGACGGCTGCAACTTGCTGTGCTGTGGCCGTGGATACAACACACATGTGGTGCGTCATGTGGAACGCTGCGAGTGCAAGTTCATCTGGTGCTGCTACGTGCGCTGCCGACGCTGCGAGACCATGAATGACATTCACACGTGCAAATAGAGGGATGAGCCGAGGACAGGGAGATATGAGGAGACATAGAAAGAGAGGTGATATGGGTTTCACTTCCTTCCCTGTACCTCTTTTCATTTCATGTCTCAAAAGCTTTGTTCAGTGACACCTTCACTTGCTTGAGTAGCTGGATGGATTCTCAGGAAGCTCATGAAGTATTAACTGAGTACTGAGTGTTACTATGAGAACTGATGACTCAAGCAGCTTTATGACAAAGGGATAATCTCATCCTCTTCGAATGAACGGTTTTCCTTATAAGACTTGGTCACAAATACAAAAAAGATCATGGACACCATAGCCAAGCCAGCCAAGAATCCACAGAAAAACTCTGGCATCCCATGTGGATTGGATTCTAAAGTGGGATCAAGTCTGACCAGGTTATGGTCAATTATGCTTGTTAATATTCACCTAGATATTAATTCAGCATTCAATTATACTCGTCAACTTAAATTCTTCAACTTCTCCTTAAAGGACACTCTTAAAGGTTTTATGTAAAACACTGCAACAGAGTGCTTTACTTACAGAGAAGCGAAAGAATGTGTGTTTTTCAAAGAAAGGTATTTTGAAAAATACAGCAACATCATGCTTATGATAACTTATGTGTTTTGAGTAGTTTGACATGCTTATATGATGTAAATAGTCTGCTAAATGATACTGCTTTTCCAAAGACATATACTATTAGTACTTCTTACGTAACCCTTAAAGGTTCTATGCAGAGGGTTTCCCTTTCATAAAAGGTTCAGAGTATAATCCCTTTAGAAAACTAGAATTATTAATAATCCAAAGAACTATTTAAGAATCTGAAGTCCTTCTGGGAAATGCTTTAAAAGTTCTATGTAAGCCCTCTAACAGTGGGTTTCCCTAGTAGATCTATCTTCAGAAACCTACATCCATTAACCATCTAAACAACCACTTCAGAACCATTGTTCTGTCTTGTCTTTCTTGGAAAACCCCTAAGCATTCTGTGTAGAGCTGTTTAACAGGGGAGATAACCATGAATCATCCAGACATATTGGGTTCTTCAGTCTTGTATTTCTGGGTGACAAGAAGAGCCATTAAGTTTCTAAACAATCATCACTGGTACAATCTTAGGGGTTAAATCTACCCTAAAAGTATTCTTTGGTCTTGTGTTTATGGGGAAACTCTTGAAGATTATGTATAGAAACCTCTAACACTAGATTTCCTTTTCATCAGTGGTTCTAAGCAGAACTGCTTTAGGAAGCTAGAACCATTTTCCATCCAAACATCCTCTGTAGAACCATGTTTTCATTCTAGGCAAGTAGAGTCTGAGGAAAAAATATGTTTAATGTATTACCAAATAAGATTCTTCAGTCTTGTCCTTCTGGGGAAAGCCTTAAAAGTTCTAACGGTGGGTCTCGCTTTCAGAAAAGGTTCCAAGTAGAAGTGCCTTAGAGTGATAGAACCATTAACCATCCAAACAGCCACCACAGAACCATTGTTTTTTTTTCCAACATAGTACAATCATAGAAAAAAAAAGAGTTAAATCAATTACTGCATAGGGTTCTTTGGTCTTGTCCTTCTGGGCAAAACCTTCAAGGTTCTATATCTAAAACCCTCTAATGGTGGGTCTCGCTTTCACAAAAAGTTCCACGTAGAGGTGCCTTAGAGAGATAGAACCATTAACCATCCAAACAAGCAGAGCAGAACAATCTTAAGAAAAAAAGTATTAATTGTACCACCATGTTAGTATTTCAGTCTTGTGTTTCTGAGAGAACGTTTTTTTTTTAAGTTCACTAGAACAAACTGGTTCCCTTTCAGAAAAGGTCCCAAGTCAATCACCTTTAGAGATCTTAAACTGTTAATGATCCATAGAACATGTGAATAAACCTTTTTCTAAAAGTATAGTGTTTATCATGTGAAGTTGGATGTAGAACTGAAGTTCTTGTACATATTAAATGATGTCTTTAGACTCTAGGATCATTTGTATAAGGACATGTAAAATCTTCCTGATGATGTCTGTTCCTTTTGCCCCGCTCCTTAGAAAGGGTTGTGTTTTTCCCTCTGAAAGAACACTTAAAGGTTTTTTGTAGTATCCTATCTTTCAGAAACGTTCGCAACATCTAACCATCCAAAGAATGCTTGAGGAACCCTTTTTTTTTAAATAAAGAGTGCACTTACTGTCTGTGCTCTTAGCCTTTTCCACATGTTCACTTCCTCGAAAAGACGTCCTAATTTGTTAGAAGTCACAAATGTGTGCCAAATACCACAGGTTTTTTCTTTTAAAAACGACCCTAAAAAGCTAACGCAAGTGACACTTTAGCGCAAGTGACACTTTGTTAGAGCTTCCTCAAGGCTCTTACTGAACACACCGGCAGCTGCTTATTGTCTTACACATTTGAATGCACTTGTGAGGGAATTTTGTCTGTGTCTGGTTTGTCGTAACTGCTTCAGCCATTTTCTGTCAGGGATCCTCACGGATAAATGAGAAACCCAATCTCTGTGTGCAAACACTTTTCCACCTGCAATCCAATAAATCATTTCATTTGGTCGTGAGCTTGAAGTTGTTGTTGTTGTTGTTGTTGTTTTCTAGACTTTTCATCCACGCCAGAAAAATGTATGAAATGTATCTGAAGCACCCGTGAGCTAAATCTCAGCCAGTCGCAGCCTGTTGATTTGTTCAGCTAGTAATAAAGCCTTCGTTTGCCTCAAGAATCCGTCTATTCCTTGTATCCCCAAGTTTAAACTTAAGGCCAGGCTCAATATGAGTAACTGAGCCAGGGAGCAAACAGAAAGAGAGGGCCTGAATGTAACACACCCTGGAGACACACAATTCAGATAAATGAGTCCAGTATCAGTCAACAGAACTAGCCAATTACCCAAATGCTTGCCAAGTATTCTTTTCTCTCATACCTTCACACTCATCCTTATCCTCACAGATTTGGGTTTATTATCCAGTTAAAGGAATGGTATGCAGTTCTGCTTATTTCGAATGAAATGGAACCCTTTGCTAAACGTACGATGTAGCCACAAAAGGTTTCCAAAACATTCCAAAACATTGTGTTGATTTTTTGTTTTTTTCTTCTTACAGAAGATGAAATATAATCCAACAATCACCAACATAATGGAATCATTTTCTCTTCCTTATGTAATAATTTACCAGCTTAGCTTCAGCCCAAGTAGATTCAAGTAACTGTATGTCCATGCACACATTCTCTTTCATTCAGAGTATGCAAATTAATATAAACCAGTGACGTGGAAGTGTAGTGTGCGCCAGTGTGGTAGGCATTGCATTAATTACTGGTTGGACTACACATATACAACATTTGTGGTTAATTTGCTCCATGTTGGTTTGTGGAGCTCTCGTGTTGTTGCCCATAGCTCTCGTGTTGTATTCTTCTCAGTGGTCTGTGATGAAATGTCAACTGGTAGGCTGTGGTCCAGATGGGGAAAGTATTTCAGTGGATTTAAAAAAAATATATACTTGTTTAGTGACTCCAGTTTTCTAAAGATGAACCAGGTTGGCTTCTGTAGCAGAGCCACTATTGTAGGCAATCTGTTGTACATTATTTCGCTGAAGGCGGCTCATCAGACCAGAGACTAGCTACAGGTTTAGAGACATTAGTTCAGTAAGGGGAGAGTTTTCACAGACGTTTATAGATTTTCCGTCGTATTTTCTCTCTTTGGTCTGACTAGCAAACTCACGACATAGCTTGCTTAAAATGCAGGTCTATGGCAAAAACTGAATATTTAAAGATGATTGGACAGGCGAGTATGCATTTCTACTCATTGTGTCAACTTAAAAACCTGTCCATGGCGCTGGAATTAATGTGACAAGTCACGATAAGCCAAACATAACAACTTTGAATTGTCTTTTTTTTTATAGCCATATACTAATCACTATTGCTTAAGCAATTCATGACATGCTTTTCATGCTAGTTGCTTTTACAGACCAGTGTAAGCAAGGAATTTTGTGCAACTGGAATGATAGGTGATCTAAGTGTTGAGTTACATGTCCAAGCCAAGAGTAATGCTCCTTTCTGGGCTTCATTTCCTTGCACTCTGTATGAGGTTTTACAGCTTATAAACCTTACCAGAAGTCTGTGGGGGCTCACAGTAGAGTCTAGAAGTGCTGCTGAAGGCCTGACTCGGTTTGGAGTCTTGGGCCTACTCTGCCCGTGTTTCTATGATAGTATTAAATGGTAAATGGCGCACTTATATAGCGCTTTTATCCAAAGTGCTTTAAACTGTATCTCATTCACCTATTCACACACACTCACACACCAATGGTAGCAGAGCTGCCATGCATGGCGCTAACTTGCCATCGGGAGCGACTTGGGGTTCAGTGTCTTGCCGAAGGACACTATGTTGAGTCATGTGGGTCTGGAATCAAACCACCAACCCTACGATTAGTGGACAACCCGCTCTACCACCTGAACCACAGCCGCCCAAACAATTAGTATTTATTGATCCACCTGTTTTAACCCACTCACAGTTACACCTTAAAGAATATCATAAGGTAAACTAAAAAGCAGGTGAATTTCACTTTATGTATATATATATATATATATTCTCTCTCTTATTTATAATAGGACAATACTGTTTAAATAGTACTTAGCAAAGCAATTAACTAATAAAGCTCCGTTTGCATAATTCCAGCAGATACCATTTTTACTTTTCCTTCCTTATCATAAGTGTTAGCATTTTTGTGTGATGTATTCCTTTAACCCATTATAACGTTCTTTGTCTCCATCTACTGGACTTGCATACATTGCTATTGAAGGGTTGCCATGTCATCTGTTTTCCCAAAGATCTGGGTTATTGCTTTGTGTTGATTTTTTGTGACTCTGGTTGGGTGTTTACTGTTATGAGTATATGAGATAAATTCTAGTATTAATTCAAAAAGTAAATGCACAGTTTAGATAGTTACACTACCAATGTTCATTTGTAGTTGTACTATTTTCTATTATTTCACAATGATAATGAAGACATTAACACTAGAAAATAATATTTGGAATTATGTCACTCACCCAGAACAGTGTTAAGCAAAGCAACACTACTGTATTTATAAATTGTCTTTTTGATGAAGCTTTGCACTCTTGACATCTTTTCACCCAGGAGGCTTTTCTTAGCAGCATGTGTTGAGCGATGTTTCTAAGTTCTAAATAAAAACGTATATTGTAAATTGAATAATGTAATTTCAAGCACAAGCTACTTGTTTTAGGTAAACAATTTAACAATTTAATTATTTATGATATATTTATTTATTCAGTAATGTTTGATTAACAATTTTATTATATTATTATACAGTATATTCTATGCTTCAGTTACAATATAAGTTGCGATGATACTCATGATTTTGGAGTACCGATTGATTTAGATTTTTGGAATTAGATGTACCATTTTGGTTTTATTGACCATTGGACGAGTTTTGGGGGTAATTGTAAAGGATGGTGCAGGAAATGTAGGTGTCTTTGTTTCACTCATCTGGCAACCTTGTAACTAGGTGGTGATCAAATTAGCATTTTCACCCAGTTGTCTATAGTTTAACTATGGTGTCTTCTTCAACGTTGTGTCTCAGTCGTTCAATGCAGGATCAGGCTGAATGGTGCTGGGACTCAGCCGTTTGGAGCCAGTCTCCACTGTATCCGCCTCTCTGGCACTGCAGGACGTGGGAAGTGAAGGGACGTAGAAGCCACATGATATGATCTCCAAGGCCATGTCTCGGAACTGGATGGAAAGATTGTAGATGATCTATAATGGATTATCTAGCACCACATAAAGCATGTAAAACAAAAAAGTTTTCAAACATAGTTAGCTCATTTTTAATTTCTATTTTGTGTCAAACACACCAGATATTAGCTTTTAGATTCACTTCTCTGTCTCACACACACCTGTTGTTTGGCCAGGAAGAAGATGATGGGGTTGTATGCTGAGCTGGTCTTAGCCAAGTGGGCAGGCATGGAGGCAAGGAGTGGAGGTATGGAGATATCCGGCACAAGGATCACAAGCATCGATACAATAGCGTAGGGCAGCCAACAGAGGAAGAAGGATCCAATCATGGCAGCCACCATGCACATAGCATGCCTGTCCTCTTTTTGCCGTGACCTGCCTCCCTGACTCTCCACACTCAGGTTCAGCTACACACAGGTACACATGTTTACAAAAATCTCTAGAAAAGCCATTCTGAATCCAGTTATTTATTTCTATCCTTACCCTTCTAATGGAGATCAATATGTTGTAGTAGCAGTAGATGATCAGCCACGTGGGCAGAAGGAAGCAGAAGAACCAATACATGATCAGAAAGCTGTAGCTGACCAAGGTGCGCTCCTCCCAGGCCAGAGAACATGAGGTCTGGACTCCTTCAGGCCCATAGGAGCCCCAGCCTAGCAGGGGTGCTGTGGCCCAGAACAGACAGTAGAACCAGACTAGAAGCAGACCCTTAGCATTCCGTCGCAGTGTTATCTTGAAGGCACCCATGGGCTTGCATATTATGTGGTAGCGTTCATAAGCCATCAGAGTTAGTGTACACAGGGAGACTAGACCTAAGGGAATTAGAAAGAAAGAGAATTACTGGAGAATTACTGTGTGGAGTTTAGCATGTGTTTTTTGTTTCTGCATGGATTTCCTCCAGGTTCTCCAGTTTCAACAAACATGCAGATAGGTGGGTTAGGTATGCAAAATTTCCCCTGTGTGTGCATGGTGCCCTGTGATGGACTGGCTTCCGGTCCAGTACATTCCTGCTTTGCACCCAGTGTTTCCAGGATAGGCTCCGGATTCACTGCAACACATATGCCCTACTAGGTCCACTCAAATGTCACTTACACCTTAGTAGATCCAAGCCTACAAAATGATATACTACAATTAAGAAGCAGTTGGTAGTTTGGTCAGCTGGTACATTATTATCTTTCTAAATATACTCTAAGTGCAGCCACTCACCAAAGTAATTGACGGCGAATCCCTGGAAGACACAGAGTTTTCTCCCCATGAAGAACTGTCCATAGTAGTTGGTCACAATGCTAACAGCTGATCCACTGAGGGTCATGAGCAAGTCGGAGACGGCCAGACCCAGAATGAGGATGTTTGTGGATAGGAAAAGCTGTCGGTTCCGTAACATAACCGCAATAACCAGAGAGTTACAGAAGACAGAGAGAAGAGTGACAATCAGCATCCAAAATGACAGAAGCCCATATCCTAATGGAGACAGTAGAGTAGAAACAGTAGAAACATCTGCTGGTGTTTCTTGTGTGACTTCCTCTGCTCTTCGTTCCATGCTCGTAGGACCGGTCTTGCCTTTTTGCTCTTTGAGATGAAATTCAAAGACATAAAAATGGACTTGTTCACAGAAGAATAATCAGAGAACCAATCAAATATGAGTCTTAATCTAATCTCATGATTAACCAAGACCCAAATCCAGATTACAGATGATGTCAAATTAGATAGTAGTGCTTTCATGGAGCATGAAGAACCATTTGTCAGATTGTTTTTTAATAAGATCAAGCATGATTATGTATAATGCCATCTGGATAATGTAATTACACTTATTCCACTGCTTTTGAGACAATTACAATTACAGTGTTCTTTCTCATTTCTGGTTGGTGTTCATTAATAAATGATCACTGCAGCTACAAGAGAAATGAAAAATAATTGGGGTAAAGTAGAGCAGAAATCATACGCAATGTAACCAGAGGTTTCTGAAATTGAGAAGCTCCCAAAACGCACTAGCTGGTCCATATTACTTCAGAAATTAACGCCTTTAACTTGTCTTATTATTCAGGTAGTTACAAAAGTAAGGAATGTCTGGGCTACTAATTGGTCTGAGAGTTTAAGGGGTTAAAGAATTAAAAATTAAATTTTTAACTCTGTGAAGTGTGGAACAATCACTTTGGAAGGTGATTTTTTTTGAAAAGATGAGTTCAATATTTTAGAAAGTCACGCAACATGCAAACTCCGCACACACAGGGCCACGGTGGGAATCGAACCCCGGACCCTGGAGGTTTGAAGCAAAAGTGCTAACCACTAAGCCACCATGGTTATAGTGATTTTTTAAATTATTTTTCAGCTCAGGAAAATGTTTTTCTCAGCTCAGGAAAACAGTTTTCTGTTACTTCTGTCATTTTCACTCACTGCTTATATAAAACATGCCTACTAGCTAAACTGTAAGCCTTGTCCATTAGCTAGCATACGCTCAGCATCCATGTGGTCCATTCATTTAACAGTAACGGTCTTTAAACTTTGATAACTTTAACAATGTGTGTATGTATGTTTCATTCGTAGCAACTGGAACATTAGTTGAGGAAAAATACTGATATCTGCATGTACGTCTTATTTTTCTAGATGCGGACATGCTTAGATGTTTTTATGGATTACACCTGTAGATGTATGAGCAGGATCGTGAACCGGCACAAGATCAAATAACACACCTTCACCCCCATATCATTGCACTTACTCTACTTTATTCATTCAGCTATTTAAAATAATAACAAGGATGTCATCAAGTTCTTTTGCTGACTCTTTTGTGTCCTTTATGAGATGTGATATCAGGAAACCACAAAGACTTTTGTGCCTTTTGTGAGGTGAGGATAACAATGAAGGGCTCAAAGGCCAAGCTTGTCATCTTCCACATTCTAAAGGAAACAGGACACAGTCAAGGCATTGGAGACAGTGGAGTTTAATGAACAGTGAGCCCAGGAAAAGGCTTTCCATAACCAGCCAATAAATAAATGCTTGTGTAGATTGTTTGTTGCAAATTTGCTTTCCAACCAGTGTGTTTTCTTTTAAGTTGTAAAAGATGTCAAAGATATTTATTTTGGGCTTACTGGTTAGCACTTTCACCTCACACCTCCAGGATCCGGGGTTCGATTCCCACCGTGGCCATGTGTGTGCGGAGTTTGCATGTTCTCCCTGTGCTGCGGGTGTTTCCTCCGGGTACTCCGGTTTCCTCCCCCAGTCCAAAGACATGCATGGTAGGCTGATTGGCGTGTCTAAAGTGTCTGTAGTGTATGAATGGGTGTGTGAGTGTGTATGTGATTGTGCCCTGCGATGGACTGACACCCTGTCCAGGGTGTACCCCGCCTTATGCCCGATGTTCCCTGGGATAGGCTCCAGGTTCCCCGTGACCCTGAAGAAGGAGTAAGCAGTAGAAGATGGATGGATGGATATTTATTTTGGTCTTATGCTTTAACATTTTGGGCTTGTGCTTTAACAATGTTTGAAGGTTTATAGCGATGATTTCAGCCCACTAAGGCAGTCTGCTCTATATGACAGTTGTCAGAAACTAATATCAGCCATAGAACAGCGCTATTACAAATGTGCATTCATGACATGCTTACACAGCCTAAACGCCGCATCTCATACAAACGTCTGGAGCGGGGAAAGTTCTAACACAGCAGAATGTACAGGAAGTGTATGTGAAGCAAAACTTCAGCCTGTTACCCTGCTTATTTATGACTGAGGACATCCTGTAATTATGCTGGCTGTAGGTGAAATTTTTTCAAGAGAACCAACCCCCCCAACACACACACACACACACACACACACACACACACACACACACACACACACTGACACACAAATACTATTTGATGTGCAGTATTCATGTCATTGTGATTATTTTTGGTTTATTTTGGTCGCTTTGCTTATTTGTAAGTCACTTTGGATAAAAGCGTCTGCCAAGTGAATAAATGTAAATGTAAATGCATCTGGTTGAGTCTAAAGGTGTACATCAGGACTGGGATCCACTCACAAGTGGAAGGTTTTTTTTTTTTTTCATGCAGGTAGTAGTGAGTTGTGAGAGATAACAATCATAGGGCAAACAAAGACCGGGGCAATTAGAGTAATGCATTTCCAGCATCTTTAGTAAATGTCTGGTCAGGGTCACGGTGGTTGAAATTAGGCTCCTAATTTGTTTATATTTTGGTAAACAGAACTAACTGCATTTGTTAAAAATATTGCAGGCAGGTTAAAAAGAAAATAATAATTGCATGTGCCGGATTCAAAAAAAAAAAAAAAAAAAAAAAAAAGCATTCCCATACACATCTCTAGTTGAGACCAAATTCTGAACTTGAGCCATGTAGTGGAGGATGAGGAACTACCAGGGCCAGAATTCACACCATGGTAAATTTTTTTCTTATTGGTTTCCACGGTGTTCCTGAGCATATGAGGTAGGGTTCATCATTAAAATAAAAACAACTTCTGGTTTAGGTCGCACCCACTTTGGGTTTAAATCTGAATACAGATACAGAAATGTCATTGCATTACACCCCAAACACAGAACCAACCTAATTTCCATAAAGCTATGATAGCTTTAGGACTACAATTAGTTAAAAAACCACAAACAGTTTTGCACTCAAGTCTCCATCAGTGAACAGTGGACAAGTTCAACAAAACAGACTTCCTGTAAACACTGTAATGAATTTTCCTGGTTACACAATTGCACTTTTTGAACATGTAGTATTGGCACATTTATAGAAGGGATTTACTCATTTATAATCACACTATCTGGTGTCATCCAGATGAGGACGGGTTCCTTTTTGAGTCTGGTTCCTCGAAACCTTTCTTCCTCATATAGTCTCAGGGAGTTTTCCTTTGCCACCGTTGCCTCTGGCTTGCTCTATAGGGATAAATTCATACATTTCAAATCTATATCCTGAATTTATAGATTTCTGTAAAGCTGCTTTGGGACAATGTCCACTATTAAAAGCGCTATACAAATAAAACAGAATTGAAATGAATTTCCAGCGTTCTAATTTTTAAATGCATGTATCATGGTTGATTATTATACATACCCACATTATTAATAAGTCTTGTTCCACTTAAAACTCCCAGGACCTGGCCCCCTTAAAACTCCCCTCACTTTTACAGTGGTGTGAAAAAGTGTTTGCCCCCTTCCTCATTTCCTGTTACTTTGCATGTTTGTCACACTTAAGTGTTTCGAAAAAGTGTAACTGTGGACATGCAGCAAGTCCACCACCGAATGGCTTGAAGAAAACAAAATGAAGAGTTTGGAGGGCCTAGCCAAAGTCCTGACCTGAATCCTATTGAGATGTTGTGGTATGACCTTAAAATATCGTTCTGCTCGAACCTCTAATGTAACTGAATTAGGACAACTCTGCAAAGATGAGGGCCAAAATTCTCCAGGACGACTGTAAAAGCCCTCATTGACAACGCGTTATCGAAATGAACACAGAAGTTGTTGCTAAGGGTATTCCTCTCAAACCAGTTATAGTAGGTTTTAACGGGGGGGCAATCACTTTTTCACACAGGGCCATGATGGGTTTGGATTTTTTTCACCTTTAATAATAAACACCTTCATTTACAAATTGCATTTTGTGTTTACTTGTGTTGTCCTTGACTATTGTTTAAATTGGTTTGATGTTCGGAAACACTTAAGTGTGACAAACATGCAAAGGAACAGGAAATGAGGAAGGGGCAAACACTTTTTCACACCACTGTATAATGAATTTCCTTTTCTTATTAGTTTTACTGAAGTTACTGAGTAATCCAAAGAAGTTACAAGTGAATATGAATTAGATAATGATAATGTCACGACATCTTTTTACACCAGACTTTGTCTTCTACCTATAGTGCTTTAAAGAACATAGGCTCTTTCCTGGTTGCTGACGATGTGTGTGTGTATGCTGAAGGAAAGGTCTGGGAGGAAGGTGCTGGTCCCTGGGTTCTGGGTTCAGTTATGGCACAGGAAAGAGAGGAGGAAAGAAAAGGAAGGGATGTTAAAAAAGCAGGGGGCTATTCCAAGCAGTCACAGTCCGGAGAGGATCCTCAGAAAGAGGACATGCGTGTAAAAGTCATGGAGTTCTCTGTCTGTGGAAGTGGAATGCTCCTCCTGCTGATCCTTGTAGGAACAGAGATACAGTCTACTGCTGTACAGGTGAGACACGTGCACACACATTCAGTAAGGTTCGTGCTCTCCAGATGAATGACGAATTAGATTGCAACAGGTTATTTAGATCCTTTGAATACTACATGTTTTGTGAACTAGCATTACAAATATTGTAAATGGGAAGAAGAAGAAGAAGAAGAAGCTGAGCATTCTGACATGTTTGATGTGTCTTAGGGAATCTTTGTGTGCTCAATGAGTTAATCAGATATAGTTTTTCCTGTTTATGTGTAATTTTCTCGAGGCAGAAATCACACTGTTCTCAAATAAATTAAACATACTTTGATCTTTTTTGGTTCTCATTAAAGGCACTGAGTGATTTCACAACTCGTAAGCCCAGCCTATAGTGTGTTTAGCACAAATGAAATGTTAAAATTCTAGTAGCAAAGGCTACTCTAACTCAGTTGAATGAAACATGTATAATGAGGACCAGAGTTGTGTGGATATGAGAGCTAACAGTCTGCTGGTGATGTGCTGATCCACTGGGTAGTTTTTTTCCTCCCTCATTAACACAAAACACACATATTTAACTCCTTATAGCTTCAGCTCATTTAGTTTCTTATCTCTAAGCATATTATACAGTAACCATAGTAAAACTAATGGGACACATAAATCCACTGGTCACTTTAATAGGAACACCTGTACTCCAGCTCATACATGCAATTATCCAATCAGCCAGTCATGTGGCAGAAGATTGGAAAAACATTGCTTGGATTTTTTCACCAATGTTCACCTATCCAGTTTTGGTGATTACATTTACATTTATTCAATTAGCAGACGCTTTTATCCAAAGCAACTTACAAATGAGAAAAACACAAGCAAAGCGATATATCAAGCAGAGAACAATACAAGTAGTGCTACAATACAAGATCTATTAATTGAGATTCTGTGCCCATTGTAGCCTCAGATCCCTGTTCTTGATTGAACTCATGTGGTCTTTTGCTGCTGTATCTCTCTCTCTCTCTCTCTCTCTCTCTCTCTCTCTCTCTCTCTCTCTCTCTCTCTCTATATATATATATATATATATATATATATATATATATATATCCACGTCACTGTGCCAGTGAGTCCCGTACGCAGTATATCATTTCAAGATATTAGTTCCTGTTCATTCTTTAAAAACACAAAACCACCATGTCATCTCAGGGGCTTTGTAATTATCACTATGATGTCATGCTGTCATTAAATTATATTAGCTGAGTTCACATTTCTCTTGCTGTTCACTTAAACCAAAAGAGTGAGAACACCATTTGCTCTTAATTTTATTGCTCCCTTTGTGAAATGTTTGTGCTTTTTCAAGTTCGTCCGATGTCTATGTAAATAGGTCCTCCAGTAACTTGCAAAAAATGTCCTAACTATCAATATTTATGCTTTTAACAACTGCTTTTAATTACAGTAGGCTTTGTTTTCTGTATGTGTTTGTTTATTAGAACCGCTGTGAAAAAAGCATACAAATGATGACAAAGTCAGCGTGTCATTTGTGCTCCGTAAGTCAATTAATGAACTGTCCATCGGGCTATACCAAGATGACGTCCGGCAAGGGGCAGCAGGACTGCAGGTGAGTGTGTTTGTGTGTGTGTGTGTGTGTGTGTGTGTGTGTGTTTGTGTGTGTATGTGCATGCATTAGTTTTTGTGACTTGTCAGGAACAAAATGTCCTGATAATGAAGCAAAACAAGAAAAAGTGTTTTTTTTTTTTGCTCTGTTTTGTTTTGCTCTTTATTTATAAATAAATGTTAAAACTATTTCTGTGAGTGTAGTTAAGAAATTATGATGATTGGGGTTAAATTTAGGCTTAGATGTATATATATATATGTAAATTCTTATAACATACAGATAGTTAACTATACATATATATATATTAATTATATGACCTGAAATGTCACAAAATGTATGTATCTCTTTAAGGGGACAAAATGTCCTCATAATCATAGGAGTGTGGGATCATTTTCACTTGTGGGGACAAGTGGCTAAAGCAAAAGTTTTGTCATGGTCTGTGAGGTAGAATTATTTAGCTTCATTGATATATTCATTGTCCTAAAATTGTCCTAAAAGCCTTGATACACAGGGGACAACATTTGGCCGGACCACGTGGGTTGTGCCTTCATCAGTGCATGTTTGTGGATGTCCGCTTCTCGGTCGGTCCTCAACACTTCCAGTCTTTTTGAATTTGTTAATTCGTTAAGGCAACAGTGTATTGTGTAACAGTGTAAGTGTCACTGTATGTGACGTGCTTGCCATGTTTCCTGTTAAAGTCCACTGCAACCTCATGACAGCTTCCCGGGCCATGAGAATGATTTCAATACGTTCTTCTTTAGTCAAAGGTGTTCTTAAAGCCTATCTGAGAAAAAAATTTATTTCCCCTACACCGCAAAACTGGATAAGTTCATTTAACTCAAAAAATTTGAGGAAACTAATTACCTCAAAATTTTTAAGTTGATAAATCAATTTCTTTAAGCCAAATACACTTAAATATAACAAAAATGTAACTCAAACTTGTTGTATTTAAGTGTATTTGGCTTAAAGAAATTGAGTATTTAAGATGCAGAACATGCATTATTATTGTCACTTGCAAGGCTTTGAGGCTTTAAGGTTCTTCCTTTTCTTTTATACTTCAAGGTATCATATAAAAACCTCATCCACGTTTGCTCTCTCCCTCCGTGGCTGCTCACATGAATGTTTCAAAGATGTGTTAGAAGAACAATGCTGCTCAGGGTACTGGGGATACGACTGTCTCGGTACGTTTCACTTTTTTATCATCCTAAATTTCTGTGATGACTAATTCATGCATCATGTTGTTATTACTATAATATCCACTAATAATATCTACTACAGTGCACTTTTTTGTTTTCCGCTCATAGGGATCTGTTTGGATTCTTTTTTTTTTCTTTAAAAAAAAGGAGCATTTTCCTCTGTCTTGTTATCTATGCTGATTGGATGGCATTTCCTTCTTTTTCTCCACTTTGGACAGTGGAGGGCACTGAGGGAATATTTTGACAAAAAGAGCAGGATAGCTAACAGAGTCGATGATACACACACGAAAAAGGAAAAGCCAATTCCCTTTGAGCTTGAGGAAAGAAGATAGTGTGTTGAATGAACAAAAATAGTTATATTTAGCGTTTCATGAACTATGAGTGTGTGTGTGTGTGTGTGAGTGAGAGAGAGAGAGAGAGAGAGAGAGAGAGAGAGAGAACAGCTGAAAATAAAGGTACTGCCTCACTCACATGATAGCAGAGAATAAAGTGTGTTAATGGTTTTTGGTGTAAAGTTACCTCTGGTGCTGTCCATGCCTCTCTGAAATCAGGAGACTTGTTGGTACAGGAAAAATCACACACAAACACACTTCCTGTCCCAACAGGCACTCAGATGCAGTGTCCTCGCTGATGGGGGAAAAAGTGCTGACAATCTCAATGTAACACTCTCATTTCCAACACTTCCTGTCAGTAGAGTAAGGTCACCGTGGTCATGCTACTTTTTCTCTCGTATCAGCTTCTCATAAGTCACGGTGGGTTAAATGTTGTAACGCTCACATGTCCTGAGGATTAGAGAAGCCTTCCAGAAATGATATCAAATTTACAGAGTGATTCTTTAAAGTTGCTTAGCCAAAGTATCCATGACAGAAAAAAAAATCACATGCATGTCACACATGATTATATGCCTTTATGTGAGAACGTGGAAAATTAAAGCATGACATACATGTGGAAATAAATTAATTGGGGGGAAAATGTAAGATAAAAATGATTGTTTAATTCAGGCTTATTTGATTGAGGATTCTTTCATTCAGATTTCTTTGATTCAGGATTTTTTTTTTTTTTTTTTTATGATCCTTTGATTAAAGATTCTTTGGTTCAGTTATGTTAGCTTCATGATAATTTAATTCAGGATTCTTTCATTCAGAATTCTTTGATTCAAGATTATTTAATTCAGGATTCTTTGGTTCAGACTTCTTTGATTCAGGATTCTTTGATTCAGTTTTCTTTGATTTATGATTGTTTAATTCAGGATTCTTTAATACATAATTATTTGAATCAGACTTCCTTGATTCAGGATTCTTTAATTCAGGATTCTTTGATTCAGACTTATTTGATTCAGGATTCTTTAATTCAGGATTCTTTGATTCCGACTTATTTGATTCAGGATTATGTAATTCTGGATTCTTTGAATCAAACATCTTTGATTCAGGATTTTTGATTCAGACTTCTTTGATTCAGAATTCTATGTTTCAGGATTATTTAATTCAGGATTCTTTCATTCAGACTTCCTTGATTCATGATTGGTTAATTCAGGATTCTTTGTTTCAGGATTCTTTGATTCAGACTTCTTTGATTCAGGATTATTTGTTTTAGGATTCGTTGATTGAGAATTCTTTGGTTCAGGATTCTTTGATTCAGGATTCTTTGATTCAGGATTCATAGATTTGGGTTTTTTTTTCTTAAGCCCTATAGATTTAATAAGCACTTTTGTAGAGAGTGTAGCTCAACAAATTGTAGCATTTAAGTATTGGTTATCAGGAGCTAAATTCTGATTTAAGACCATTCTAGTTTCTTGGTAACATGACAAGCTGTATTTTTGGATTGCCTGTATATAGCTACTATAATGTAAGTGATAGCAGGAACTAAGCTGGTTTGTGGACATTCCATGACATTAAATGTAACTATACAGGTGAAAAGTATGATGCGTCATTCTTTAATAAAATAAAATGGTTAGTGGAGAGAGAGAAGGATAGATAGATAGATAGATAGAGAGAGAGAGAGAGAGAGAGAGAGAGAGAGAGAGAGAGAAGAGAGAGAGAGAGAGAGAGAGACAGGAAGGCTGTGATTTACACCAAAACACAGTGGTGCAGAGAGATAACTGTTGAGAGGAAGAATAGAGGGAAGTGTAGGAAAAGAGGAGGTCAGTGCAGAGAATCTCCTACACACACACACACACACACACAACACACACACACACACACACACACAGGTGTTTGTGCTGACAGGAGTAAAACTTGAACAATTTTGGGTAGACTAACTGGGATTAAAGACACTGTTGGAAATTATTTGCTCAGAAATATGAAAATAATAGTGATTGTGTTTTGTCGTGTATATAGCAGTACACCATATATACTGGTGTAGACTGTAGTATAATATATATAATATATATATAATTTATGCTAACACTGCTTTTATTGTCTCTGAATGAATATTTCTACTTTTTAGAGTGTCCAGGATCAGCAGCTACTCCATGCAACAATAACGGGGTTTGCTCTGATGGCATCGGGGGCTCTGGGAATTGCACTTGTAAGGTAAGTACCTCTCTCTTTTTTTCCTGTAAAGACACACACACACACACACACACACACACACACAACGTTTCTGAGTGCAGCTGACTAATCCATAGCATCTGTGTATTTCATGTTCTGCAGGTAGGATTTGAGGGGACAGCGTGTGAGATATGTGAAGAGAACCGGTATGGACCCACATGCAGCAACGGTAACATAAAGCCACCAGTCTTTCTATAATATTTCAGGAGTCCTAGCTGTTCTTGAAGATTAAAGACTGCCTGTATGTGTGTTTCGTAGTGTGCACCTGTAAGCATGGCCTCTGTAACAGTGGACTGAGAGGGAACGGACAGTGCACCTGTTTTTCAGGATACACAGGGCCAGACTGTGACCAGGGTACATTTTACTAGGAAGTATTTCTTATAATAGAAGTGCATAGATGGGTTGCCAGATCTGGACAAAATAAGCAGCTATGTGGTCAATAAAACAGTCCAACTCCAACATGTAAAAATTCACAAATCATGTACAGTAATAAAAACACCAAAATTATAGCTAACATCCATCCATCCATCCATCCATCCATACATCTTCTACTGCTTACTCCTTTCTCAGGGTCGCGGGGAACCTGGAGCCTACCCCAGGGAGCATTGGGCACAAGGCGGGGTACAACCTGGACAGGGTATCATAGCTAACATATTTTTTTAAAAGAAAAAGTACTACCTGAAGCTTCTTTCATGCTGATTCAAAAACTCCTCATGTACTGTGCGGTAATTTAGTTGATTTACTTGACTTTTTGCGGCGGCTTTTAACACATTTGCCATGTAATTTGCAAAGTTTTTAGTGCTTTCTTTGCAAAAAAGCTTCTCAAATTTGAGAAATCGCAATCACATGAAATTGTGTTGCACGGTCTTTGACAGCGATGTTTGTTGGTAAATGAGACCTTTTAGCTGTACTCATGTTCAACGCACGTGAATCGAAGAGCTCTTTGATTGAATGCATCTTGGCCAAAATCTGCCTAGTACACATTCAAGCCATTGCTAGGTTTCTCAATTGACCCAAATGAAGTTATTTTTAGTATAAATATTTTTCCATAACTATGTTAAGGAAGCTTGTTTCTACCATGTTTGAGAAAGTGTTACAGAGATTTATCTCTCAGTCGTAAGTTTATAGTACGCAATTACAACTTTTTATTTCCCCGTTGCCAGATAGTATCACACTGTACATTTTTACATCACACTTTTGAGTTTGTATCACGAACTTGCAATTTTTTTATCTCATAGTTGTAAGATATCACACAATTGTGACTTTTTGTTTTCTACGGTTACAGCTTTTTATCTAGTTGTGAGTTGGACTTCATGCTTCCACTTGTTTTCATGTGAAGATAACTCGAGATGAAATAAAGTTGCCATTGAGTTTTTCACAGACATGATGGAAACAAGCTTCCATATTATGTATTCACTGTTTAATACACAACCCCCCCTTCCCACCCAAAAAAACAACTCTTAGCTATTTGAAAAAATGACCTTCACCAATACACAAACAAAAACAAATCAAAGTAGCCCAGTTCTTTGGGAAAAGCACAGACTTGGAAACCCTGTGTGTCATTGTGTTTGTGTGTGTGTTGTTACAGAACTCCCAGGTTGTGCTGCTCTGCGCTGTGGGCCTGAAGCACTCTGTTTTGAAGACACGACTTTTGGAAAACTATTGTGCAAATGCCAACCTGGTTATTTCGGTGACGGAGTTCAGTGTACCTGTAAGTACTCCTGTGATGGATCTGCCAGGAGCTGCTCTTTACACCCCAAAAGAGCAACCCCAAAAAATAGCAACAGAGCACTTCAGATGGTTTTTCCATACTAAATAATTGTGCATCACATACTGTAATAGATCACATGTTAACCGCTGCTGTTGGTTCCAGCGATTAATCCATGTCAGAAGCGTGTGTGTCACGAGCATGCGGTGTGTGTGCACACTGGGCCGAACCGACACACGTGCACGTGTGCAGAAGGCTATCAGGGAGATGGGCTGGTGTGTCTGCCCATTGATCCCTGTCAAACTGACTATGGTGGCTGCCAAAGCAACTCCTCGCGATGTGTGTATGATGGACCTGGGAAGGTAATTTTCTATTTATTTCATTAGTTGTCATTATTAAATTTTTGTTAGTGATACATATACATCATTATATATGTGTGTGTATTTATTTTGTATTAGGCTCACTGTGAATGTTTAGAAGGCTTTGAGAACTTAGTCATGGGAGTGGGCTGCAGTCTGAGAGATGCGTGTAAACCAGACTCCTGCCATATGAATGCCTATTGCACTACAGTGGCGCCAGAAACAGTGGAGTAGGTTTGCTCAAAGCCTGTGCATAATATCACCCTATAATACACAAACATCTACACATTATAATTTCCGACATAATTCCCAACAGGTGTACATGTCAAGTCGGATTCCTTGGTAATGGAAAAGTCTGCTTTGGCAACATAATCCAGCGTCTGCAAGAACTCAACACAGACCCGAAGAGCCGGTCATACGGTCAGCTCTCAAGTGCCATCAGCCTGTTTGGTGAGTGACATAAAAGATCTTTTGATTAAGATGAAATTTCAGTCTTTTTTAAATTGTGCTATAAAATGTTGAGCAAACGTTTCACAAACATGTTATGGTTTGGTTTCAGAGGGTGTCATGTCCTGGCCTCTGACCTCACTTGGACCATTCACTGTGTTTGTGCCCAAGAACAGGGCTTTCAAATCAACTCAAACTGTGAGTTCATACACACACGCACACACACACACACACACACACACACACTATAGTTCCTGGGGAAAGAATCAAATGAACCTCTTCGTAATCATTTATCCCCAAATCAAAGTGAAACATATGTGTGTTCTTCAATAAGACAACAATTTTACATCATTTAATACCACTGTTAGTAATACAGGACTGAATATAATTGTTAAATAGCCATTTAACGGGTGATATAACAATGGATCACCTTTGCTTAGCTAAAAATGGAAAATTCCACTGTGAATTTAATGAGTTTAGTGGGTTTAATGTGGGTTTATTATCAGTAATAAAGTAATCAAGGTAATCACTCAAGCACTGTAATGTTGCCTAAACAATGACCAATAGCACTACTTGAAAATAAATTTCGCCCTTGCCTTCTAATGCCAATCCTGTAGCCTTCAGCTGTCCAGCAATGCTAAGCTTCCCAAAGAACTGTAGCCTCGTAGCATTGTCAAGATGGTTGTGGCTACTTTCATGTTAATTCTAAGAAATTGTTCTGACTTGTCTTACGGGATTCTGCGTGATAGGCTTATTGATCCTGCGTGAAAGAATGGATCCACCTCAACCCTAACTTGGATAAAGCACTTACTGCAAGAATGAAGTTAGAAAGACTCTTGTTTCTGAGAACTGATATGAAGATCTGGCAGAGTGAGATCAGATATGTCCGGTAGAACAGGGACAGTATTACAACTAAAACAAGCCAAGAGTTGCTCAGAGATAAAAGAGTTTGGAAGCAGTTACAGTATAAAGACAAAGTGTGTGCATGCAAATTATTAGAGAATATTTATACCACATTCAGAGAAGGGGGTTGCAAACTTTTAAAGAGATATCATTTGAATTTTTCTTACTAATAATATCTTTATTATGTTGTTCATTTCTCATCACTAACATACCCTATTAGACCATTTTGATATTTTTGTTGAGTAAAGGAACATCTGTGAAACGAAACACACAAAAGAAATGAAATGCAAATGAATTATATTTTTAATTAATGAAATGAGTTCACTTTACTTGTAATAATGTAATAATTACAATAATTGCTTTGTCTTCTTTATGTGATCATAAGTGTATGCAAACCTTCGCGTTTAACTGTACATCATACCGTCCTATTCCAGGTGAAAACTCTGCTGGCAGATCAGGCGAAGGCTCGATATCTCGTAAAGATGCACATGATCCCTGGAGAAGTGAACTTTGATACACTGAAGAACGGTATACTCTACTACACTCTGACTGGGAAATCAGCTGAGTCAGTAACTGAGGTAAACAAGGGTTTCTGTTTGTGTGTGTGTGTGTGTGTGAGAGAGAGGGAGGAAAAAGTACTTGTTCGGTTCTAGTTGATGCACTCCATCCTTCTTCCATTCCTTGTTTCTGTACAAGTCAGGGCAGGTGAAGATCCGCATCCATGGCAGTCGTAAAAAAGCAGTGCTGTTGGAGGAGGATATTATCTCTTCAAATGGGATGATCCACATCATTGATAAACTTCTGGACACAGTCCCTTCTACTGTAATAAGCGACAGTCAGGTTTGTTCATACGTATTTAAGCTCATGGTTTTTTTTGGCAGGTCAGAACTGGTGAATTCTCACATCTGATTCATCAGAAAGTGTCGATTCATTATCTATAATACAGTGTAAAACCAGATAAGTTCATTTAACTAAAAAAATCAATCAATGATCAATCAACTCATCAATCAATTTCTTTAAGCTAAATACACTTAAATATAACAAAAAATAATTATAAATTACAAAGTGTGAGTTACATTTTTGTTATATTTAAGTGTATTTGGCTTAAAGAAATTGAGTGATCAACTAGTTTCCTCAAATATTTTAAGTTAAATGAACTTATCCAGATTTACAGTGTAGCAGATTTGACAGTTTGACAAGTTAAATTGTAGCAAACTTCGACATGGTAATGGTAAAGCATTGCATCACACTTACCTGTTAACATCATGCCTTGAAATGTTTTATTCCTTACATAACATGCCTCCTGAATCTAACTGATCTAACTCCCTGTTTTTTAACTCAGGAAAACCTGATGAAAATTCTGTCAGACAACGGCAAGTTCTCCATATTTAAGTCTTTAATCGAGGTAACGAAGAATACTTGTATTGTCATAAATTCATCCATCAAACACATTAGTTACACTACAAATCTCCGACTGCATCCCACTGTTTACAGAAAACCAACATGGTGGATGTTTTGGATAAGGATGGTCCCTATACACTGTTTGCTCCCACAAATGCAGCATTTACTTTAATGAAGGACACCGAGCTAAACTACCTTAAATCTGAGGAGGTAGGCCTGTATCTCATATATTACATTACATTACATTACGACACAGTATCACTGTTGCACAAAGGCAAACAGCAGCTACTATTCGGATCAAAACTGAGTTTTAAGTGAAAAAAAAAGAGCGTTTGGATATCTGATTTATCAGAGATCAGATATTTTAGATCAAATAAGGTGTAAATATTTACTTTTAGTGCATTTATCTAGACACACACAAACAGTTTTGCAACTTTTTTTTTCAGTTTGAGCATAGAGATGCTTGTTTATGTATTTATGTATCTGTGCTATATTTTATTATTTTAGGGAGTTCATAATTTATTGAACTTTGTGCTCTTATTATATTTTAATTATAACAACACTGTCCAATTTAACTTTTTTAAAGTTTTGATCTATTTAAACCGTTCAATTGAATCCATCCCTGTTTGTACTGTATGAATATCACAATTAATCATATTGTTCTTGCTTAAATAACTGTGATAAGATAAGATAAGATAAGATAAGATAAGATAAGATAAGACAAAACAAGACAAGACAAGACAGGACAAGACAAGACAAGATAAGATAAGGCAGTATAAGATAAGATAAGGTAAGATAAGATAAGATAAGATAAGATAAGATAAGATAAGATGCTCTTATATAACTTTACTGAAGGGGAAATTAGAATGTTCCAGCAGTATACATAAAAGACAATGCACAAATACACATAAGAATAAAGTAAGAATAAAAATAAATATGAAATAAGGTATGGTAAAATAAATATTGAAAAAAAATTCAAAGTAAAAACATAAATATGTGTGCATAGCATAGATATAATATAAATAGTAAACCAATATAGTATATATCTAGTACATATATAGCTATGCTAAGGTGAAAGAAGTGAGTGAGTACATATATATATATATATGTACATATATATATATATATATATATACACACACACACACACACACACACACACACACACACATTTGGTTAGAGAATATGTGCTGCCTCAGCAGATATAATAGGGGAGTAGGTAACCAGTGGGAAATGGATACGAGGGTACGGAACCAAATTGGTCTGGATATATATATATATATTCTCTATTCAAATGAGGTAGTTACAGTTGGCATATTGTGTCCGGTACAGATAATGTCTAGATGTACAGTGATATATTATCTGCACTGAACACAACACAACAACACAACAACAACAACAACAACAATAATAATAATAATAATAATAATAATAATAATAATAATAATAATAATAATAATAATACATGCAATAAGGGGGGTGTTGAAGTCAATTCAATATTTATTCAATGATATTATGGGATAATGTTAAATTTCACACAAAGGATGTTGTAAGAAAAGGTACAAACTCTAACCCCAGCCTTAAATCCTATAAAATGATTTCTAATATCAGTTAAACTTAGCTACTGTTTACTTTTAAATACTTATGTAGATATCCATGTTATACAAATACCCATATTCAGTGAAATATAATTTTGTGTACTTTTTCCTGAGTATAGTTAGTGAAGTTTACATGCAGTATTTAGTGCAGAATAATACACAGTACATTGTACTACACAGTCATAATAGCATTTTCTTCTGTTCTGTTTCTTCATCTTTTATATACAGGGTAAATCTAAACTACTGGAATTTTTGCGAAACCATGTCGTAGCCTCGGCCCAGGTGTGTGTTACACTCCATGAAGCATGATTCTGTTTTAGTCTTTTGGAACATCCAGCATGTCTCTCTGAAATTTCTTGATTGTTTGTGTTCTTTTCTCGCAATCATGTCAGCTGAAAGCCAGCTACATTGTATCCATCTCACAAACCGTATCCATGGCTAATCAAGTTCTGACAATTAATGTGACTGCTGCAGTGAGTACTCAAGATCAACTCTATCTTTACTGTAATTAAAAGCAATGCTTTGCTCTCAGGTAGTAGGGCTTTCCATGTTGATAGATGCCTTTTTGTAAAATGATTTCACAAAAGGAAACAATAGATTTTAGGGTACCTGGGATAGACTCCAGGTTCCCCGTGACCCTGAAGAAGGAGTAAGCGGTAGAAGATGGATGGATAGTACTGATGACAACCAAAATATAGCTATTTTTTCAATGATGACAAATTGTACCAAATGTTTGTTAGGGGTGCCAATAATTTTGACACAAAGCTTTTTTTACGTGAAATAAATACTGTTGTTTAAAAAATATAATGATTTGAATAATAATCATTTGAATTAATGTGAAATATTTTATTCTTGTAAATATGAAACATTTTGTAACATGGTTTCTGCCCATAAACAGGGTCAAATCCTGGTCAGTGGTGTAGCAGTAGCTGAGGCAGATGTTGATGCAAAGAACGGGTGTCTGTATTCACTGGTAGATGTTTTAATCCCGAAATCCATAGAGCCCATTCTTCCGCATCGATGTGACGTGACAGAAAGTAACGTTTATAAGGTGAGAATCAGCCAGTGATAGCTATCTATCGATATCTATCAATATCTCAACAATACAGCTAATAGGGCTGAGCAGTGCATTATACCACAAGGTTTTAATCGATTGCATAAGGTAATAAGAATAATGTAGGTTGTAATACTTTCCTTCAAACCGACAAACACTAGACTTACTGTTTTGTCACGTGTCATTTACTGTTATTTGTACTTTGAGTGGATGTGTACTTTTAAAAGAGTAGATAATCCACCTCATTCTTATTCATTACACCACAAACATACACCTTCTCAATCAGTGCTGATGATGTATCACAGCTGTGCTGGTAAATGGGCAGTGGAATACTCATCTGAAGGTTGTGAGTTCAAATCCCAGCACTGCCAGGCTGCCCAAGCTTCAGCTACTAAACATGTCTCAAAGTCATCTCAACGTCAACCCAAGACCAGAGAAACTCTGATAAAGTGCAGATAGACTTGCTTGTTAGAGAGGCGCACTTATAGAGAACCATCTTTCTTGCTGTCCTCAGAGTCCATGTGTCAGTTGTACGTCAGTCTCCAAGGCTACCTGCCCAACCGGCGTGTCACTGGTAAGGAGATCCTCAGTTTTCAGTAAATGTTGTTTAGTGCTTCATTAAAAAAACAGTCCATTTTATAATTGCCAGTAGTCCAGCAGATCTTGGTAGTTACTAGAAAATGTGTTAATTGAGTAATGGCCCCATTTAAAACCATGTCGTGTAGATTAGTTTCCTGTTGAAAGGAAAGTCCTTGAAGTTACCCTAAACCTGCAGTGCGCAAACTTTTGTGCCCAGTGATCCCATTTTAAGGGCCCCAGATTCTGTCATTATTTCATGTAGCATCTTCATAAGCCTGAAGCCCATTTTGACATCATTTTACAGCTCATGTGAATGAGAGCATGGAGCATATCATTTATGTAATTTCTGACATTGGTTTAGAAAAATAATGTGCAAATACCTGTAAATATTATAAACATGTATTTCATAACGATTGGTAAAAAATAAAAAATAAATCATGCTCTCCCATGCACATTCTCAGCTGACCCCAAGGTTGAGAACCTGCATCCTAAACTGTGCATTAATTTCATTCTTTGTATATTTGTGTCATTTGTATGAAAATAAAATATTAGTTCACAATGAAACTGACACTATATTGAAGAAGCAGTCTATAAATAAGTAAATATGGATGGATGAATGAATGAATGGATGTATGGATGGATGGATGGATGTCTTTATTTGCCTCAGATATAACTTAATAATATGTGCAGTTTATCTTCCTTTAGGAGCAATCATTTTCATATGAATAGCCTAAAAAACTGTTTCTGAAGTATAAATTTAAAGTCATATCTAAAATCTCTTCCTCTTGTGGCCACTCTGTGAAGAACATAACTTCCACCGGCTGTGTGTACAGTAAGAGAACTTTTGGCCTCGATGTTCCTGTTCTAGGCTGCAGTCTATTCTGCAACGAGACCCGTACTGTGAGTATGACGCCTAACATCTCACACACACGTCAATCATTACAGCTCAGATCTGCTCCAGTATCTCATGTTTTATGAAACTTATCTTCTTATGTCAAGAAGTATGGAGTTTCAATGTCGTGCTTTGAAAAACGGCTAATTAAATGAGTAATGCTTTCTGGCAGTGCACATTCGATACTGTATGAGTCCAAGAAAGCTTCCTGTTGAGTTGCAGCAACAAAGACTCCTAGTATTACAGTATGATTCAGTTATAGTATGAGAACACATGCATTTGGATAGGTTTTTGGCCACTTGAAAAGGTTGCAAGGACACCTAGTGGCACCTTTCAGACATTTCAAATAGAATTTGAATGGTCTGAGATAGCTATACTTTATTTTTATAATTATTTTTTGTCCATGTTGTCCAGATTATGAGCCAAATAATGTAAAAATGGTTTCCTACGTGATTATAAACATCTGGAATTTAATTTGACATCAAAACAAAAAAGGTGGTGTTGTTGTTGTCGTGTTCCCCCCCACCCCCTTTTTAGTCATTGCTTACTAGTGATTACATTTTGGGGCAGTAAAGACTTAAATAGAATTGGTAATAAATAAATAAATAAACATCGCCGGAAATGACCCAATTTTGTCCTCTGAACAAAGAGATTAACATAATTTTTTTAATGACATATGAACTCATTTTCTAATGTATTCATAAGCCATTATACACTTTGGTATAATTATTTATTAAACTGCATTATCTATATTTGATTTGTGTATACTTATTTTTAAGTTACACGTTATATCAAAGGAAAAAAAGACCCAATTTGTATAATACGTTATGAGACCTGTCTGTTGTTGTTGTTTTGTTTGTTTATTACTAAATGAATTATACTAAAGGAAACCATACTACACTACAACACTTGATAAAAACACGTGAAGTGAAGGTGCATTTCATCCATGTAATGTCTGGAAACGGCGCATTCAATTAAACGCATAAACGCATGTGGCATTAGGTGAGAAATACGTGATCATGTGTGAAAAATGAAATCCCATGCTACAAGGCACAAACACGCAGACCAAGAGCAAGGCTGTGGCACACATGACAACAACAAAGTCATAGAAACCAGAACATATATAGCCGTGCTTTTTAGTGGTGATACAGAACAGGTGTGAGTGATCAGTGAGACATGTGACATGCTGGGGCTGATGGGTAATGTAGTTCAGTGTCCCTTTGGTGCTATCATGGCATTAACCAATTCGATTTAAGAAAAGAAATTGGCATGTGAAAAAATACAAACATGATTTATATGGAAATGTGAAATATGTGAAAATGTGAGAAACATACCGTAACATGAATAATCCACACTTGAATTGTATGATTTCTAACGCATGAGTTTGTGTGAGTTTATTTTAGACCCCTCAGTGCTGTAAAGGCTTTTATGGAGCAGACTGTTCTCCTTGTCCTGGTGGTTTCAGTGCCCCATGCTCCTCTAATGGCAAGGTATGAGATACACACACACATGCACACACACTGCATGTTCCTCTCAGAAAACCTCACCAGTGAATACAGATGCAGATATACACACCGCTTCACATACACATCGCTTCCTTCTGCTGTTTCAGTGTTTGGACGGTATAGATGGCAACGGCACTTGTCAGTGTCAGCCCAACTTCAAAGGGTGGCGATGTCAGTACTGCGCCGACCCTAACAAATTCGGCCCTTTCTGCAACCAAAGTAAGAGTTTACCCTCAACTCACTGCTTTATAAAGACCAGAAAAGCTTCTGGAATACCAACAGAGTACTCTATATCAACTCTATAGCATTACTGAGTAGCAAAACCATTAGTGATTAGTTGATGGATATAGATAATACCATTTAATGTGGTTATGTTTTGTTTGAAGTTCTCTATTTTGACTAGTGCTATGGACCAATCAGACACGTATGTTTTGAATTTGATGGGGGAGCATTAACCCAAATGTTACGTGTCTATTTGTCTCTAAACATTGTTATTTCGTTGACCCTTTCTTAAAAAGACTTGTTGGCAGTCCAATGATCAGAAAAATCTATGAAGGTCTGTGAAAATACTTCTGTTTCTGAGCTAATGTCTGGATCCTTGTTGCTAGTCTTTTGTCCTTTGAGCTGGATTCAGCGAAACAATTTGCACAAATGCATGCGATTGGATAAGACACAACAGAGGATCTGCTACAGAAGGCTGTTCTTTTTTTTTTTTTTTTTTTTTTGCAGAACTACGGTTTTATCGGCTCTGATACAGTATTTTCCAGTCCACTGAAATTCTTGTGTCCACAATGTGTCATAATGTATAAAACAAAACAAAACATTTCCATTGAAAAAAACAAAAACGTTACCTACAACAAGTTCGCCATGAGTTTCATTTCTTTCAGTGAAGTTGATAGCCCCTGCTCTAGAGATCTTTTTCGCCACATTTAAAATACGATATAAAAAATTCCCAATTCTTTAGCTTGTAGGTGTGTACGTGGTGTTTGTGACAATCGGCCTGAAGCAAACGGAGCGTGTAAGCCACTCTCCTGTCAGCAAGGCATCATCGGAGAGCTGTGTGATAAACATGCACTTCACTGTGGACCGAGCCAAATGTGCCACATCCATGCCAACTGCATCCTGGAACAAGGAGGAGAGGAACAGTGAGTGCACTGCCTTTATGATGGAAAAAATAATCTACCAGTTTAATTCCTGCACCAACAAGGATTGAAATGAAACAGTTTAAACCCTATATACGTTTTATTTGACTTTCACTACTTCATTTTTTAAATCTGTCTTAACAAATCCTTAATGAAACCTTAACCTGAGTAAATCCTTGATTTAATCAGATGGAGGATTTTATTTTGATGAAAGATAAATGATTATGTCTCAACAACTAAACCTAAACAAACAACTTTAGTTGTCTCAACAACTAAAGTTTTATGATTAATCATTATAAAAACAGTTTCCCCCCTTTTTAAGTAAAAAGCTACCCCTGGGGCGCTCTTTCATATATGCAGCCATTGTAGAATTTCAAACCAGCTCCAGTGCATGTTTGAAATGAATCCCTAAATAAAATTTAAACCTGGGTTTAGTTGAATGGTTAGCAAGATTAAGAGTAATGTAAGATGAATTTTTAACGTTTACATGATGGCTCGGATGCATATCTGTGGTTTAAATTTTGGTGCAAATGAATTTTATAGATAAACCTGGATTTAATTCAGTTTTTTTTTGTTGTTGTTGTTGCAATACAGTCTTATTGTGCTTCATGAATAAAATGTATGTGCTGATTTTGTTTAATTAGTATCTGAGTATGGCTTTTCTATGCATAGTTCGAACTAAGCTAAAGATCTGTTTTGTTTTGTATTTTAAAATCCTTATTAAAGGTGTGTATGTAAGCCTGGTTACATGGGTGATGGATTTCAGTGCGTGCACGAAGACCCGTGTACATGGAGTCTGAATGGGGGCTGTGGTGACAATGTAGGTCAAAAATGTGTGTGTGTGTGTGTGTGTGTGTGTGTGTGTTATGGACTGATGTGCCATTCAAATTGAGATTAGAATTTTATTTAAGTTCAGCAAACTGTATAATTTTTCAAATTAATTTTTAAAATGTAAGACACACAATATTCGAATTTATGTTCTATGTTCTACACATTTTGAATTCACTGACTCACTGTACAGTCTCATACTGATTTCTTCGTTCCTGATTGGCAGAAAATGGCAACAACCAACAAAATTTATTTGCTTGTTTTTGCTTTTAAATACATTAGAATAATTTCAAATTCAGTATGTAATTTATCATTTCACACTAATCCATGAACATGCATGTCCTAATATCCATCGTAGGCGAGATGTGTACAGCTGGGAATGGGCAGACACAAGTGTGAGTGTCTGAGTGGGTGGAAAGAGGATGGAGATGAGTGTCAACCTGTTAATAACTGTTTGGAGCCGTCCAGAGGGGGGTGTCATCCTAACGCCTCCTGTGTCTACATGGGTCCTGGGCAGGTAGGAACTGTTCTCTGCACTAGCCCTCCCTAATATTAGTCTGCGTGATCCATTTATTCATTTTAAGAGTTTATTCTATGCATCTATCAATCCATCCACCCATCCATCCATCCAACTATTCACCCAAGCAAATACATATGTCCAGCCATCCATCCAAACATCCATTTATCCAATCAAACACTGATCCATCTATTCATTCATCCATCCACAATCTCTGCCATCCATCCATCCATCTACCCACCATCCATCCATCCTTACATCCATTCAATCATCCATCCATCCATTCACCCATCTGTCCATGCATCCATATATCCAACCATCTATCTTCCCATCCACCCATCCATCCATCCAATCAACAATTCATCCAACCATTCATTCATCCATCCATTCATCCATCTAAAATCTCTGACATCCATCAATCCATCCATGTAGTCATTCAACTGTGCTATTTTTTTTTTCTTTGCTTTGTTTTTTCAGAATGACTGTGTTTGCAAGCGGAATTTCCGTGGCACTGGGAGAGATTGTGAGCCTGTAAACCAGTGTGTGAACCTGATGGGAGGATGCCATCAACTGGTGAGCAGCTCAAACCCCAACCCCCCCAAGAACCCCCCACACCACACACACACACACACACTTTAGCTTTGCCTTCTCACAATTCCAGAGCCTCCAGAGTCCCAGTTCAGCTTACTGCCTTTCTTAACTTTCACATGTTCTCCCAGTGTCTGCATGTGTTTCCTCTATGTTTCATCCCTCCTCCTATAAGGATAAATTAGCAAGTCTAAATTGCCTCTTGGCATGACTGAGTGTGTGAGCATGTCTATGTGTGTATGCATCATGTCCTGTGATAGACTGGGATCCCATCCTAGGTGTATTCTCTCTTCATGCTAAGTGTTGTGGGATTGGCTCTGAATGTCCCACCACCCTGACCAGGATAAAGAGCTTATCGAAGATGAATGATTGAATTCATTAAAACATACATATTTTTTCTTTAGGCCAGTTGTGTGGTGATGTACCCTGGAAAGTTTGAGTGTGTGTGTCAAACAGGCTACACAGGAGATGGAAAGATTTGCTACGGATCTCTGGCAGAGGTACTTTAATTGATCAAGATTTTAGGACACCAAAAATTTGTTCAGTCAAATTCTAGACTAACTTACATGCACCCTTATATCGTTGAGTGCTGAAGTTTGTACACCCTTAGGACAGATTTAAGAAGACTTCACTGTTAGATTTCATGGATATTTCTTTAATAACAGAAGGAACTAACAGATATGGATGCCCCTTTGTTTTTATAACTGACTACAGCCTCTTCCATATCATCTCAACAGCTTTAGGGGGCTTTTACTTGTAATATTTACCACAAAGCAGTCTATATGTTTGTGTTTTGACTTTCCTTCATCAATTATTTTGTTTTACTTATCTGTTATAAGTAATATGCTCTCTCAAATCTCAGTAATGTCACTGTGTTTCTGTAGGAACTGGAAATCAATCTTGACCTGAGTGGATTCAATACATGGGTCACTGTAAGTCTAATACTTTTCAGGTTTAAAACTTTGGTCATGTGATAAAAAAAAAAAACTCTAAAGATTTGTTTTCAGCTATCCATGAAAGTCAAAAGCAAGTATCGTGTTTGTTCATTATTGATCCGCAGAGAGCGGATCTCACGCAGATGATGTTTGAGAGGCAGAACATTACTCTTTTCGTGCCCTCATTATCAGCCATCAACGCCATGAGCAAAGAGGATCAGGATTTCTGGCTGTCCAGCAGCAACATTCAAAGTCTGGTCATGTAAGATCATTTGATTTAAATCTGTTCACCTGTGTCAAGAATAATCCAGTCGTTAAATCTTCCCCACCTTTGATTTATGTGAACAACAATAATTACTTCACAATGTGAGTTCATTTTAAGCAATTATTTCAAGAAAGAAGCAAAATGATCTCCCGAAAGGATTGTATAGTTTAATCCTGAAACGTTTTATGAATAAATCTGTTCATATCAAACATGATAAATGGGCCCCAATAATCTTATGGTTTGTCATATAATACTCGTATAGGAATAAAATTTGACATTTTGATATCAGTTTGAAGAAGATGTATATATATATGTATATAATAACATAACAAGTGAATGGTTCAGTTTCTGCATTGTTTACACCTGAATAAACCTGAGTGAAGAATAAATTCTGGTGACGTGATTAAAATGCTGCTTATGTGTTTAGGGGTCATGTGGTGTCTGGGCTTTATAGATTATCAGACCTGCGTAGCTCCCCCTCTCTGCAATTGGTTTCTGTTTTAAGAGGAACACTTCCTGTTTCCTGGACCAATGAGGTAATGGGTTGTTAAATTCAATAAGTCTCATAAAAGTCCCACAGACATTAAAAATAAGAACAGCAAAACAATCAAGTCAGCAAAGTTTTCACTAAATTGTACCTTTTTTTAAATTTTTATTTAGACCACAATGGTTGCCAGAGCGACTATTACATCCGGAGACATAGTCGCCAAGAACGGATTCATTCATCTGATCGATAAAGCAAGTGTTCTAATATCGCTTTTAAAACTGTGCAAAAGAAATCTAAGTAGTTATTTATAAATGTCCACTAATGTGCTGTTGTCTCTCGTTGTCAGGTCCTAATCTTTGATCGTAAGCTGAGTACTGGTTTACTTGGGGTCCTGGACAAGATACCGGAGTTCTCTCTCTTCAAAAACGCTCTCATAGTAGGTTTGAAATGAGAATATCTGTCTCTTGAGAATATATTGTCTCTTGTTATAATGAGGCAACTAAAGTGAAGATTTTAATACCTTTCTGTTGTGTTTTAGACATACAACCTGAGTACAGTGATAGAGGAGGCCTCTGGCTTTACCATTTTTGCACCTACAGACAGCGCCATCAGAGAATACCTGAAGAGTACAGGCCAGGATTCATTGGTATATACATAAAGACACACAAACAACATGTGCACATGACAGCACACATCATATATCTCAATAGTATCAAACGTTTGTATAATGATAATGATAATGCGTCTGTATTAGTCACGTAAACATTACAGATCAGTTGTTCTCAGCTGTTATTACTACCATTGCAAAGCACTGACACTAGAGACTCCTTCCATACATGTTAAATAAACCTTATGGAAACCTTCAAAATATCAATGTTGATAGGTTTATCTTTGGAAAATAGCAACACATTTTTAAAATCTGTTTATTATTAGCCTTAGATTATGTGGATTATACAGAAATAATAAAATATTAGAATATTACCTTTAATATAAACCTGTAAATAGCCATGTTACTGAGCTGTTATACATCAGAAAATTACTACCTTCATAAATATACCTATAATATGTAGATTTATAAAATAAGGCTGTACTGTTCTTTTATTTACTCAAATGCAAACCAGTTTTGCACTCATCCACATAAACACATTTCACATTATTCTAAATGGTAAATGGTCTGCACTTATATTACGCTTTTTTTAACCTTGGTGGTTCCAAAGCGCTTTACACTGTTTCTCATTCACCCATTCACACACACACACACTCACACACCAGTGGTAGCAGAACTGCCATGCAAGGCGCTAACTTGGGAGCAACTTGGGGTTTAAGGACACTTGCCCTAGGACACTTTGGTATGTGGAGTCATGTGGGCTGGGAATCGAACCTCCAACCCTTCGCAACCCGCTCTACCACCTGAGCCACAGCCACCCACAATTCTACAAGATATTCATGTGTATGTGTACGTATGACCTGCCTTTTATGTGTGTCTGTATGATTTCTTGTGTCTAGGATCTGAATGTAACGCAGTACCACATTGTCCTTGATGAGACTCTGAAGCAGGCCGACTTGCAGGACGGTCTGTATAAAAGCACTCTGCTGGGATTATCCTATCAGCTGGGTATATTCAGCAACAACAACAATGTAAGTTAAACACTCCTTCCCTCTGTAATCAACCTGAAAACCTAATCTCTGATGAAAGTTGTGGTGCAAGTAGATACTAAGTGTAATTAAATTATGATTTTAATAATCGTCCTTTACCAGTTTACCAACACATCTGAGTAGCATTTTAATATTCACAACAGATTTGTCTCATTTCCAGTGCCACTGGGAATTTGACTATAGTTACTTGAAAGGAGGGTGTATATGGTGTGTGTCACGATTTGGAGACGGATGCAAGTGCAGATAATAGGTTTAATAAAAACCACAACAAAAACATAAAAGACACTAAGACCATGTGGCAAACCACTATGGCAAAGACTAAACATAAACCAAAGACAACGGCAAACAAAGACAATTGTAAGACAAACTGTGGCTATATACATGAGTGCCTGTTAACAAGAATGTGATTCAGGTGCAGGTGGGAAGTGTAGTCCAGAATTCCTTCTCTGATACATGACAGTGTGTTAACCTTCCCATGTTAAAAATCACAAATGAAATTGTTAAATGTCTCATTAGAAAGCACCGTTTGTCATTCAAATACAAATACAAATGAAAACAGTGGAATTAAAAAAAAACAATACAAGTGTTTGTGGTAAAATTGCCATTGGTTTGGATTGAAAGGTGAGCATACATGGAGTATGAAAGTGTTTCGCCATTACAGATGTGAATGGATGCTGTTGTATTTTCTCTCTCTTTCTCTCACACACACCATCGTTCACCCTATCTTGTATCTAGTGGTTTGTAAACAAGGAACAGATGAATGCTACAGATATTGAGACTGATTCAGGAGTGATCCACGGATTGTCTGCTGTCCTGAAGATTCCTAAAAACCGCTGTGACATAGCCTCCAGTAGACGTTTTTGGGTATGACCTAACTTCTCTTCCTACCTCTTCTTTACTTCAGTTATCTTTTGAATCTTATACTTACACACTATTTCAAACGGTTCAGTCATGAATGTGTCCCAAGTTGTGGATGTCTATCCCCCACTCTTGTTCCACTGGTTAACCTCTACCAAATTTTAGATATGTATCCAAGAGCTGCCACTGTAATAATACAAAATGTTCATCCCAGAACTTTTATTCCTAATCTGCTCATAATGATCATCCTTTCAATACATTTACTACAGTTTGACTTTACTCTTCTACACCTGTACAGCTACACAGAGCCCCCCAGAAGAGGACAGGCTCTCTTTGGAGTCCCAAAAGCTGATTTCTAATGATTTTGTTAAAAGCGCTATACATATCAAATGGAATTGATATTTATATGTGGCTGATGATACTGTGTGTAGGGAAAGTGTATGGACTGCTTCCGTCCACCCCAGCGTCGCTGTCCAGCTGGAACAAATCAACTGAAGTTGGTAAATAGCAGTCAAACAGTTCTCTATTTACAGACTATTAGTATTATATGTGCTTCATTGTTGAAATGAAATCATCGGTATTATTATACCAAAGTGCTCTGATTCTGTGTATTTTATTCAGTCACCAAGGAGATGTGTGTTCACTGTGAGGAATTACGGGCGTTTCACCGGCTGTGCGGCTTCCTGTGAAAGACATAGCATTGTATGTATGGTTCCCTATTGTGCCTCTTGTTTAAAGAGCCACTTCAATGACCTTCAAAAGTGAGTACACCCCTAAGTGAATATATCCAAATTAGGCCCAAAATGTCAATATTTTGTGTGTCCACCATTATTTTCCACCTTAACTCTCTTGGGCTTGGAGTTCACTAGAGCTTCACAGGTTGCCACTGGAGTCCTCTTCCACTCCTCCATGACGTCATCATGTAGCTGGTGGATGTTAGAGAACTTGTGCTCCTCCACCTTCCGTTAATAGGGTTTAGGTCTGGAGACATGCTTGGCCAGTCCATCACCTTCACCCTCAGCTTCTTTAGCAAGGTACTGGTCGTCTTGGAGGTGAGTTTGGGGTCGTTATCATGCTCGAATACTGCCTTGCTGCCCAGTCTCCGAAGGGAGGGGATCATGCTCTGCTTCTGTATGTCACAGTACATGTTGGCATTTATGGTTCCCTCAATGAACTGTAGCTCCCCAGTGCCGGCAGCACTCATGCATCCCCAGACCATGACACTCCCACCATCATGCTTGACTGTAGGCAAGACACACTTGTCTTTGTACTCCTCACCTGGTTGCCGCCACATACGTTTGACACCATCTGAACCAAATAAGTTTATCTTGGTCTCATCAGACCACAGGACATGTTTCCAGTAATCCATGTCCTTAGTCTGCTTGTCATCAGAAAACTGTTTGCGGGCTTTCTTGTGCATCATCTTTAGAAGAGGCTTCCTTCTGGGATGACAGCCATGCGTATGGTCTGAGCACTGACAGGCTGATCCTCCACCCCTTCAACCTCTGTAGCAATGCTGGCAACACTCATTTGTCTATTTCCCAAAGATAACCTCTGGATATGCACGTGCACTCAACTTCTTTGGTCGACCATGGCGAGGCCTGTTCTGAGTGGAACGTGTCCTGTTAAAGCACTGTATGGTCCTGGCCACCATGCTGCAGCTCTGTGTTAGGGTCTTGGCAAACAGAAGGTGGAAAAGCACAAGGTCTCTAACATCCACCAGCTCCGTGATGTCGTCATAGAGGAGTGGAAGAGGTCTCTAGTGAAGCTGTGAACCTGTGAAGCTCTGGTGAACTCCATACCCAAGAGGGTTAAGGCAGTGCTGGAAAATAATGGTGGCCACACAAAATTGACACTTTGGGCCCAATTTGGACATTTTCACTTAGGGGTGTATTCACTTTTGTTGCCAGCGGTTTAGACATTAATGTCTGTGTGTTGAGTTATTTTGAGGGGACAGAAAATTTACACTGTTACACAAGATGTACACTCACTACTTTACATTGTAGCAAAGTGTAATTTCTTCAGTGTTGTCACATGAAAAGATATAATCAAATATTTACAAAAATGTGAGGGGTGTACTCACTTTTGTGAGATACTGTATATCTAGCCAAGCACATCTTTTCAAATCGCAGAATGAAAGTACTATCCACCGTCTTCTACATACATAAACTCACTGATACCCATGATTGGTCACTTTGATTAACAGGGGAGAGAGTATGCCATGCCTGCCTTCCCAGAGAGCACAGCCAATTTTCCTATCTCGGGTAAAATGGGTAAAATAGTTATGGATACAAATTCATGCTGCTTGCAATATGCTTCTATTTTCATCAACATATCTTTCTATACAAGACAACACACAGAAAGGCAGTTTCTCTGTGGTCTACACCGAGCTTGTAGCATGTGTCAAATACAGCTCGATACAGACAGTATCCATGTATTTTCTCTACAGTGATGAGAAATTGCAGAGTTGAAGCTCTCCACTACTATATGATACCTACGCAATGCACAAAGCATCAATAAAAGGACTTAGCTGACTTTTTTCATTCGGTTTCTGGAAGCATTTACGATATGTTGTTTGGCACTGTGCTTCAAATTAATGTCAAATGAATACATGAAATATGAAAAAAAAACACATTTTTAAGCAAGTATAAACCATCCATAAGTGTTTTCTGTAGCTCAGGTAGGTTAAAACAGATAGCTAAATTCATGCATAATAAATGAGGCAGCTTGTCATTCAAATTAGACACACCCCTCCTTCATGTTGACTAATGGCATACAGCTTAGATATAACACCAATTTATTTTAACTTTTGTGCTTTTGTTATATTTTGTTAAATGATTTCAATGGTGTTGCTCTTTAAATGATTGCATTATGTTAAATATGCATGTGATTATATAGATGTGGAGTATGATATATTATAGATATCGATGACCTACAGTATTTAGAGGCATTTTTCTATGTCTCTAACTAGATAAGGAAGTGCTGTGAGGGATTTTATGGCACTGACTGTGAGACCTGTCCAGGGCCTGAAGGCCAGGCATGTTTTCATAACGGTGTGTGTGTGGATGGTATCAATGGCACTGGTGTATGTCAGTGCAACCCTGGTTTTAATGGCACAGCCTGCGAGAACTGCCAACCTGGCAAATATGGCATCCATTGTGATCAAGGTATCCATGAACCCTACCTCTATTATCATCATCACTTTATTAGTCTTCGTCCTTCATGACAACTGTCTTCTCTCTACTGTTTGTTTATTTCCCTGTCTGTCTGTTCTCATCCTGTAGACTGTAAGTGTGTAAATGGCCGATGTAATGATGGTCTGGAAGGAGACGGCAACTGTCAGTGTGAGGTGGGATGGAGAGGAATCTACTGCTCCATTGGCATAGGTACACACACACACACACACACACACACACATATTATTAATTTCTTTTTCCTGGTGATTAAATACATGGCTCGTTGTTGTGTTTCAGCCAATACCACAGACATGTGTAGAGGGAAGTGCCACACAAGTGCAAAGTGAGTGCAGTCTCAATACATTCACAGGTCATTTTATTATGAACATCTGTACACCTGAAGTTATCCAATTGCTTCAGTTATCTAAAGCACACGCTCGGCGTGGTTCGTCCACCTCAAGGTTCAGTGTGATGTGTTTTGTGAGATGCTTTTCTGCTCACCACATTTATAAAGAGTGGCTATTTGTGTTACTGAAGACTTCCTGCCAGCTTGAACTATTCCCCTCTGACCTCTTTCATCAACAAGGCGTTTCCGCCTGCAGAACTGCCACTTGCTGGATGTTTATAGTTTTTTTCTGCACCACTCTTCTCTGAGTATTTCTGAACTATTCAAACCAGCCCATCTGTCACCAACAAGAGTGCTTGTATTAACAGGGGTATATAAAGTATGACCGTTTTATGACCATGTTTATGACCATGTTTAATATCAAAGAACATACAAAAAATGTTGATCATTGGTTTTGATCCATAACAAGACCAAGAAAAGCCTGAATTCAGAACAAGCATTGTGTAATCTAACATTCACAGACATTTCAATATATTTAATCCACAATTACTGTCCATACACTGGCAAGAGTCGGTTCAAGAGGGCTTTAAAGGTGTTTGGTGAAATGAAGCTGTGGTAATTTGAAACAAATAAACACATCTTTGGTCAAGTAAGTAAACAACAGTATCATTTTATCATTCTTTCCCTTGTGAAAAAAATCCTAAAGGATTCCAATAAGAAACTTGCACAGGATTCTATCATATTTTGGAGCCATTCCTAGTCATATTCATATAGGAATTGTCATATAGGACAAGACATAAATATCCTGTAGAACCACTTCTCTCTGTCATCCAATAGGATTTTTTTTACAAGGATTATACAGTAAATAGAACCATTAGTTTTTGGTGACCAAAACTAGCCTGTGAACTATGTAGCCGAAGTACTGTAGATATTGTATGTAGATGTGGCCAGCAGATATAGATAAGTAAATACTTATTATTTAGAAAACCCAGAGGTAATTGAAATCATTCAGTATGTCCCGAAGCTTTTGTTCACAAATATGGCGGCGTGTTCATACCGTGACCTCAAAGGAAACAGATCAATATATTCTAGCCTATGACATCACAGACTGTCATGTTTGCTTTCTGATGTTCTTTTAATGCTTCTACCATGACAACCTTGTTTTGTGTGTGTGTGTGTGTGTGTGTGTGTTATCCAGTTGCCTGCTTAAAATACCAGATAATTCGTATTACTGTAGCTGTGCGGCTGGTTTTGAGGGGAACGGGACACACTGCACAGGTACATCCTGGTCGAAAGTTCTAAAAGCTCGCACACACATTTCACATTTCAGAGCACACTTTTAATGTTGACCTGTGTTTGTATGTCCCAAGTGGTGGATGCTTGTGCGAATAATAATGGAGGCTGCTCTCCCAATGCTGTATGTAAGAGGACTCTTCCAGGACGCAGGCAATGTGTGTGTAATCCTGGCTATGTCGGGGATGGACAAGTTTGTGTGTGTAAGTCTGCTATTTTCTGTTTAGCATTTGTATTTATATATATACACACACACACACATTTGTATATATATATATATATATATATATATATATATATATATATATATATATATATATATATATATATATATATATATATATATATATATATATATATATATATATATATATATATATATATATATATATATATATATATATATATATATATGTGTGTGTGTGTGTGTGTGTGTGTGTGTGTGTGTGTGTGTGTGTGTGTGTGTGTGTGTGTTATGTTCTTTGAGGCAAATGCTAACGATTCTGACTTTATCAATTTCTCCAGCAATCAATCCATGTCTGGAAGGCAATGGTGGCTGTAGTAATAGTTCAGAGTGTGTACACACAGGACCAAACAAGGTAACAAAAGTAAAATTCCAGATGAAAATAGATGCATATGTATTTCGATTTGAGTGCGAATGTTTACACATCTTGTGTGATGAGAAAAGGGGAAATTCTAATTTATAGTACTTCTAATTTATAATTTTATAAGATTTCTAGTAGTGAAAGTTTCTGAAAGATAGTTTGAAAAGAAGTTTTGCCATGACCTTCTCAGTCCTCACTCCCAATCTAAAGAAGGTCTTTTGTTCATGTTTAATGTCTATTAATATTCATTTACTGTTAAGATTTGATCATAACATATCTATTTCATATTTAAACATAGATTATGAAATGTCTTTACTTAAACACTAACTGTCATTATTTTGTATGAGCAGATTTGTGTTCATTAATATTCATAAGCTTGTAGGTTTGTGTAATAATGCAGATGTATGATTTGATCATATTTTAGACATTTCATTACATTACTAATGAACTAATAGGAATTTGTGAACATGTCATATTAAATCCATAGTATACTGATTTAAGACACTGCAGGTGTCTTTCTCTTACATATTTATTCATTTATTTATTTCCAATTATTTATTATTCATATCATAGCAAGGGGTTATGCAAACAGCAAACCATATTATTGCATTTGTTTTTGCTTTTAGGAAGAACTAAAACATCCTTCAGTGATTTATTAGAAAAGTTCATTATTTATAACTGAATATTTTGCATGGAATTTGAAGAAATAAGTTTTTTTTTATGCTTTCAGTCAGCATGTGTGTGCCTGCCAGGATACTCTAGAAATGGAAAGACATGTTCTCCCATCAATTTGTGTAGAAAGGTAAAGAACACTCTTGGTACAGTTGTCACATACACTATCCATTGTAGATTATTTGCTTTGGTATCTAATATATTAGAAACTGCATCCTTTAGACAAGATTTGAATTCAACAACAATAATAAAACAAAATTTGAATGCTTTGTATGAATTCTACAGTCATGAATATATTCTTATGAACCTAATAGTCATAATGCATCTACTATACGGTGTCACATGAGCTTCAATTCTGTCTTTTTATATTCCAGAGTAAGTAACTAATAAGTACGTACCCCAAGTGCATTATTCTTTATGTGATGTATCTTGTGTATGTTCAAACATGCTGAATATAGGCTTCATAGTACTGCATAAACCGTCACAACTGAGTATGAGAGTAAAGCACTTACAATGCAAAAAAAATTAAGACTTGTTAAGACATCCTGCAAATTCGGATTTCATAATGCATTATAAATGCATTTATAACTTACATATATACATATATATCTTACACTCAGTCATCTTCAAAAACTTCGTATATACTGTGTATCATATGTAATATTAAGCATTGGATCTGTACAAATGCTTATAGTTATAGTATATAACAAATAGTTATAGTTACAAGCATAGCACTGTACAAAAATCAAAAATATATATATATATATAACTCCATAATCATAATGTTCTGATGCATTATAATCTATTCCTAAAGATATTGTAGACACTATTATTATTATTGTGATTATCATTGTGATTATTATTATTGTTGTTGTTGTTGTTATTATTATAGACGCTATTGTTATAATGCATTATAAAACATTGTAAATTGATTAATAACTTGATATATTATTGGTTTATTTGTCTTCAGTAACTTCTTATTTGTATGCAGTGAATAATATTTTATACTGCCAGGCATTAGCCAGGTGACATAATGCATTATAATTTATTTATAAGGATAGTGTTGACATTGTTGTTGTAATGCATTGTAACACAGGTTTGGATATAATATGTGTAACATATTATATGAGTTATATGCATGTGTAACAAGTTATCAAGCGTGAGATTTCATTCACATTTATTCACATTTAAAAGCCATTTAAGAAGGTTGCTTCATAGAACATGTAGTAACCATGCATAACGCTACTTAACGTCTAGTAAACACTGGATTTGAGTACAATTTGAGAAACTGAGAAAGGTGTATAGTTTATTGCATTATAATCTGCAGTACATTTATTATCACAGAAAATACAACATTGTTATGAACAGATGTTATAATGCATTATGTAACCTGCCGTTTGCTAATACCTTATAAAGTTATATGAATATAATTAAAACTCCTTATAAGCATTTTTATGGGTGAATGCCAGGCTTTATAAATGTCATGTGTCAGAGTCGGAGACGGATGGAAGTGCAGGTTAGAATGAATTAAAAACTGGCAAAAAAATCCAAAACATGAAGCACAGTCATAAACAGGAACAGGCCAGAGGTCAGGCGATCAGCAAAATCCAAAATCCAATAACTAGAAAACAAGACAAGCTCAAAAACCAAAATATCATACACACATTCAAAAAGCTTGGTAAGTACAGGTAGGTGTGCACTGAGCCTTACTTCGCAATGAGGCAGTGCTCAGAGTCCGTTTATATAGGTGTCTGTAATTGGAATCAGATGTGTGTGATTAGTATTCAGGTGAATGTGCTAGTGGAGTGAGGGAGCTGGGGATTGCAGTCTGTTGTGGCCATGTTTGTAGGCCATTTTGGGAAGTGGAGTTTCTGGTGGATTCATGTTTGCAACTTGACTGAGTGTGTTCATCTGATACTTGTCAGAAACATGGAGGATGCCACCCATCCGCCAGGTGTACGATGACAGGCCCAGGAGAGAGGAACTGCACTTGCACATTGGATTACATTGGAGATGGGATAAAGTGCAAAGCCACCCTCATGAAGGTTAGAACACTTGAACTTTCGAATTTCTCCCATTCTGTCCAAAACACTTATAGGCCACTTTATTATGGACAGCTAGATTTTACTCACAGTTATTGGCCATTTTATTATTATAGGTACACAGGTACTCACAGTATCACTTTTTTTTGTCATATCTATTACATCAATGGAAAGGGAAGAAAAGGCTGATCAAAAATAGTAGCAGATATCCAAAAGATAAACCTAGAGATTATTATTACATGTGTGCATTGTGTACATATAGTGTAAGTGAGAATATTAACATGGCCAAGGAAATGTATAAGCAACATAAAGTTACCACAGTGGTATGTTTTGTTGTTTAACTGTGTCACATTTTGACTTCAGGAGCTTCGAATGAGAGATCTGACTGACTTCTTCTACAGTTTGCAAGTAAGTCTGCGTAGTTTTACAGTACTGTGCAAAAGTCTCAGAGAAATGCAACGAAACGCTTGAGAAACAATGGAATTAAACATAAAAAATACTAGACAGTGCGGTAAACAGTAATAAACTAAGCCAATATTTAATGTGACTGCAAAATAGTAGTAGAATTTGTACAGTTTTATAAGGAAATTAGCTTGTAGGTTTTACAGAGCATCTTGTTTGCAGGTGAAACTCAGTAGCCCTCATTATGTTTTTTGCCTGAAAAGTTTTGTCTGTTAAGTAATGTTGAGAGCATTATAAAAAAAATTAATTGAATTGATAAAATATTAAAATATTTCTTGGAAAAATAACGTTTGGACATAAAATGTTTTTGCACTGACTCAATAAGGCAGAAGTTACAACATTACAACATTACGACAATAATCTATAACAACATTTGTTCTTAAATAAAAGAAGAAGGAAAAACAGGGTGTCTAATACTTCTCCACAGGACTGTATATCAAAGCAATAGCAATAGTAAAACTGTTCAAATGACACCTTGAATGTAGTGTTGTGCTGTTGTTCCTTTCAGTATATATTATTCCTTAATGCACAATATGTGTGGTTGAGTGCAAAAGTTTGCACTACCTAAACTTTGCAGTTGATCTACAAAACAAAAAATAACTACCATGACCTTCTAGATATTACAGCAACTGACTTATTATTTTTTTTTATTTGCTAACTCATTGACATGCAAGACCCCAAAGAGACAATAATGACTTTTGACAGAGCAAAATAAGAGCCTAAACAGATTATAAACTGTACACTCTGTATATTTGACAATAAATGTTACTTGTAATAATTAATGTACATCCACACTGTAAATGCACACATTACATGCCTTTTCATAGTAAGCATATGCAAAGCTATGGTTAGGGTTACGTTCAATTCATGCCACTTTAAAGCATTTAAATATAGAAACCAAAGATTAAGATAATCGTTGTTGGGCTGTAACATATATTCATGATTGTTAATGAGCTGCCATTTTTCTCTATTTTTTTGTTATTTCCAGAGAGCTGCTATCTATTATCTTCAATACCAAGGGCCATACACTGTGTTTGCTCCCAATAATAATGCTTTTCACAAACTGGAGGTAAGTGCAGTTGTTTAATTAAGCTTTTGTCATATTGATTTTACTATAGAAGCCGATTTCATCCAATTAAAAAAAGTGGATGAAATAGTTTATTAATAATTAATAACTAGTCATAATTTAGAGTTATACTGTAATTATGAGATAAAAAGTCATAATGATAAGATAACAAGTCGTAATATTGAGATACTGTGGTATAGTTCTAACATAATTTATCTTATCTCATATTTATGACTGAATATCTTGAAATTATGACTTAGTATCTGATAATAATAATAGCTTATGACTTTCTATCTCATAATTATAGCTTCAGCTCTCAATTATGACTTATTATGAGTATCTCATAATTATTACTTATTATTTAATTATGACTTAGTACCTCGAAATTATGATATAATTAATGAGCAGTGTTGTGTAAGATACTCAAAAATGTCATCCACTACAGATTGCTAATTATTACTTTAAAATTGCAATCTGATTACATTACTGATTACTGCATGTAAAAAGTAATCAGATTATTAATTATTAATTTAACTTTGCTTTCAAGTTACTTTCAAAACCTATCAAATCTACAAAAATACACTACAAAGTGAAACTCATAGTCCTTTCAGTAATTTTAGCACTTCAATGTGTGACATGGTCAGAAAAAGCTGGATTTATCATAAAACCTGCCTCGGTTGTTGTCACTGTTTTTAGGACTACCAGACCGATAAAATATTAAACTTTGTAACTAGGCTAGTTTGATGTCGCTAGCCAAGTGAAGGCACAGCTAAGATATCATTGTGTGGGTGTAGCTGCTGTGGTCCATGCAAAGTAGATTATCTTTCTTTATGCTCTATTCATATCATGTTCATGTAAACAGGAACTCATTTAAACATTTACACACCTTGTTTTCCTACTCAGCATCAGAGGATGTTACTCTTTCAGTTTCAACCCCTTTACTGGTTTAAAATATTTTAAAAATCTGCATATATCCATTTTTTCCTCACACTGACCGTGAGCTAGCGTTTGGCAGAATTGAGACAGTCAGCCAATAAGACACGAGTGTTTCCATGTCTTTTCCTGTGAACCCTTTCTGATTGTTCTCGCCTCTGTTCACTGAAGACATAAAATTACAACACCGCCGTCTTCTTTTACTGATGTTCAGTTACATAGTCACAAACCGCTGCAAGTGGAGAATTATTCAGGGACAAAGAAAAAAATCTTTGGGGCTACAGCCCTCAATGCACAGGCCAGGTTACGTAAGTGTGATTTATTTAAAAAATGCATTTTACTTAATATTGTTTTATTAACAATAAATTTGAAATGCAAGTAATGCAATTTTGAATTTTCACCCAAAATGTTTACTGAAGATGAAAACCACTCATTGCTGAGTATGGCCCTATACTGACAGCCTATAGATCAGTGACATTACTGTTGATGATACCATTTAGAAAGCATAAATTGCTACAAACTGTTTTGTACTTAGGTCTCCATCACTAAACAGTTGATAACTTTAACAAAATTGACTTCGTGTTCATACTACAATGAATTCAGAAATACCTCTGATTCTCATAAGCTCATAAGTTCCTGGTTATACAATTACACTTATTACTGTACAGTATACAGTTATAGAAGGGAAATCGCACTATCCAGATGAAGATCGGTTCCTTTTTGTGTCTGGTTCCTGTAAAGGGTTCTTCCTAATACCATCTCAGGGAGTTCCCTTTCAAAAGGAACTTCGACGTTGCATTTTGCAGTATGGGAACGCCTTGTGCGTGTGACCAGTATCTGAAGCATGTGTAAAATCATGCCTCAACTTATGCCTGCCATGATCAGGTGACGTGGCAATTAAGCGCATCGCATGATATATATATGGCACCTGTGAACCATGCCGCCAGCCTTATTATCTTCAGCAAGACTGCATGTCTGTTGTTTGTGTTACAAAAACGCTTCGTTTCTACTCAATATTTTCTCAAAATCTGTGAACTTTTCTATTGCTTTTTTAAAGAAAAAGAGAGGTAAGTAATGAGCGAGAAAGAGTTCAAGAACTGTGTAACGTACTCCCGTTTCATCACGGGGAAAAGTGCACACTTTGAAGTGAAGTGTCAGCGGTATAGTATGCGATGGCGGCCTTGCGAGGCTGCGCATGGTAATGCTACATTAAGCAGCTCAACTCGCGACTCGCGCTCTTCCCGAAAAAAACGGAAGCTGAAGCGAATCGTGTTTCAGAGCCTCGTGGATCTGGGCCGGCTACTGCCGAGGCAGCCAACCATCTCAGGTTCAGGGGATCTCTTAGACCGGAGACGAGCGCTGATCTATCTCTTGCTCTGTCTTCTGGGTTCGGCTCTCCTCTGGATTTTGGAGTTGCTTCCCGCTATGGAAAGCCAAAATGGTAATAATTCCTCTCTGGCTCCGAGGAGTTAGAAGGATGTGTTAAAAACTGAGAGCAGCATATAAAGAGCTGCTTGAAAGAAAATCCCAGTGAAAGAAAATCCCTCACACTGTAGAAACTCCCTTGTCTTCCAGAGGTTATGACAAAATCTCAGGTTTCTGTGGGAAAACCACGCATAAGCCATATTCATAACCCAACGATGTTGGATTATTCGGCCATTGTGGGAATGAACGGCATGGCTATTTAGCTGTGCCCAAGATGGAGGAGGCGCTTGCTAGCTACCTCTCTCCACCGGCGGTGGGTAATTACGGGGGCCGGCTTGCATCCAAGGTGGCATTGGTGGGCAAGCCTATGCAGTAATAGTCTTGCTTGTAGGTCACTGCAGACAATGACAGGGTTGCAGGCCTACCAAGTAGACCTGCTGAGTGAGCTCGACATATGGCATGTTGTCTCAAGCTCACCTGGGCGTCCACGAGTGGAGCCTGGGCCAGCACTAGTGTGAGGGAGATCTGAGAATGGTCATAAAGACCAAGCAGGCAAAGAAGAATGGTCCTGAGGGGCCGTGGAGGGATGTATCTGGGGACATGAGGTTGTTAGGGCAGGTAGCCCCCAGTGCTACTGTAGGGCCTCCCCTAGCCAAGGCAGTCCCCAAGTTTTCAGTGTTCCTTGGTCAGCGAGCTGTCACAGGGCAACGAAAATGCTTCTGAAAATGGTTCACAGGTGCCATATATATATCATGCGATGCGCTTAATTGCCACGCTTAATTTTCTGATGCTTCCCCTCCCTGCCTTGACATTACCCCTGGAAAAGCCAAGTCCTTCCTGTATCCTAGGCCGGATTATATTCCTAAAGTGCCTACATCGGCTGCCCATCCTGTGGTGTTGCAGGCTTTCTGCCCTCCTCTGTTCCTCACACTGGAACAAGAGAGGATGCACCTGCTGTGTCCAGTAAGGGCTCTCTGTACTTACGTCCACTGCTCCGGCCAGTGGCGTAAGTCGGAGCAGCTACAAGTCTGCTTTGGCAGCGACAGGAAAAGTCATGATGTGTCAAAGCAGCGCATCTCTTCTTGGATAGTGGAAGCAATGTCTAGGGCTTACAACACATGGTCTCGTCATGCCTCTGGGCATAAGAGCTCATTCCACTAGGGCCGTCGCCTCCTCGAAGGCTTTGTTCAAAGGGGTATCCTTGCAGGGTGTGGGTGCGGCTGCAGGGTGGTCTACGGCTCACATAGTCATAGTCATTCATTATTACAGCCTGGATATTCATTCCACCCCGGGCTCGAGTGTCCTGCAGTGACCCTCAGGCTTGGGTATTTTTGAATAGGCCGTACCCTCGGTATGATGGCGTGGGTATTCCCGTTCCCATACTGTTATGCTAAATGCAACGTCGAAGCTCCCTTTGAAAGGGAACGTCGGGGCTACACATGTAACCCTGTTCCCTGAGAAGGGAACGAGACGTTGCATAGCACTGTCATACATGGGGAAAGGCCTGTGAATTTTGTCTTTGCTTCAGATAATAGAGGCTGGCGGCGTGGTTCACAGGTGCCATATATATATATCATGCGACACGCTTAATTGCCACGTCACCTGATCAGGGCAGGCCTGTAAGTAGAGACATGATTTTACACAAGCTTCAGATACCGGTCACGCGCACAAGGCGTTCCCATACTGTTATGCTAAATACAACGTCTCGTTCCCTTCTCAGGGAACAGGATTACATGCGTAACCACAACGTTTTCCCTTGCCACCGTCACATCTGGCTTGCTCATAAAGGGATTTGTGGAAATGTTTAATTGATATCCAGAATTGATATATTTCTGTGGAGCAGCTTTATGATAATGTCCATTATCAAAAGTGATAAAGTGATGTACAAATAACATTGAATTGAAGATTCTTCCCTTCTCTCTCTCTCATGCAAAGAGTCTCTTGAGAGAAAACCTTGAATGTAACCTTTTATGTTTCTTTTTCACAAGCTTTCCATAAATCCTAAAGCATTACTGCTCTTTATCAAATAACTATATCAAAATATTGCTCCCTAACACCCCAACCAATGAAGATCTTAACCCCTTCTTGACCTCTCTTGACCCTCTCTATGCTTTCCATCATTCCTGCTTTGTTTCATTCTTTATTCACTCTGAAATGTCTTCTCCTTCTGCCATTTTGTAGAATGAACATACAGTAAATAAACGGAAGAATGCTGCGATCCTGCAGTACCACATAGTGCCATGCCGGAGCCTCCTCCCAGAAGATCTGCAGCAACCTCGCAACCTCACCACGCTCACTGGTGAAATCCTCACCATTTCGTATTCAGAGGTAACCAGTCTGACAACAGCATTAACACTTAATTCCAAACCTGAGATCTAAACCTGATCTTTGTCCTCAGGGTATGATACAAATCAATAACAAAGCCAAAGTGGTGTACAGCGATCAAGAAAGTAGCAACGGGATTTTCTACGAGATTGACACTGTTCTGCTTCCACCCAGTTTTCAGCTGGAACAGCCGGACAAAGCAAACGTAAGTGTGCATTTTACTTAACTGTTCATTACAGTCAAGTGATATGTACATCATTAATTTCACTCATATGAATTCATTTCGGAAGCAAGGAATTGATTGTACTACCCTTTCCTCCGTTCACTCAGTTAAAACTGTGTTCAATGTGGATTTTATTTAATAAAAAATTTTCAAGACGTCCACTCTACTGAACTGAATTTATTCTGCATGATTTACATGCGTATTTTTATTTATTTCATTTTATAACTTGTAACTTGCTGAAGTGTAGCTGTTTTTTTTCTTTTGGCTCACTGCTGAAAGTCTTGCATGCATTACGTAGTGGTTCATGTAAATTGCATGAATATGTGGCTAGACTTCAACATGTAAAACGGACTAGTTGTGAAACTGAAGCTGATTCATCAGTTACACTAAAATTTAAGAGTATGTTTTGCTGATGTAGGACTGTTTCATGAATCAGATGCAAATTCATTCATATGCCATGTTGTGTGCTCAAATATGTGCTTGCTCCTATTCAACGTTGATGAAAAAAATTACATTTACAAAATATAAATGTATATTTACATTTTATATATATATTATATATGTATAATACATATATTTCCCATTTACATCCCAAAATATAGTTTTTAGTAATACTTTATAGATTAAATTACCTAATTTAGTAATGGGGTTACTGTGGGTCAGGTGGTAGAGCAGGTTGTCCACTAATCGTAGGGTTGGTGGTTCGATTCGATTCCCAGACCACATGACTCCACATGCCGAAGTGTCCTTGGGCAAGACAAGAACCCCAAGTTGCGCCTTGCATGGCAGCTCTGCTACCATTGGTGTGTGAGTGTGTGTGTGTGAATGAGACAGTGTAAAGCGCTTTGGATAAAAGCACTATATAAGTGCAGACCATTTACCATAACAGCACTAAAATATTTATATATTACACATATTTTCAGTAAATAACCTTAGCTTTATGTCATCTTCCTTTCCCGACAGTATTCCCTCAAAGACATAGCAGATCAACATGGGTTCAAGACTTTCTACAAACTGCTGGAAGTGTGTAATTAAAAAATGCTATTTTTGTTGTTTATCTCATTACAATTACCACTACTATCACCACTATCATAAAAGCGATTTCAATAAACAAAAACGCTTCAGCAAAATGTTTGTGGCTTTTTGTAGGATACAGAGGTGTTGAAACAAATACAGGATCCTCTGCACCAGCCAGTCACTCTGTTCCTGCCGATAGATTCCACCATGGCGGCTTTACCTCAAGCTCAAAAGGACTATCTGTATGGCCTGCATAACCGAGCTCAACTGGTGGAGTATCTTAAGTACCACATCCTTCGAGATAAAAAGGTGAGACAGTGTGATTTCTATACTCTCCAAATTATTCAAATTATTCCCTGATTATGGTAGATTGCAGCAGTGCATGAAATGTCTGAAGAATAGTCATATCCGACTGTGCGGTAGAAAAAGAAACACTGTGTGTTTGGTAGAAAGAAAATCATTTTGTATGTGTCTGGTTTAGTTGTACTCTGCAGAGGTGATGCATTTTGATTTACTCAAGACTCTTCAAGGCTCCGATCTTTCTGTGAGCTGTGTTGGAGAAGACCACATAGTAAGTGACCAAGAAAGCACAACTAAATTACAACACTGAATTTACAACACATAACAGCTTATATAGGGTTTTGGGAGTCAGACTACATAAACAGTTTACAAACCCTGCATGGTGAAGTTTTCTGTTAGGAGATATTTTGGAAGGAGTCTCCAGTGTCAGTGCTTTGTAACAGTCAGAGATCAAGCTGCAACTTTTTATGTTTTCTAACACAGAGTTGGTTCTCACTTTTTATTGTTGTCATAGGGGTTTTTATCTTTCTTTTGCTTCCTTTTGATTTGTTTTGTTTTGAACTTTAAGAGAGAGAAAAAAGAGGGTGGTGAGGAACAAATGTTAAGAGCTGTTATGACATAAGTGGTAAATGGAACGTGCAGTTTTGCACTCGGGTCTCCTTTAAACAGTGGATTAGTTCTACAAACAGACTTCATATTAAACTATAATGAACTTTTTCACACTATCCGTTGTTACCCAGGTGAGGACAGGTTCCCTTTGGAGTCTGGTTCCTCTCAAGGTTTCTTCTTCATATCATCTTAGGGAGTTTTTCCTCGGCACCGTCGCCAACAGCTTGCTCAATTGAGATATATTCACACATTTAAAATCTGTATCCCGTGTTTATATATTTTTGTAAAGCTGCTTTCAGACAATGACCATTGTTAAAAGTGCTATACAAATAAAAAAATGTAAGTGAAAAAAAGAACTACCTGGTTTCATGGACATTCAAAAATTTTAATAAAAATTTTAGTGAATAAAGAATTGTTAGCATGGTTAAATTGTAGAATCATTAAATTGTAGAAGAAAAAAAAGCACAACAGGGTATCCTGTTATTGGACAATAATCAAAGTCATGCATTACACCAGTCCATTGTTGATTAATTTCCTATAACAGCACACGTTTTATTTCTTATTTAACTGATAGTTGAACTGACTGATGTGTGGGTGTGTTTTCAGTCGACAGATATTTACCATTAATTATTATTTGTAAAAAAAAAAAAAAAAAAAGAATGAAAGAAAGAAAGAAAAAATACAGAATATTCTGGAAAAATGCCAGAAAGCTGTTGCTGGGAAGAAAAGAGTATAGATATATAAAAGTTGTGCTGTGTTACTTTGAATGCAAAATTTCTGAGTTTACCCTGGATAATGTTCTGATTTTCTCCCATTCCTCTAGGGGGCACTGTATATCAATGACAAGAATTGTCGAATTGTAAAGTCGAATCTGAATTTCAACGAAGGCCTTGTTTATGGTATTGATTGTTTTCTAACACCACCCAGCCTTGGAGGACGCTGTGATAAGATGGACAATGTAGAAATGACTGTAAGTGCCTTGTGGTACTAAACTATGTCATGGTACTGATATGGTGTTCAGTTTAGCAATGTTGAGTGTACAAAATAAAATACATTGCAGCAGAGGTATTCAAACTGTCGGGAATTATGGGGTAAGTGGGCGGTGCAGGTGAGGGGTTAGCTTCTGCGCATTTTGTGTAAGAGTGCTGCGTTTTAATATCGGAGTAGGCTGGAATGCAAAAATATGCGAAAAGAGCAGCTTTTCTTTCCCTTCATAAAAACAGCAGATGAGGCAATCAACATATGCATCTGGAATGATTGACAGTTATTCAGGAGTTTTTTTTTTAACTGGCCCTCCAGAAACCCTACCCCCTTTCCTCATCACACATAGTACCTCTTGACTTTCTTACATGAAAGGTGCAGTGCCCTTGTTTTCTTTCACAGTAAACAGAGAGTATGCCAATTTCATTGTGTGTGTATATATATATATATATATATATATATATATATATATATATATATATATATATATATATATATATATATATATATATATAAAAATTTAAATAAAGAGTATTTTTTATATAAATATTAACATGTGCTCAACTTTAACATTACACACATATATACAGTTAAACTAATGTAGCTACATGTTTAAAATGTATTAGGTAAGGTTATAAAGAAGTTATTATTAGCTATATTTATTACAGAAGAGAAAAAGTTGAAAGATTTGACTTAAAATAAGTGGTTAGAACGTTTGCCTCGCACCTCTGGGGTTGGGGGATTGAATCCCACCACTTCCCTGTATATGCAGTGTTTGCATATTCTTTCTGTGCTTTGTGGGTTTCCTCCGGGTACTCCTGTTTCCTCCCCCAGTCTAAAGACATGCATTGTAGGCTGATTGGCGTCTCTAAATTGTCCGTAGTGTGTGAATGGTTGCGTGCAATTGCCCTGAAATGGGTTGGCACCCTGTCTATGGCGTCTTGCACCCCCGTCTTGTGCCCCAAGTTCCCTGGGATAGGCTCCAGTCTCCCCTGCAACCCTAAGTAGGATAACTGGTATAGAAAATGGATAGATGGACTTTACTTTAGTTCTAACACAAGTCCTAAAAAAATAGAAAATGGGCATCATGGGAAAAGGTTTGAATACATCTGCATTAGAGAGTACAATTACTTGTCATGCCTTCCTATTAAGCTATGAATAACAACTGTTTTCAATAGTTCCACAATTGAATTCACAACATTTTTTGTTGTCAGATGCCCTGCAAATTTCGGTGCAGTGATGATTGCCCGGCAGTAACCAAACCAAAGGTATGATTTCATTCCACTGGTCTAGTTATTCCATTATAGTTACACTCCCTCTTAAATGTGCAGTCTACTAATATGAAGGTTTGTTCTGTTTTCGATAATCACATTTCCCTCACTGCATATGAGTGAGTATTAGATTAATAACACTTCATAAATGCGTCTACCAACCAATCCATGTTGGAGTCTACAGGATGTTTCGAGATATATGAATATCTAAATGATATATACTTCCAGACAGGTGTATTGTACAAATTACACAGGAGTCGAAGGTGCATATGCATGTTTAGCATCTTGACATCCTGAGACAGGGTGCAGCAAAAATATAGATGCTACCTGTGCAATGTTCATTTGAGAACTGCTGCTGTAATCATAAAGATATTCCTGCGCTCATCCCAGGACTCTTATACTATAACACTCTGCTCATACTGTAATGATTTATAACCTCACTATCCAGTGTCACACAGAAGATGATGGGTTCCTTTTCATTCAAGTTTTCTTCCTCATGTTGTCTCAGGGAGTTTTTCCTTGACACTGTCATCTCTAGGTTGCTCATTAGGAGACAAAATCTAAATTTGTATTGAATATCCATTGTACACTATTAGAATGAGCATTTAAACTTTTGACTAGTACTAGTACTGATGTGCTAGTCCCCCGGATTAGCATTAGTTTACTGGCCATTTATGAAAATCTGATTTCAATCCAGACTACCCAGAAGTGTGACCTCCGAAGACACTTCTGGTCTGCAAAATCAGGATGCCAGTCGGTGTGCTCCCTGGTCATATGGAATCCCATGTGCTGCCCAGGCTACTATGGCAAGGACTGTCTCGGTAAGTTGCACATCACAGGCATATGCAAAAAATAAAAAAGGTTATTATAAGGCATTTTGCATTATAAAATTTGTAGTAGAATAAGATTTTAAATCCTTTTCTCCAGTCTGTCCTGGAGGGCCTGGATCTCCGTGCAGTAACCATGGACGGTGCGATGATGGTCATTTAGGAAACGGCACCTGCACATGTGATACAGGGTTTCAGGGTGTGGCCTGTGAACTGTGCACTGAAGGACAATTTGGACCTGACTGCAAAGGTGTGTTTTTCTAACCTTTCCATGCATGCAGCGTTTGTAAATCATATAGCTGAGTGCAAACATTTGTATAGTAAGGTCAATCTGGGGATAAAAACAACGAAAAAAACCCCCCTCAGGTCCACATTTGGTCCGGTTTATAACGTTCGCTGGCAGATATTCCGAGGACTTCAGAGGATATCAAATCATAACACTACTGAATGAGTTCATTTCAGTGAAAGTCGGGGGACATTCATAGAGGCCATTTAGGGGACGTTCTTGGAACCTTTTTTTGTCAGCTGGGTCATAGCACCAGGGTCTACTGTTCAATCCTGTCTGTATGGAATTTTTCATGTTCTCCACATATCTGTGAGTTCTTCAGTTCCCAATCACCTCCCATAAACATGCAGGTAGGTGGATTGGTTCCTCTAAACTGCCCCTAGATGTGAATGCATGTGTACTTGTTTGTGTGTGGTGTCTTGTTATCGCCTGGTGTCCCATACAGGGTCTATTCCTTGCGCCCAGTGTTCTCAGGATAGATTCCAGATCCACAGTGACCCTGACCACGAGAAAGCCCTGAGTGAAGATAAACAATTGAACCAATCATTTTAGTAATAAAATCAAGACAGTGTTTGTCTTGATTGTTTAAATATGTTTCACAGATGTCTCTTTATTTCCATTAGTCAAATCATATTTTTTTATATAAATGACATATTTTGCATTACTCCCTCAGAAACCATGACATTTGCATTAAAAGATGTTCAGGAGGATTCACTCAAAGTAGAATAATTCTGAAAGGATTGGAAAGTATTCCAGCTGTGCAATTTGTTATTTTAATTTTTAGATTTTCTTTCTCTCCCTATAGCCTGTAACTGCACAGAGCATGGAACATGTAGTGAGGGTCGAGACGGAACGGGCTCCTGTTTCTGTGACGAGGGCTGGACTGGTCCACAATGTGAACATAAATTAGGCATGTAACTATTGTGCATGTTTGGCAGCCTGAGAAAAACCTTTGACTCTATTTTCTTTATATATAAATACAGAATGGGATGTAAACACTTCCATATTGATACTTAAGTGCTTACTTTATTTCTAATGCTGTAGCTGATGGTCCCATCTGTTTACCTGCGTGCCACAAGAAGGCGGTGTGTACTAAAAACAACACCTGTGTGTGTAAGCCGTTCTACGAGGGAGATGGAATCACCTGTACAGGTGAAAACTTTGCATTGGTCTGGATCTCCTCCTCGCACTTCTTAAAAAAACAAAACAAAAAAAAACACATTTAGTAACAATGAGCAAAGCTTGATCTTTAACCAAACATTACTATTAATCAACACATCCCACATTTCTACCCATGTCCTCTCACCTCCAGTAACGAATATGTGCCAGTTCTGGAATGGTGGCTGTTCAAAAAATGCCAAATGTTCCCAGAAAGGAGAGAAAGTGAACTGCACATGTCTGAAAGGCTACTCAGGGGATGGATATGTCTGCTCACCAGTGGACCCCTGTGTCGAAAAAGACAACGGAGGCTGCAATGAGCATGCACTCTGCACCATGACTGGACCTGTGAGCAGACTTTTCTCTAAATTTAGGCTTGTGAAATACTGCTTATATATCCGACTGCCATCATGTCACATATATTTCATAGAATATTTTACATCTGATAGAAATCACCAATCAGGGCTAACTCATGCTACCTACTGACACATGCTAGCTACTGATTTACCCAACAGAACTTAAAGTTAGCTAGCTTGATTGTAACTTTTTCCACATGCTTACACAATATAATAGTTAGCCTAACATTAGATAGTTTTCCAGCAGCTTCGGCTAATGGTTTGCACAATATAATAGCCTAAGTTTAACCTGTTTGCTAGTGCATGCTTTTAATTACATGATATAATGATGTATATAACACTTTCTAGCAAACATGGCTAGATACTAAGATCAAGTTGCTACTACTGAAAAGGTAACATGCACTACAGGAGCAAATCGCTTTACTGTGTGGCCAATGCTATTTTCTCCTGGGTGTAAGAAATGTAGCTTTATCTTAATTTTTTTTTAACTACAGGGGAAAAGAAAGTGTGAGTGTAAAACTAATTATGTTGGAGATGGGCTGGCATGTGAACTGAAGGTGCTTCCAGTGAACCGCTGTATGTTGGATAATGGCCAATGCCATATCGACGCACAGTGCACTGACCTGCACTACGAGGGTAGGTGTTTTCACTATTTATTTAGGCAATGTCACAAAAAAAAAACATCGACATAAATCTGAATATTTCAACGCAGAAATATCAAATAGAACTAATTTATCATAATCAATGTCAGGGTTCGGAGGTTGGAAGGTTGAGGCAGAAGCAATAGCAGATTTAAATATTTAATAATAAGCAAACAAACTACAAAACAAGACACTTGGCAAAAACTGTGGCATGAGACTAGGACACTGACATAAACAACGTTAGTCTAAACAACGAAAGACCAGGAGAGTGCAGACAAGGACTATAAATACACATGAGTGCTCATTAACAGGAACATGAATCAGGTGCATGAGGTAGCGCATGTGGTCATGTGGTGTAGTGCAGTGGCTGATGGGAAATGGAGTCCGGGTTTCCCCAGATACGTGACAGAACCCTCCCCCAAGGGTGCTACTCCTGAACAGGAACAGGAAGGCTGTACGCCTGAACAGGAAGGCTGCGTGACGACCTCAGCTGAACGGGAAGGCTGCGTGACGACCTCAGCTGAACGGGACGGCTGCGTGACGACCTCAGCTGAACGGGACGGCTGCGTGACGACCTCAGCTGAACGGGACGGCTGCGTGACGACCTCAGCTGAACGGGACGGCTGCGTGACGACCTCAGCTGAACGGGACGGCTGCGTGACGACCTCAGCTGAACGGGACGGCTGCGTGACGACCTCAGCTGAACGGGACGGCTGCGTGACGACCTCAGCTGAACGGGACGGCTGAGCGATATCCAGAAGAGGGGAGGGAAGGGAAGGAAGGGAAGGGAAGGGAAGGGAAGGGAAGGGGAGAGAGGGGCGGGCAGGATTCGGTCTCATCTTCGAGCATCCACTCCAACCCGTGTAGCTTGGCATATTCTACCACGAACTCCAGGTGTGGAGTGGTGCATGCGCTGTACCGCGATGATAACTTGAGACTGCGGCTGGTCTGAGCCATCAGTGCCCTCGACCTTCTTCCCTGCTCCGTGAGCCGGAGATACCACTCCGCGTAGTTGTTGTACCAGGCATCCATCGTGAAGAAAAAAAAAATAATTAAATCTGCTGCTGCTAATTCGCGGTCTTTCGTTCTGTCAGGGTTCGGAGGTTGGAAGGTTGAGGCAGAAGCAATCGCAGATTTAAATATTTAATAATAAGCAAACAAACTACAAAACAAGACACTTGGCAAAATCTGTGGCATGAGACTAGGACACTGACATAAACAACGTTAGTCTAAACAACGAAAGACCAGGAGAAAGTGCAGACAAGGACTATAAATACACATGAGTGCTCATTAACAGAAACGTGAATCAGGTGCATGAGGTAGCGCATGTGGTCATGTGGTGTAGTGCAGTGGCTGATGGGAAATGGAGTCCGGGTTTCCCAGATACGTGACAATCAACTAATCTCCAGCACTCTGTCAAAGGTTTTTATACTCAGAGGAATATTTCTAAAGGCTAGTTTTGGGCTGTTTTATTTCAGATAAAACTGTTGGTGTCTTCCATTACCGTTCTCCATTGGGAACATACAAGCTGAACTACACAGAGGCTCAGGAGGCGTGTAAGCAGGCAGGAGGCATCATTGCTACCTTCACACAGCTCTCATATGCACAGCAGGTATGTATAAATGCGAGCAAACACATTCATGTTATGGCATAAAATTGACTATGAATTGAGGCGTGTGATCCTGTTTGTATGTTCTGCAGGCTGGATATACCATGTGCTCAGCCGGGTGGCTTGAACAGAACCGAGTAGCTTATCCCATGAGTTATTCCAACCCTAATTGTGGATTTGGCCATGTGGGCATAGTGGACTATGGCATTCAGACAGATCTAAGTAAGACCTGGGACACATTCTGTTACCGGGTAAAAGGTATGTTCAAGTGGCTTTAATAGACATCAAATTCATTTCTTATTACACCCTAACGGCAATACATACCAACTTTACACCAGTGCTTCTAGAATATATTGACGTGCTTTTTTCTATGCTTTTGGATTACATTAATTTCAATAATCCATACCAGAGATGGGGACTCAGCTCAGACCTACACTTGCTACATGACTCTACACTAAAGACTAGGATTAGGCCATGTTCAATGAGTTTCCAGGATTATGTCTTGGGTATGGGGCTTTAAGGATTATGGTGTGGGGATGGGGCTTCTGGGTTTAGATTTTAGGCATGGAGGCATCTGGTATTAAGTCCTAGGAATGTAGCTTCTAGGATTAAGCCTTGAGGCTCTGGTATCAAGACATGGGACATCTGGGATTATGACTTGAGCATTAGGCCGTGTGTCCACCAAAGTGTTTTTAGCCAGCTGAAAATGCCAGGCACTTATAGAATATATTGACAGTGTAATCGATATGTGTAACTAATGTTTGGATATGTTTTACTGCACAGCAGGTGTTTCATTTGAGAAGCATAATCTAAAACTATAAAACACTTTTTAATCAAGTTACATTCTACGTGTGTACTGAACTAGAAGACGTCTATGTTTTACTGCACAGCAGGTGTTTCTCTGTATCTGTGAATGTCCTGTGTAAATTGAGTTAGAAGAACCTTGTGTTTTGTCTAAAGCAGCTTTACTCTATGGCAATAAATTAGCAATTAAAGATTCACCAGAACTATGTTTCCAATCAAAGCCCTTTAATCAGTGTCAGATAAGACAAGACTTCCAGGAGGAAGTATACCAGGCTGGGACTAGAGCTAGATAATCATTAAAGTATAAGGGTGAATTATGGGACAAAGTAAAAACCCTGTCCTGATAAAACCTTTAAGAAAATTCAACTGACAACGCATGCACCACAAATGTAAGGTATCATATAGATATGAATAATTAATGAAGGCAATGTAGATTGGTTTGTTTCTAGAAAGAAAAGGCGAATGCCCCGCCTAGGGATAATTTTACTGCTTCAGAAAATATAAAAAAAACTTGTTTGTGTATGTAAAATTCAGACTTTCTCACTTTATTGTTTCAATAAAGTTTTATTACTTTTTGATATCTACAAACTCAATAAAGTTTTTTATTAGGCTGGAAAAGATTGTTTGCCACCACACCCTCTTCTGAAAACGCCCAGCTGGGGGCACTTGAGAGCTCTTTGGAGGCGCAGTGTTTTCTCATCCAAGATGCTCTGGTTGCTATGATATGGAATATCAAGCAATGTGTTATTAGTATCTGATTTCACAGATAGTTTGTTTTATCAGCAATTACTGATATGTCGACACAAGGTAAAGTACTTGCTCTAGCCATGGCTTTGGATGAAGGGATGGCTGAAGCAGGTAGAAAGACAGGACGAACCCGCCAGTCTTTGTAGGTTCATGAGATTTTGTGATCGGAGTGGTATTTGTCCCATCCCCCCTCCATTGTGATTGGACGGCTGGGTACAATGTGACAGTGATGAGCGCTCCCAATGTAAACAAATAAAAAAATATATGTTAGCCTCAGGAAAATACGCGTTGGTGGGCACAAGGCCTTATGCTTCTGGGTTTAGACATCCAAGAGTAAATCTTGAGTTTTAGTTTTCCAAGTCTAAGTCTTATTCATTGGGTTTCCAGGAATAAACCTTCTGGAATTAGGGCTTGGGGATGAGACTTTTGGGTTAAGGCGTTGGGCATCAGGTTTTCTGGAATTAGTCTTGGTCATAGGGTTTCTGAAGTTAGACCTTCGGGATGAGGCTTCTAGATAATTCATGTCCCCTTTTGCACCTAACTGCGTATGTTTGTTTGTTCTTAGACATAAAGTGTGAGTGTAAGATCGGCTACATTGGTGATGGATACACTTGCATTGGCAACATCCTACAGGTTCTCACCACCAAGCCCAACTTTTCAAACTTTCTTTCAGTGAGTACAATAGCTCTCCAAAACTCTGCACATGTACTCAACTCCCAGTAAAGGCTCATGGGTCTACCGCTGCTTGAATACTAAACACAAAGTTTAGCTTTTATTTATTAGGTACATGCAGGAGGTTATGAAAAACTATCCCAGGCAGTTTCTGTTGCAATAAGAGTCATGGAACTTACATTCAGTAACACTGCAACTTGATCTTAAAAGAACATTTTCTCCATTTATCTGAGCAGTGGGAATGAGATAAAATACTGTATGGCTTTTCACAACACAAAAGAAATTTTTGCCAGTCAGTGGATTCAGAATGTAGATAACAGTAGATAAACATTAAATCTTTGATGAAATCTCTGGATTGTATTTCATAAATTTGTTTCTTCTTCAGCAAATCTTCAATTATTCCAGAGCTGCACCAAAAGGGCAAGAGTTTATGAAGCGCCTCAGCAATATAACTACACTGTCCACTCTATTTGTGCCTGATAACAATGGCCTCTATGAGAACCAGGTAATTAGTCTGTCTCTGCACCACATAGGCGTATACTTTCTCTATAATACAAAAATACATTAACACACTCTCACTTTCACTCCCTCTCTGCTGAATAAGACACTATCCTACAGAGATTTAGAGCACCACCTGATAGATGGGAGAGCTCTACTGCTGCAGGATCTCATTAACATCAGTCATGTTAAATCATATCTGGGACACACCCTGAATCTGAAACGGGTTCCTAGTCTTCAAAACCCCCAAACAGAGGTAAAAGTGGGCCTGACCTAAAAAGTATTAATCTTACTAGATGTGTTAAAGAATACACTTAAAATTATGTGAGAGTTAAAATGTCATAATGAGAGTCCAATGATAATTATCTTAAAAAACCCTTCCTCTCTTCAGGCTTCTTCTGCATATGTCAATGACCGTTATATCATCGAATCGGACATTCTTGCATCGAATGGGATCATCCATGTGCTGCAGGGATCACTGAAAGCTCCGCCACCTCCACCCTCATCCCTTCCGCAGGCACATACAGCAGGAATGGGGATCGGCGTCATATTGTTAATAATTCTTATTGTCGCTGCAGCGTTTGTGGCTTATAACTTCTACAACCGCCAAACCAAGCCATTCCAGTTCCACTACTTTAGGGTATGTGTGTGTGAGAGTGTGCATATATTCAAAATAATAATAATAATAATAATAGTACAACTATAAGTAACCAGTGAACAAAGACCATGTATATGTATATACAGCCAAAATCAAAAGTTTGTATCCTTTGGGACGAAATGAAGAAGGTTAAAAACATAGTGCTGTTCCGTTCTCGAGTCTGATTAGTCAGAAGGAACTGATTAATTTTCTATTACAGCAGGGCTCTAATTGTAGCTCTGATTCTAATAGGTTTGTGTACTCTTTCTAATATAGGACAACAGAGGTTTGTATGGCGGAACCGTCACATAATCTGAAAATGATAATAAATGGACAAAAAGTGTTTTCATTTAACATTGGTTTAATCATTTATATGGGTAAAGACTTCTGTAAGGAGACAAGTATTTAACATTTATGGAAGGAGTCTCCGGTATCAGCTCTGATATGGACGACATCTGAACAGAGTACTTTGTGGTTTCTCAATAATAAAAGTTGCCTTTTTTCCTTAATAATTTCAAGAGAGAGAAAAGAGAAGTTGGTGAAGGTACAACTGCTTATAGCTGCTCTAACCTAAGTGATAACAGGAACAAACTTGATTTATGGACAAGAATGAGTGTCCTTCTTTTATTAATAAAATAAATCATGTAAGAGTTGGAATAATGCTGGAGTATACATGTTGGGACATGCTGTTATAGGAACATAATCCACTTTGGGCTGGTAACAGTAAATCCTCTATAAGTGTACGCCCTGTAATGTTTTAGTGTTAACTTAATTTATACAAACAAGACTTTTGGTGGATTTGGTTTCATGGATGGTCTTTCATTTGGTCAAGTATCAAAAACTGTTCAAACAGTGTAAAAATATTAATTTGGAAAGAGATGACATTATATTGGCTCGAGACTAAGTTATATTCATTCTTACTTATCTGCTATTCTAAATATACTTTTGTTACTTGTATGCCCTTTTATCTTTTGCCTCCATAAGTGACTTGAATACCCCCTTAAGGTCCTCCGGCTATGGGTTCTTGGCAAATTTTAATAATAGAATTTCACCAGAATTCAGTTCATGGCTGATTTCCTGGTTTTGGCCTCTATGCTCACTTCTATATTCATTTCCTTTCAGGAGGATGAGAAGGAAGAATCAAGCTCACCTGAATATACACCATATATTAGTAACCCCATGTATGAGACAGCAGCTGCCCCTAGTGCCCCAGACCTCCCTATAGAAGATGTAAGTAAAAGAAAATATGACACAGTATGACACTCTATAATAACTATGGTTCCAGAGAACACAGCAGCAGCTTATTCTGTTAACCACAAACATGTTTGGTAAGAAGTAGGGTCTTATAGACAGTACTAATTCCTGACTGTACTACCACTTGTAGAAGGATGACAAGCACCAGGTTGTTGACGGAGGCTCATATGACCTGCTCCAAGATAGCTGAGAAAAACAAACAAACCAATAAAAAACGTAGATGCTCTTCAAAGCTCAGGATCAGTTCTGCCAGTGAGCATTGGACATTCAGAATCTGCTGTACACTTGGAGACTGTGGAATGGCAGCAACATGGTGAATAATAATGATTTCGTGAACTGAAATGGATTGGATGATGATCCAGTGTTTGTGTGTGTGTGTGTGTGTGGTTGACCTTGTCTTTTAGTCTATTTTTTTCTGCGTTACTATGTAAGGAACAAATAAACTAATGAAAACATATGTGTCAGTTATAATTCACAAACAGTGACCTTTTTTTTTTACTACACAAATTAAATTACGTGAATTAAAACAAAGACCATTATCGAATATCATCTCAGAATTACTGTTTCTTTAAGATGCAAATTTTGCTACATGTCTCCAATAAATGATGTCAGATCCCAGAAAGTGTCTCCTGTGTAATATTCATAATATATTTTATTTGAGTGGATACAAGCCAAATAGCTGTAGATTTTGAATAGATGTGTTCATCACTAAAAATGATGAACCAGTTTAGTATAATGATAAGTACAATATTTGTTGCTTGAAAATGAAAAACTTCTGCAAGATTTTACTCATTTTAAAATCTCAAAACATTGGGTTGGTTATTACAAAAATACTACTCAAAAACACTACTCATTTCCTGTGTTATTTATTCTATAGTCACTTTTTTAGTCACAAAATCTGGTGATCAAACTATTTCTATGGGTCTAGAAACTCGTAAAAAGTAAACCTATTTTTGATCACTTTGCAACTTTAAAATAATAATAATAATAATAATAATAATAATAATAATAATAATAATAAAGTATTTTCAGATGAAATGCTATTCAGATGACATATTAAAAGAAGAGAGATGTTGGTGGTCACTCTTCTTGTACTGGTCCATATATGGTAGCACTGCCTTCCAAACCTGAAGACACAAAATCATCATCACCATCATCATCATCATCATCACCACCCACAAATACTGCAGATACTGGCAACTAAATGATATTTCTAAGTCTTGAATTATACAGAGTCGCTGTTTAAAATGGATATGACACACCTTTTCCTTTAGGAGGAGCTGGTGAGCTGCTTCAATATCAGAGCTCATAATTCGATCTTTGTCCCAGGGCCTGATGGGAAATGCACAATTTGCTTAGATCATTCAAGACAAAAACGACAGGGTTTTCTACTGTACCTCTGATACTGAAATAAAAGGTATAGCACATGTTATATACAAGTCTATAAATGTTCATTGCTTGAGTCTGGAGTGTGTGTCTTAGTTTTGGTGATCACCTGACTACAGAGCGCAGGAGCTCGTAAACCTTCTCCAGAGGTGCTGTGGTCTTTAAGGGCCGGTGGAACTCCAGAGCCTGGCAGGCAGCGAGTAACTCAATGGCAAGGACTGCAGACAGAAATAAAAGTAAATGAAAGAGAAGTTTATCCTTAAATGCCCCTATCCAAATATTTTTGGGTGGCAGCGCTGGGGCCGTACCCTGCTCCACATGCTCGACCACCTTCAGGGCCTTTCTGGCTGCCCAACCCCCCATAGACACATGGTCTTCTGTCGCTGCACTGGTGGACAGAGAGTCCACAGATGCCGGGTGGCACAGCACCTTATTCTCCGACACTATAAAGTTTTTTGTTTGTTTGTTAAATCAAAGAAAATACAGTGTATTAATACTGCAAATCATTTTTATGTGAGAACAAGCATGCTGTATGTATGAAGTGTGGTATCACCAAGGGAAGCAGCAGTGCAGTGGACCACCATGAAGCCTGTGTTTAATCCTCCGTCCTTCACCAGGAAGGCAGGGAGGTTACTGAGTGAGGGATTACACAGCCTCTCGATGCGCCGCTCACTAATACTCGCCAGCTCGTGCACTCCTATAGCCAGGAAGTCCAGAGCCTACGAGAGAAAGTGGGTAAAGTTTAGGGTTTGGTTCAATGTCGTACCCATTGGATTTTTCCGCTCTAACTTTCCTCATTCCTTTGGAAGCCATTGGATATCCACTTTATCTAGTAAAACTTTACTTAAAGCCAGATATTTTAATTAATATTTTACTTTAATATAGATACTACAATTTACAGGGAACTTATCTTCAGTAGGAGAAAGAGCATGTAACCATAATATGTAATATGCAATGCTTTTAAATGGTAAATGGTCTGCACATATATTGTGCCTTTTTACCTTAGTGGTTCGAAGCATTTCTCATTCATCCATTCACACACACACACACACACACACACACACTCTCATACACCAATGAAGGCAGAGCTGCCATGCAAGGCTCTAGCCTATTTCCTATAATGCATTCAAATCAATGCCCTACTTTATCTCTGTGTATGATTTCATTTACATGTTTACACTGCTTTTTACTTTATATATGCTTCCCATAGGACAAATTATTCGCAAACATGGAATTAGCTTCCACTGTTATGCTGACGATACACAGTTGTATGGTTCAGCAAAGCCAGAGGACAGACAGAAGCTTAGTAAAGTCGAGGATTGTGTAAAGGACATTAGACGTTGGATGTTAACCAACTTCCTTTTACTTAATTCTGATAAAACAGAAATACTTTTATTAGGCCCACGTGTAGCTAGAAGTAATCATTCTGATCACATGGTTACTCTGGACGGTCTTTCTGTTTCATCATGTACAGCAGTTAAAGACCTCGGAGTGATTATTGACTCCAGTCTATCATTTGATGCTCATGTAGATAATATTAATAAGATAGCTTTCTTTCATCTCAGAAATATTTCTAAGATAAGAAACATATCACTACGTGATGCGGAAATACTGGTTCATGCATTCGTCACCTCTAGATTAGATTACTGTAATGCTTACTGTCTTACTGTCCTTACTGTCTGGATGTTCCAGTAGGAATATAAATAAACTCCAGTTAGTATAGAATGCTGCTGCTAGAGTCCTTACTAGAACTAGAAGATACGACCACATCACCCCGATCTTATCAACACTGCATTGGCTCCCTGTAAAATCTCGCATTACCTATAAAATACTTTTATTTAACCTATAAAGCACTAAACGGTCTCGCGCCACAATATCTAAGCGACCTTCTGGTTTTCTATGATCCGCCACACCTACTTAGATCAAACGATGCAGGCTATTTGACGGTACCCCAAATAATGAAGGCTACAGCAGGAGGAAGAGCCCTCGCTTATAAAGCCCCAGTGTTACGGAACAGTCTTCCCATTAGTGTTCGGGACTCAGACACAGTCCCAGTGTTTAAGTCTAGGCTTAAAATGTATTTGTTTACTCAAGCCTACCCTGACTAGATTCTATTTTTACTACTTCACAGTCATAATAATCTTTTTTCTCCCTCTCTCTTTTTGCCGAGCCACACACGAATTTCTGGTGATACTGGACATCCAGATCATTTCAGCCTCTGGATGGAGCTCAAGTCTCGAATCTTCTCTACTGGGATTGCGGCTGCTCCGAAGACCATACAGACTTCATTTACATCCATACTGTACTTTTTCACACTATCTGTTGTTACCCAGATGAGGATGGGTTCCCTTCTGAGTCGGGTTCCTCTCAAGGTTTCTTCCTTTAAACATCTTAGGGAGTTTTTCCTTGCCACCATCGCCACTCAGTGGCTTGCTCAGTTGGGATAAATTCACACATTTTAATATCTGTATACCATGTTTATATTTCTGTAAAGCTGCTTTGAGACAATGTCTGTTGTAAAAAGCGCTATACAAATAAAATTGAATTGAATTGAATTGAACTTAGGTGCCCTATGAGGTGCACTAATAATAGTCAAATTGCTGAAACTCCTCAAGAGCCTAAAACCAAACTCAAACAAATGCATTGATCCGTTAAATTCTGATTACTTAATATACCTTAGCAGGATACTCTCCGTGGAAGTTTCCTGCTGATATAGTGATTCCTCGCTCTGGGAAAACCAGCTGATGGACAATAGGTTAAGAACTAATCTGGTATAGTAGGATTTGAAATACCCCATCTCATTTCTAGAAAGTGCTTGCAGGCTGATCCAAAGCACTCCACCATGTGTCGATTTCAAAGACTTGCTTTTCAGCAAATAAACATGACTTACTAAAAAGAAGAGCAATAAAACAAGCACAATGTGTAACTTTGCTTAGCTACGAGTGTGTATGGTTCTTGAAGTGAGAGGATACAGGATTATCAGTAGCACTGTTTAGCTCAGTGTTGAGAATGTTTTTCACAAACTCAGTCGTGTCATTGGTTACTCCATGCACCTATGGAATGACGGGAAAAGAAACGTGTCACTTCATATGAAAATATCCAGATATGGCGTGACTGTAAATATTTGCATGCATACCTGAGGGCAGCATCGTAGAGAATAGGCATCCTGAACACCTTCATAGGACTTCTCGTCTTAAGATATAAGAAAACATTTCAGAACATGTTTTGGTGAGGCAAAGAAATTGAGAATCAGCCAAAGTAGCTTTGCTTTTAGGAAATATATTATGGGGCCAAATACTGAACATTAAATAGTGAAACCCAAGTACCATTTTTTTTCTTTTTTCACTCATTGCCAATCAATACAATATATTTACATAAAAACCAAAATTTCTACCTCGTTAAGCATTTCTAACCTTAGTACCTCTGATAAGAAGGTACTAACATAAATGTCTTGTTGTATATTGAAAGCTTTTTTTTGATGTGTTGTCACATGCCAGATCTGTACTTTAGTTGCCCTTCAGTTATTATGTGTATTAATATGACTAATCAGCAGTTCATTTACAAAGACGGTATGACTCAAGGTTTTCTTCACAGGTTTTTCTTCACCCAAAGGTCCACAGCTGGCAAAGTTTCAGGTGTTCCCATGCTCCCAAACGCACTGGACGCAGAGCATAGGGGTTTGATTGTCAGCTTAAGAGCTGGATTTGGTTTTAATAGCAGGGAAATCTTTAACTCAGCACTTCGTGATAGTGAACCCAAAGTTTGATCTCATCCGCTAATCAACATATTTACATAAGCTAATATTATCAGTAAAACACATAATTGAGTATAATTGTATTATCCAGGATCAGTGATAGAAAATATGATGTGTTACAGTATACTATAAAATCAAAACACAACGGGATTGTGTTTTACTGGTTGTACCTGTGATTTCTGAGCGAAAGAAGTCAGAATGAAGCAGGGAGCGAAATCTCTGGGCGACTAAAATCTGACCCGGGTGAGGCCGCACTGCATGGACATCTGATACAGGACAAAATACACAGCAGAATTCATTTTAATAATTCATTCAATTAAAATGGTAAAAGAGAGATTTACTTCATCATGACCAGCCAAATGGCCTCATAATGTTCTCAAAAACTTTCAGCTTGTCACGATCTCGCCGGCAGATGGCGCTGCGGCGACAATGTACACATCTATTCGATTTATTCATGTCTATTCCGTTTTAATATATTTCCGTTAGGAAAATAGGTGTATTCCCCCCACTCCAATTGTACACTTGGTTGCGCCCATAATCATTGACATAATTTATCAGATCAGTCTGTAAGAAATGGAGACCACAGCCAAGCGTACAAAAGTGCAACAGAACATACAAGATTTTTTTCAAACAGTAAGTAACTAGATGCCTAAACAGTAGGTAACCTTAGCTTAATATAGAAGGCATCATACCATGGCTTGGTTTGTTCTTAAGAACGTCAATTAACTTTTGATATTTGCACAGCCACGAAGTAGGCTAGGCTAACGTCAGTTCCAGTTTTTGAACATTAACGTTACATTCACTTGCATATCCTCCCCTCGAGTTTGTTGTGAACCCTCACATTGTGACAGACTGTTATAAATGCAAGTGAAAGTGAGGAAAGTTGCTCAGCATTTAGTTCCTTTACACTACATTTGGGCTAAGGACAACTAAGTGGACCCCTCCAATGGCCATACCATGGTTACGCCCTTGACAGTAGCACAGATTTGATAATTGAAATGTCAGAAATGGCCTCTTCCAATTACTCTAGATGTTTTAGTACATAAAATGTATGTTTAAATCCAAAATGCTCCAGTGTGTGTGAGTTGCTTAAAAGGTTTAGTTTACCTCCAGTTTATTGTCAGTATACGCTGTATTTACGTGATTGAATTGTAAATTCTGTCATTCATTATAACAGGAATGATGTATTAGTTACGGGGCCGTGTTGCTCCTTACTCAGCGTGTAGACGCAGTGATAAACAATGGGAGCGTGAGTAAGATCTCTAATGTCTAATTAAAACAGTCCAATCAAAGTAAACAATTAAAACAACACGCCTAAAAGCAGTGATTAACAGAAACCACAAGGTGCAGTGAAAGTGAAATTTTATTATTAATTTAGGACTGTAGCTTAATTATCAGTGCTTTTTTTGTGCATCCATACAAAATAATGCAGAAATACTTACATTTTATATATATATATATATATATATATATATATATATATATATATGTATGTATATATATATATATATATATATATATATATATATATATATATATATATATATATATATATATATATATATAAAATGTATGACTGATGTTTTTGGATTAATATTACTGCTGCATTAAAGTCTATGTTGCATTTTAGTGCTGTAGGGCTCATTTTAATTACTTTATATATTGTTGATTAGTTTAAACTAATGCACTGTACAGCAATGCATCATATTCTATAAGATCATCATATGTTTGTAGCGCTGCTATCTTGTAGTGGAACAATTTTCTCACCAAAGTTTAAACAGTGATTTTTTTTAGTTAATATATATTTCCTGGCAGCCCAGTTTTTCTCTGACCTTTGTCCTGTCTTATCAACAGGTATTTCCACCAAATGGAACACTGTTCTGTCGTTCAGTCTGTTCATTTTCCTTTGTTCTTTGTGTTTGCTTGGGTTTTTTTGCTGTGAGACTCTAGAGACTATCGTGTGTGAATTTCCCAGGAAATGATCAGTTTCTGAAATACTCAAAGCAGCCCACCTGGTACCAATATCCATGCCATGATCAAAGTCACAGAGATCACACTTTTTCTTCATTCTGGTGTTTGATGTGAACATTAACTGAAGCTCTGGACCTAATATCTGCAGGATATTTTGCCAATTGATTGGCTGACTAGATAACGGCCTGAAGGTGCAGGTGTTCAATTACTATTAACTAGGTATATATTAAAGTGGACATCAATATGGGTTTGACAACAAACAGAATCAATAAATGACTTCATATACTGTATATATATATATATATATATATATATATATATATATATATATATATATATATATATATATATATATATATATATATATATATATATATAAGAATGCTTAGCTACGAAAACATGAGCCCAAAATATATGCCACCATGCCCCTCAGTGCTCAGATTTCACTTTTGATCTAGCCAACTGTTATCACATTGCTACCCGGCAAAGGGTGATCATGTCAGCAATTTGGAAATATGTCAAGGACATCAAATTTGCCATCTGCAGTGTTTGTTCCGCAGAAATTTCAAGAGAGGGTATGTTGCCAAAGCACTTTTCCACAACAGGTTTGATCAACGATTCGAATGTTTCACTCCCCTTAGAGAGACTGAACTAATTTCATTAATCTCTTAAAATCATCAAATTGTATTCTAGCTCCCTTACCTACATGTTTCTTTAAACAGATTATTCCAGGAGTAAACCAAACCCCTTCTAAAAATAATTCATTCTTCCCTTAGCATTGGCTATGTACCTAAATCATTTAAACTAGCGGTTATCAAACCCCTGGTTAAAAAACCTGACCTTGACCCCTGCCAATTGTCCAGCTATAGACCAATACCAAATCTCCCCTTTATCTCCAAGATCTTAGAAAAAGGTTGTAGCACAGTAGTTATGCTCGTACATACATAGGAACAACATTCATGAAATGTATCAGTCAGGGTTTAAACCTCATCAAAGTACAGAGACGGCGTTAGTTAAAGTAGTTAACAACCTACTACTGACCTCTGATCAGGGTTCAGTCTCGTCGTTTGTGTTACTCGACCTTAGTGCAGCTTTTGATACTATAAATAATACTCTTCACCTTGATAGACTAGAAAATGTTGTTGGCATTGACGGAAAAGTCCTCTCCTGGCTCACGTCTTATCTGACCGATCTTTATCAGTTCGTAGATGTAAATGATGATTTCTCCACGCATATCAAGGTTAAATTTGGTGTTCCACAAGGTTCTGTTTTAGGCCCACTGCTTTTATCTTTCTATATGCTACCTCTAGGTCAAATTATTCATAAACATGGAATTAGCTTCCATTGTTGTGCTGATGATACACAGCTGTTTCAGTAAAGCCAGACAACACAGCAGCTTAATAAAGTTGAGAAATGTGGACATTGTTACAATCGACAGTTGATGCTGATTAGCTTCCTCTTACTTAATTCTGATAAGACAGAAATACTTGTACTAGGACCACGTGCAGCTAGTAGACAATTTTCTGATTACACAGAAAGTCTGGATGGACTTTGTTTCATCATGTGCAGCAGTAAAAGACTTGGTGTGATTACTGTCTCGGGTCTCCTTTGAACAGTGGATCAGTTCACCAAACAGACTTCATGTTGAAACCATAATGAACTTCCCTTTACTTTCAAACTATCCGTTGTTACCCAGTAAATCAGTTAAATTTGATTTTTACAGAACTGAATGAAGAATAATATATTTAATATTGTTTTTGTTTTGGTGTGTTCATTTCAATAAACATGTGATCATTTTATTGGTTTGTAGTTTTTCAATTCAGATTCATTAAATTCATGAAATTAATAAAACATCTAATATTAACACAATTATTTAAAAAAAATTTATTGAAAATGTATTGCATAGAAGTCAAAAGGTTTACGAGAAAGAAGGTTCCGATATTCGAAAATTCTGAAGCCATTACTATTATCACAGAAGTGGAGAATACCAATATCTCACCAATGTCGAAAGCTTTGTTGGTTCCCTTCAGTGTCTCTAGAGTGAGAGCAGCGATGACATCAGCCTGCCGGGTGATCGCTTCTGCTCTCTCTACTGCCTCAGCACCCAGAGATGATATCATCTGAGTCCCATTAATCATAGAAAGTCCCTGAAATAAAGTTACATGCTGTCACTTTCACTACTCAGATAAACAAAAGCAGTAAACAAAAAAGCATTTCGTAATAGTGAAAGATATCAATACCTCTTTGGGTTTCAGTGATATTGGGGTCAGACCGTGTCCTTCTAGAACCTTTTGAAAAGATGAAGATGAACATTTTAAAAAGATGAAAATTAAAAGTACTGTTCCTGAATATATTTTAGGAGATTTTTCTGCATGAGGAAGTGCATTGTGGGAAACAGAGTCTCACAGTCATGGCGTCAGTCCAGCCGGTCTTTGGTGACCACATGCGTCCTTCTCCCATCAGCCCCAGAGCCAGGTGAGCTAGAGGAGCCAGGTCTCCACTCGCCCCTACTGTCCCTTGCTCAGGAACCCAGGAGAGACAGGAGGCTTCACACACACACATGCACACACACACACACACACACACACACACATAAAAAAAGATGAACAAACATCTATTTATTAATGTAACCATTAGAGTTCCATTGATGATTCAGAAATATCAGTAAGTATGAGAAGAAATGAAAAAGAGGAAATTTGAAGAATGTCTACCATTAAACGCTGCCACCATTTTCTGAAGAGTCTCCAAGGAAACACCGCTATGACCTTTAGCTAAGACATTAATCCTGAGAGCAAGAAGCATCCGGGTCCTCTCTGGACTCAGTGGGGCTCCGACCCCTGCAAACACACACACACACACACACACACACACACACACACAAATCCATATGCAAATTCTACCAAGGATTCTGAGGATATAAGTTTTAGAGATCCACTCACTAGGTTGACAAATAAACTCTTGCAGTTGAAAAACCCATTATATCACAATGTCTCACTGATGGAAACAATTACACACACACTTAAAGACAGATAGGCAATATCATTCATGAAATGGTGATGTTTTTTCAAGTACTGGGCTCATGTCATGTTTTCTCTGAAAACCAAAGAGGGTAAACAGATCATTTGCAACCCTTTCATCCATCCATCCATCTTCTATACCGCTTATCCTACTGAGTCGTGGGGAACCTGGAGCCTATCCCAGGGAGCATGGGGCACAGGGCGGGGTACAACCTGGACAGGGTGCCAATCCACCGCAAGGCACAAACTCATATACACTCACTCACCCATTCATACAATATGGACAGTTTGGCCAATCAGCATGTCTTTGGACTGGGGGAGGAAACTGGAGTACCCGGAGGAAACGTGGAGAAAATGAAAACTCCTCACACACAAAGCAGCGACGGGAATCGAACCCCCGACCATGGAGGTGTGAGGTGAATATTTATCTGTAGTTAGTGTAACATGCTGGAGCCTGCTCACTACATTTACCATGTTACATGAAGAGCGGCTTTGCTAGAGTCTGGTATGGTTTGTCAGTAAATGTGTCAGAAAAAAAAATCAAAGACACGTTCATGTTCCGCGATAGGCTGTTTGTCACTGTTTGCTTCACTAGACATTTTTCCAGCAAGCCTTACTTTATTTCAGTAAGTACAATATCATTTGAGGAATTTCCCTGTAATCAATTCGGAACACAGCATATGTGCATATGTCACTTAAAATATTGAAACATTAATAATCTGAACTGGATGCAAAAATTTATATTGCCTTTTTATCTTTATATAACAGCTTGGCTTAAATATGTCATCCCATTTACACCAGCCATCCATGCTACCAACGCCATTGTGCACACATTACACCATAATTTGTTCCATCACTGACCTTCCAAAAATTAAGCAACCGATAAGGAATCACATAAGTGAATGTGTGTGATAACAAAACAATAGCTGCTCAATTTTAAAGATTTTACCAGCACTTGTGGAGCGGACAAGATTTTCCTGCAGCTCCCTGAAAATCATGTGCACACACACACACACACACACACACACACACACACACACGGAAGATTATTAGCAGACCCAAAATGTGTACAGTCTGTCATATATCAAAAATTTATATATATACTTACTTCAGTTGATCTTTTCTCACAATGGTTTTCGCAAATTTCCCAAAGCCTGTATTAACTCCATAAACAACTGTACAAATAAAGACACACAAACATTCAAAAGCCTGCATTTCTGATGGTATGGGGGAGCATTACTGCTTATGGAATGGGCAGCTTGCACATCTGGAAAGGCATCATAAATGCTGAACGGTAAATACAGGTTTTAGAGCAACATATTCTTCCATGTAGTCTTTCCAAAAAAAGAAAATAATAATAATAATAATAATAATAATAATAATAATAATAATAATCCATCTTCAACCGCTTATTCCTTCTTCAGGGTCACGGGGCACCTGGAGCCTATCCCAGGAAGCATCGGGCACAAGGCGGGGACAGGGTGCCAATCCATCGCATGGCACAATCACATACACACTCATACACTACAGACAATTTACCAACCTACCAATCAGCCTACCATGCATGTCTTTGGACTGGGGGAGGAAACTGGAGTACCCAGAGGAAACCCTCGCAGCACGGGGAGAACATGCAAACTCCGCATACACATGGCCCCGGCGGGAATCGAACCCCGAGCATATGAGGCGAACGTGCTAACCACTAAGCCACCGTGCACCTAATAATAATAATAATAATAATAATAATAATAATAATAATAATAATAAATATTGCACTTACACCTCTACTCTGTGCACTTTGCTTCTTCTGGAACTCAATTAATGGATCTTGTATTGTAGCACTACTTGTATTGTTCTCTGCTTGATATCTCGCTTTGCTTGTATTTTCTCCTTTGTAATTCACTTTGGATAAAAGTGTCTGCTGAATGAATAAATGTAAATGTAATGTAAATGTCTTTATTTCCGAGAGAATCTGCCTCTCTTAAATACTCTTTTCATACCCAAACATGTTACTAACCTATTGCCAATTAAACTAATCAATTGCAAAATGTTCTTCCAGCTGTTTCTTTTTAGTAACACTTACTTTTCCAGCCTTTTATTGCCCCGTCCCAACTTTTTCAGATGTATTGTATAAGTACTTTTTCGGATGTATAGTTATTGTTCACTTTAAAAATCAGAATGAAGAAAAAGTGTGATCTCTGTAACTTTAACCATGGCATGGTGGTTTGTACCAGGAAGAAGTATTCAGATCCTTTACTTAAGTAAAAGTGCTAATACCACACTATGAAAATACTCCACTACAAGTAAAAGTTCTGCATTCAAAATGTACTTAAGTAAAATTATCTAAGTATTATCGGCAAAATGTACTTAAAGTATCAAAGGTAAACATATCTCTGCAGTAAAATGATCCCTGTCAGTGTTTTACTAATATATACACAGTTGTGCCCAAAAGTTTGCATACCCCTTGGAGAATCTGCTAAATCTTAATACTGGTAACAAAATAAGAGGGATCATAAAAATTTACACACCCTTGACAGTGACTATATGATGTTGAGATCTATCTTTTCACACTGAGGACAACTGGGGTACTTGTCCACAACTATTACATAATTATAACCGGGGGCTGTTGAACCTTAACCCTGCCGTCCCAGTTTTTATCTGACCTCTCTTATCAACAAGGCATTTCCACCAACAGAACTGTCGTTTGCTCTGTTTTGTTTTGGGTTTTTTTCTAGAGGCTGTCATGTGTGTGAAATTCCCAGGAAATTATCAGTTTCTGAAATACTCAAAGCAGTCCACTTGGCACCAACATCCATGCCATGATCAAAGTCACAGAGATCACACTTTTTCTTCATACTGGTGTTTGATGTGAACATTCACTGAAGCTCTGGATCTGTATTTCTAGGATTTTTGTCACTTGATTGGCTGACTAAATAACGTGTCTGAATGTGCAGGTGTAAAATTACTATTAACTAGGTATACTATTAAAGTGGACGGCCAATACAGGTTTCACGATGTGTTTTGAAGCACAAACAGAATGACTTCATGTAGAAAAGGAAAAGAAAACTAGTAAGTGGTAAATAGTTAGCATTCTCTGCAAATGCTTAATGAATAAATTTAAATACAGTACCTTGTTTTTCAGATATGATCTTCTCAATAACATCTCTAGCTCTGATCACATTCTCCACTGCCTCAGCACTCAGCTAAGAGACAGAAATATCTCCACAGATTCATACAAAGTCTTTTTTATTATCCCAAGAACTGGAGTATAAATGAATTATAGTAACTTTTGTACCTTAATCTTATAAAGGCCTTTTCCCAAACTGACCAAATCAGCAGTTGTGAGGCTGTTCCCATCTAAAGAGATATACTACAGGAAAAGATCATATGAATAACAAACTTAAATCTGAGGGGAAAACAAAAAACAAAAAACAAACAAAACAGTGGTGTCTATGTAAAACTACAAGGAAGTCCTACCTCATGTTGATTCTTTGACTGGATCGTTCTACTAAGTGTTAGTTAAGAATAAAATGATGCATTGAATTAGAATTAGATCAATAGTACTACATGAACAACTACTTGAACTCCAGTGCACAAGTGGGATGGATAAATATGAGTAGACAAAGGATACAAATCTCTACACGTGTCCCTAAAATATATTGACAAAGGACAGTGATATAGACGCATAGACATGTATACAAGAGTTATCAACAAGGGCTGGGTAAAAAATATCGATTGTCCGATTTAAATCGATCATCAGTTTTAACGAAACGATATCACGTGCTTTACTTGAGAGGATGTGGACATTATCCGTAGTTCGCCTCTCGTCCTGAAGATGTCGCCACTTTTCAGGTTTTGAATTTTGAAAATGTGTATTTCAGTAATCAATCAAAGTAGGAGGGTATCAGTTACCAGCATGTATATTAAAACATGGATTCCATGTCTGCAAAACTAACATTTTAAGTGAAATATTGATAACTAATCGATATTGAATCAAAATCAAAATCAAATCATATAAATAAGAATCTAATCGAATCACCAAATTTGTCACAATACCCAGCCCTATTATCAACAATACAGGAAAATCTTCTTATACTTACATATCACCGATAAGTTATGCGATAAACTGCTAATGACTCACACTGCAGCACCTCCACGTCCACTCACTGTTCACCAAGTGTCCTCAGTTCAGTTTGAGTAAGTGCTTATAAAACAGCTGGGCGGGGGCAGATTTATAAACCTGATTCACAACAAAGAATGGATCGCTTGTATTCAAATAGTCTGGGTCAACATGACTTTGAGGAGTGCTATAATGACCTGGGTAAAAATAAGAAATGGTACAAAATTACAAAGCACGGTGCATTTCACTAAAGTTTGTAATTGTAGTTTCCAACCTCCGACTCCTCAACCTGAGTAACAGTGTAACCCTGCAGATTTTTCTTGGGAGTGTATATACATGAGCAGTATACTTGAGCCTTGATTGAGTCTTTTGTGTAATGCTTGCTGTGCATTATCACATATACCTGTCATAAACACTATTCTTTTTTTGAGGTACAATGTGATTTTATATCTGCAATGTGTTTGCAGCTGAATTGTGTGAAATATTATCCTGCTAGTGGTGCTTGACGACTTTACCCTTCACTTATAGCTCAATCATTCATTTTACATTCATATTATAGAGTAACTATTGTAGATTACTCAGTAGCTACAGTAACACTCAAATGAAAGGAATGAAAGGATTGTAAGTCTGGGAGTTTAATGTACTGTAAGTAAGGAATAAAACATAGGGGGACATGCTGTTATATGAAAATAATCAGTGTGATGTAGTGATGCAGTCTGACACAAACTAGAGTTCTTGTTGCCACCCAAAGTTGATTATTTTACTCTAATCACATGTCCCAAAGTGTTTTATTATTCTTACACTATATGCAGTTTACCAATGATGATAGTTTTTTTTTTTAACATTAATGAAAGACATGTCAGAATTTTTAACCATTTCTAGTTGCATTTGATTGTTTACAAAACAAGCTAGTGCCTGCTACAGCTTTATCTCTGATTGTTATAACCAGGCTTGGGGAGTAATGGAATACATGTAATGGCATTATGTAAGCAGGATACAAAAGAAAATGGTAATTTTAATCCGTTTTGTCCGATTTTAATCGATCATCAGTTTTAACGAAACGATATCACGTGCTTTACTTGAGAGGATGTGGACATTATCTGTAGTTCGCCTCTCGTCCTGAAGATGTCGCCACTTTTCTGGTTTTGAATTTTGAAAATGTGTATTTCAGTAATCAATCAAAGTAGGAGGGTATCAGTTACCAGCATGTATATTAAAACATGGATTCCATGTCTGCAAAAGTGAAATATTGATAACTAATCGATATTGAATCAAAATCAAAATCGAATTGAAGTCATATAAATAAGAATCTAATCTAATCACCAAATTTGTCACAATACCCAGCCCTATTATCAACAATACAGGAAAATCTTCTTATACTTACATATCACCGATAAGTGATGCAATAAACTGCTAATGACTCGCACTGCAGCACCTCCACGTCCACTCACTGTTCAAGTGTCCTCAGTTCAGTTTGAGTAAGTGCTTATAAAACAGCTGGGCGGGGGCAGATTTATAAACCTGATTCACAACAAAGAATGAATCGCTTGTATTCAAATAGTCTGGGTCAACATGACTTTGTGGAGTGCTATAATGACCTGGGTAAAAATAAGAAATGGTACAAAATTACAAAGCACTGTGCATTTCACTAAAGGTTGTAATTATAGTTTCCAACCTCCGACTCTGTATTATATCTGCAATGTGTTTGCAACTCTTTAATTTTATAAAAAAATTTTATTTAATTTTTGCTAAATAAAGTGGACATGCAGTATGTTGATGATCTGAGTAAGCTGAATTGTGTGAAATATTACCCTGCTAGTGGTGCTTGATGACTTTACCCTTCACTTATAGCTCAATCATTCATATTATAGAGTAACTACTGTAGATTACCCTTAGCTACAGTAACTCTCATATGAAAGGATTGTAAGTCTGGGAGTTTAATGTACTGTAAGTAAGGAATAAAACATAGGGGGACATGCAGTCTGACACAAACTAGAGTTGCTGTTGCCACCCAAAGTTGAATATTTTACTCTAATCACATGTCCCAAAGAGTTTTATTATTCTTATTATTCTTCTATATGCAGTTTACCAATGATGATAGTTTTTTTAAACATTAATGAAAAAAAATTTCAGAATTTTTAATAATTTCTAGTTGCATTTGATTTAGTTTACAAAACAAGCTAGTGCCTGCTACAGCTTTATCTCTGATTGTTATAACCAGGCTTGGGGAGTAATGGAATACATGTAACGGTGTTATGTAAGCAGGATACAAAAAAACTGGTAATTGTAATCCGTTACAGTGTAGTTCAAAATAGAAAGGAAAAGGAATCAGATTACAGGTACATTTGGGTAAATATCAGGATTACATCTTATTGATTTGCATAAAAAAATCAATATACTTTTTCCCATATGAACTCATGGGGTGCCAATACTTGTTGCACACCTATATTTAACAAAGCTATATCTTTTTTTTATATAAACCTGTGTTTTATTTGCAATTGTTTGATATTCCTGACAGCATGATGTGTAGCTTTTAAGGATCTTCTGGTGGACCTTACTGTGTCAAGCAGCTCCTATTTAAGTGATGCCTTGATTGTGAACAGGTGTGGCAATAATCAGGCCTGGGTGTGGCTAGAGAAATTGAACTCAGGTGTGGACAACCACAGTTATAGTATGTTTTAACAAGGGGGGCAATCACTTTTTCACACAGGGCCATGATGGTTTGGATTTTTTTTCACCTTTAATAATAAACACCTTCATTTACAAATTGCATTTTGTGTTTACTTGTGTTGTCCTTGACTATTATTTAAATTGGTTTGATGTTCCGAAACACTTAAGTGTGACAAACATGCAAAGGAACAGGAAATGAGGAAGGGGGCAAACACTTTTTCACACCACTGTATATCAAAGACATTATGCCTGATCTGATTTGCATCGTTACTTGCTCGGCACAGAATATTGCTGTCTTGGACCTCTCCACAACCCCCTCTATATCAGTCTGGCTTAAAGATTTAATATTCAAAAAAAATCAAGAGGCAGGGGTGACTCATTTTTGGGAAACTGGCAACAATTTATTACCTACTTCAATGATGTACACACCCTGGAGGTGGATTGAGGAGAAGTAGACGGTAAATACTAATCCTCTTTCCATTTCTTTTTTTTTTTTGAGTTTATTTATCATTTGTTTGTTTGTTTTGAAGGGCTTTTTTGTTTGTTTCTCTGCTTGTTTGTTATTGTTTTTTGTCTTTTGGTTTTGGCTGTGATTGTTTTGTTGGGGCTGTTGGGTGGGGTGATATAAGATGTAAAATGCAAATTTACAATAAAAATTCTATGATCAAAAAAAAATGCTTGGTGTCATGACAGGTTATTTCCACGTCATATTATACTTTTTGCTAATTGTTCTATAATAGGTAAAAGTTGTTTATATATACATACACATATATATATATATACATATACACAGTGCCTTGCGAAATTATTTTCCGAATAATTTTGCACGCACCACTTTTCAGTTTTTTATTTGCTACAAAAGTTTAAAATATCCAATAGATTTCGTTCCACTTCATAATTGTGTCCCACTTGTTGGTGATTCTTCACAAAAAATTTATTTTTTATATCTTTATGTTTGAAGCCTGAAATGTGGCAAAAGGTTGAAAAGTTCAAGGGGGCTGAATACTTTCGCAAGGCACTGTGTATATATATACCCACACACACACATACACACACACACACACACATACAGCGCCATCCGCTAATATTCACAAAAGGTTGTTGAGCTTCACAAAATGGGATGTGGCTATCAGAATACAGCACAAGCATTGAAAATGCCCATTTCCACCATCAGGGCAATAATTAAGGATACATAGCATCATGGACTCTTTCAAATATCTTGAAATGGGCCATGGTTGGATCTTCCAGCAGGACAATGATCCAAAACATACATCAAAACACAAAAATGGTTTATTGACCACAAAATCAAGGTCCTGCCATGGCCATCCCAGTCCCCTGAGAGATTCTGTATGGAGGAATGGTCTCAGATCCCTTGCCATGTATTCTCCAACCTCATCAGGCATTATAGAACACTCAGAGCTGTTATCTTGGCAAAGGGAGGTAGCACAAAGTATTGAATAAATGGATGCCAATAATTATGACACACCTATATTTAACAAAGATTTTATTTTAATAAGCCTGTCTTTTGTTTGCAATTGTTTGATATCCATGAGAGCAGAGAATTTTTGTGAATTTTATTCATTTTATAAAAGATTCTTTGCTCATTTTTACCAAGGATGCCAATATTAGTGGAGGGCTCCTTCTTTCACCAGGAAGGCAGGGAGGTTACTGAGTGAGGGATTAAACAGCCTCTCGATGCGCCGCTCACTAATACTCGCCAGCTCGTGCACTCCTATAGCCAGGAAGTCCAGAGCCTTTGAAAGGAAGTGAAGCAGGATGAAGAATTTTTTTTTTCCCTTCTTGGATTTATTTAGTAAGACAATCAGCTTAAAAATATCATACAAGCCATTGCATTAATTTGTACCTTAGCAGGATATTCACCGTGGAAGTTTCCTCCTGAAATAGTGATTCCTCGTTCTGAAAATACCAACTAATTATAAAAAGGTAGACATGACTACAGGAGGTACGACATTTTTGATTGTACATTACAGTTATCGTCTAGTTTCGAGAAAGCGCCTTGTGTTTCTACATTTGTCTGTGCTTAAGATGTGTACTTAAAGAAGTGTAGAAACACAAGGCGCTTTCTCGAAAGTGTCATATAGTCAGTATTAAAGGTTGAATTAAGCACGTGTACCAAGTTGTGTCAAAGGTTTGCATTTAGGGTGGAGCTTAAGTAAAACAGAGGTGTCTCTCACTCTTACACCATTCAGAACCTGGACTTTGGACTAATTCATGCACAATATCGCAGCATTCATTCCAGCACCACTGTTTGACAGTTTGATTGACAATATTTCTTGATAAAAGTTATGTTTTGGGCTGTACATACACTATGGAATAGTGTGAAATGTCATTTCAGGCCAATATGTATTGGTCTTAGTCTCAACGACTATAATGGATGAAACAGCACTTAAAGTGAGCTGGAATTGTAGCACATGTGTGCTTGATCAGATTATCCTTCAAACTGTCAGCCCTCAGTTATGAGTACTCGAAAGCAGGAGACAGAGGGTACAGGATTATCCGTGGCACAGTTTAATTCAGTGTTGAGAATGTTCTTCACAAATGCAACTGTGTCATTGGCTACTCCATGCACCTATAGAAAAAAAAACACCAGTTTCTATAGAAATACGTTTTCATGCTTTATTTTTTATTTTATTTTTTATATGTATTCAGCATTTGAGTGGTTACCTGAGGGCAGCATCGCAGTGTGTAGGCGTCCTGAACTTTATTGTAGGAATTCTCATCTATAGATGCATGAAAGCAAAATTAATAAATAGTACAGTAAGCTAGCAACACATTAATATCCCTAGAAATGCAGCCAGTGCCTTGCAGTTACAATGAAGTGTTGTGTTTTTCACTTGGTAATGTTTGTAAATACAACCGTGTTTTAAAAAATGCTATTTAGACTAGTCAAGTGGGCAACAAGAGCAACAACACAGGAAGTCAACAAAGACAAGAGAACTATCATGGAACTGTAAAGATGCAAGACCTAATCAGGTCTTCAAGAGCTAACCGGAGTGTAAAATACACAAATCCATACATACAACATATTACAGTACATAGATGCCAGTGCCTTGCGCACAGATGCGTGTTCTACCAATAGAAATGAAAAGGATTGTGTTTCACTGGTTGTACTGTACCTGTGATTTCTGAGGGAAAGAAGTCAGAATGAAGCAGGGAGCGAAATCTCTGGGCGACTAAAATCTGACCCGGGTGAGGCCGCACTGCATGGACATCTGATACAGGACAAAATACACAAGTAAATACACATTAACAACAGAGACCCTTCACCTTTTTTAGACAGGAAGTCCTCCATTATTTCCTTTCTCTAATATCATGCATAATGTCTTTTTAAATAATGTTTGAATATGCAACAATAATCAGTTTTGAGCTAAGATGATATTAGTATATTGATTATGTGGTGATCTGGGGAAACCCTGTTATATGCGGCTGTGGTTGGATTCCAGTAGCATCAGGGCTCTTGGGAACACCACATGACTGGCAAATAAGGATGAAGCTCTCACTTGCCTCTGATTCCCAGAGAACATGGCAGAGACCACCTTGAGACCAGATGTAGGGCTGGTTATGGAAACATCAACGCTAGAGCTTACAATGCCCTGGGAGGAGAGGACAGAGGAGGCCAAGTTAGCCAAGTATGCAGACTTGGGGTGGCTTTGGCTCAGGTGGTAGAGCGGGTTGTCCACTAATCGTAGGGTTGACTAGACATGTACTTGGGCAAGACACTGAATCCCAAGTTGCTCCCGATGGCAAGTTAGCACCTTGCATGGCAGCTCTGCTACCATTGGTTTGTGAGTGTGTTTGTGTGTGTGTGTGTGTGTGTGTGTGTGTGTGTGTGTGTGTGTGTGTGTGTGTGTGTGTGAATGGATGAATGAGACACAATGTAAAGCACGGATAAAAGCACTATATAAGTGCAGACAATTTACTTGGTGGAAGAGTGCCAGAGACAGGGGTGGAGAGCACGGTGTGGAATTTTTGCAGCTCAGTCCCTGTAAGTCCTACAGCCTCCTGGGCAGCACAAGAGTATGGCTGTCTACCATAGAGGCAGTGGAGAAGGTCTTTTAGATGGCTGTGGATCAAAAGGAATGATCCTTGGACTCATGATGGCTGGGATTTGTGCTGGTTAGCATGCAATAATGGGGCCAGTGGGACACAGCTTTAGTTAGCCCTAGCTTGGTCACCCGGGCAACGGTGCTTGATGTTGAAAGACCCAAAAAACACCCGATGACCCCAGGTTATGTCAATAATGATGTATCCAAATGCACCATGAGCGGTATTTTAAAACCTCATATAATCAAAATAGAGGAGACACAGTGCACCTTGTTTCAGGGGAAAAGTTTTAAAATGTTTCAATAACCTGATAAAGTTATATATAAAATGTAATCAGCTGACCAGAAGGGGGCCAGAGAATCAGCAAATATTTCCCCACTCATGATAGCATGAAAAGAGGTCAATCAAGGGAAGAGATGACAATGTTTTAATGTTGCGAGTGACTTTTACCTCAGATGATGAGACAGGGACTGAAGTGAATAGTGCTGAAAGTTTCCGTAATTACACACCTCCAGTCGTAAACTTATTATTAATAAACAAATTAGGTTACAAATGAGATAATATACACATGACATCAGGGCTAGATAGAGGTTTTTTTTTAAGTTATAACTTGACTTCCGGTTGAGACACATGCAAAAGAGAAACCTGTTTCAGTTCAGGAAAACAACACTTTATTCACTCTCACCAATGTCGAAAGCTTTGTTGGTTCCCTTCAGTGTCTCTAGAGTGAGAGCAGCGATGACATCAGCCTGCCGGGTGATCGCTTCTGCTCTCTCTACTGCCTCAGCACCCAGTGATGATATCATCTGAGTCCCATTAATCAGAGAAAGTCCCTGAAATAAAGGTACATGCTGTCACTTTCACTACTCAGATAAACAAAAGCAGTAAACAAAAAAGCATTTCGTAATAGTGAAAGATATCAATACCTCTTTGGGTTTCAGTGATATTGGGGTCAGACCGTGTCCTTCTAGAACCTTTTGAAAAGATGAAGATGAACATTTTAAAAAGATGAAAATTAAAAGTACTGTTCCTGAATATATTTTATGAGATTTTTTTGCATGAGGAAGTGCATTGTGGGAAACAGAGTCTCACAGTCATGGCGTCAGTCCAGCCGGTCTTTGGTGACCACATGTGTCCTTCTCCCATCAGCCCCAGAGCCAGGTGAGCTAGAGGAGCCAGGTCTCCACTCGCCCCTACTGTCCCTTGCTCAGGAACCCAGGAGAGACAGGAAGCTTCACACACACACACACACACACACACACACACACACACACACACACACACATAAAAAAAAGATGAACAAACATCTATTTATTAATGTAACCGTTAGAGTTCCATTGATGATTGAGAAATATCAGTAAGTATGAGAAGAAATGAAAAAGAGGAAATTTGAAGAATGTCTACCATTAAACGCTGCCACCATTTTCTGAAGAGTCTCCAAGGAAACACCGCTATGACCTTTAGCTAAGACATTAATCCTGAGAGCAAGAAGCATCCGGGTCCTCTCTGGACTCAGTGGGGCTCCGACCCCTGCAAACACACACACACACACACACACACACACACACACACACACTCCCATGCTTAAATGCACCGTACATGTCTTTTACATACACTAATAAAGCAAAGTTCTCCCCATGACTTCACAGGTTTCCTCCGCATTCTCTGGTTTCCTCCAAAAAGCATGCTGAGATGTGAATTAGTAACTCTTAATTGCCCCTTGATGTGAATAGGTGGGTGAATGAGTGAGTGCATGGTGCGCTGCAATGGACTGGTGTCCCATCAAGGGTCTAATCCCACATCACGCTCAATGTTCCCGGCATAGGTTCCGGCTTCACCATGGGTTAGGATGAAGCGGGTACTGAAGATGAATGTTTGAATGCATAATGAAGTTCACTGGTGATATATTATCAATGAAACAACAGACAATTTCCCTTATGAAAGTAAAACACTGATCTCACTACACCAAAAGTAGTAACACTTGCCAGCACTGTGTGAGCGGATCAGATTTTCCTGCAGCTCCCTGAAAACCACACACACACACAAATATATTAGATATTAGACAGACAGATGTCATATTCTTCATACAGAGTTAAAATCCAACCTACTTGAGTTGATCTTTCCCAACAACTGTCCGTGCAAATTTTCCCAAATCCTGTGTTAACGCCATAAACAACTGTAATAAAAGCAAGCATGAAATCAAATAATGGGAGTAATTCACATTTTGCTTTAGTCATTTAACTACATACGTGCACTTCAAATTTACACACATACTTTTTTTTACATGCTCATATTAATCAAAAGATACTATTTAATACTGCAAAAGCTGTTCTTGAGAAAATTGCACCTGGTGTCATTATAAAAGCTCTGGTTGGGAAGATTTCATGCAACAAGCAGCAATCATGGTGGTGAAGCAGATTCCGAAAGTTCTGAGCAGCAATATTGTTAAACAGCACTTGAGTAGAAACAGCTACAGATACAAAGCCATAGAAGTGACCTTAAATATTCCTGTCAGTGTCAGTCCCGTCAGTGATTCATGGAATCACTACTAATCATCTGTTGACACGTGCACCACTCAAAGATTTCACAACGTGCTCACATGATAAGGACAGCAGTCATTCGACTGAGTTTCAGGACAACCGGAAAGCAGCGGGGAAATCACGAGATGCACGTCTAAAAGCATGTAGTATATGATGCTACCGAGTGCCTGAAAAGTCAGGAACCAATCAGAATACGTCAAACAAAATCCATAAAACATACGATACAGTGGCTGAGAAAATGTGTAGAGTGAACATGTTGAGAGAAAATGTTATAAATAATAAACACAAAATGAAATATATGTAGTTTTACAGTCATTGGTTCCTGACTTTTCAGACACTCTGTATTTTAACTTGATATACTACTCTATGTTGTATATAATATATACTATACTACAACTTGAAATTGTTGCAATAATACATACTGAGACCTATGTGAGGATCTTTAACAACTACTATGTGTGGGAGAAAAGACCACCAATAAAGCTCCTCATTCTTCCTAGTTAACTTCATATGAATTTACATCTATGCTTCTTTTCATCAACAATTTTCCACTCTGAAGTGTTTCATAGATTCGAGTCGACGCACAGTACCTTTATTTTCAGATATGATCTTCTCGATGAGATCTCTGCTTCCAATCACACGTTTCTCTGTCTCAGCACTGAGCTAAGAAACAGAAATAACTCAAATCAAACTCCACAGATTGATACTGGGGTGCTCTTTTTAATGCTTATTGATGTTTATGAGTCTGATTTCTGCAAATATTATCATGACATCAGAGTAAGTGACATACATCCTGAATGTTGGTGAAATGATCTCGTATTTTTCATTTGTATATTTTATCAGTATAGAAGTTCAGTAAACATTTGTAGACTAGTTTGAAAATTCTTATTTAATTCAAGAATTTGGGGGAGGAGAAGTCATTATCATGCAATGCAAATGTTACTATTTGCATTGTCTATACTATATTAATAATATCTGTCACAGTACAATGTTTCCATGTTTCTGTGTTTCTGTGTCTAAAATGTTCTCAGAGAAACTGTAATGTAGTGCAATAGTTTTTATACCTTAATCTTACAGATGCCTTTTCCTAAACTGACCAGGTCCGCAGTTGTGAGGCTTTTCCCATCTAAAGAGATATACTACAAAAAAAGATCATATGAACAACAAACTTAACAGACACAGAAACCATTATAATACTAACTCAATCTGACCGTAATCATGACTATATTAAACTTTTATAGGACCTACCTTCTCTTGCTGTTTTAACTGGATCTTCCTGCTGACTCTTTGTTAATGAAAGTATAAAAGTGCAAAGATATAGCGAACAATAAAACAAAATAATGTCCAATTAACACGAGTGAACTTTCGCGAGTGTTTCAGTTGTGCAGTTAAATCACTTAACTTCAATACCTCAATCCGCATCACAATCGTCAGTACCAATAAACAAGAATATATTGGATAGAGTGCTGTGTAAAAGTCTTAGGCACCCTAAATACACCCCTTTAAATACAAATCTAATGACTTTCGCATTATTGAGTACATTTTTAAAAATTCATAAATTCCAAACTTTATTTTTCCAACAAAAAATTGTATGTACAGGAAAATGTTTTTGTGGCAGTAATGAAAGCAACATTTTACATAATACACCAGTTTAAAGACCAAAATCATAATGAATTCTGTCCAGTTTTATCTGCAAAAACAGAAACCAGCTTGGAGAATCTGCAACAGTTCTTCTGGAGACTCGGACTGTCACTCCTGTCACAGCTGCTCAGAAAAACTTACCAACTAAGTTCCTTATAAAAGTGCACAAGTTGTACCTGAGATGACTGATGTATTGTGAAACAGCAAGGGGTTGTTATACTTAATATGGATTTTGTTTAGTTTAATACGGTTGACTTCTTTTAATAGTGGATTTTTTTTTATGTAGAAACGTTTCGTTTCTTTTTTTTGAAGGCATCTCTTTGAATGCAGCGACTGTAAGACTTTTGCACAGTACTGTATGAAAGGAATAAAATATAACTGGGTGTGTTATTATATTAAAAAGTTATCGATGACCTTCATGACCTCAATGATATTATCCAGAGTGTGTGTGTGTGTGTGTGAGTGTCATTTTTCATTCATAGCTACATTTAATGTTGTGGCTCTTCTATGAAATAAGTTAGATCCTGTTATCACTAACATTGTAGCAGCTATAAACAGTCTTTCCTCCCTCACCAGTCTCTATTTTTTTCCTCTACGTTGAAGAACAAAAAAAAAAAACGCAGAAAATTCCATAAACACAGGTTTCTCGTATAATAGAGTGATGACAAATGAGACTCCTTCCATAAATGTTAAATAGCCTCCCTCTTAAAGAAAATATAACCATAACAATGAGTATATGTTGTTGTTTGGTTTTGTTTTTAATTCCAACACCTGTTCTAATCTGTTTACTATTATTAGGTTCAGATTATATAAAGCATCCTCCATACAAGTCCCTTTGATTGTACTAGCTGTTAGTGTAGAAATTAGAATAGATATAGAAAATTTATCAACACCTTTTGACCAATTAGATTTCAGACTTTAACAGTGCTGTGATAGAAGAACAAGTAAAGGATACATATTGCCGGGCAAGAACACATTAGATTCTTCCCAAGTGTCTTCATTAATACCTGCAAAACATACGAAAGAATATAGAAATTCGCACACAAATTACAGACTAAATAACTAAATGTAGAACATTTACAGCGTTCTTTGACCCACTGAGCTCAATAAAGTCATTGTTGTCAAGAACACTGTTGATGGAGTCATCCAAATCTAGTAAAGCCTCGTCCAGACATCTCCAGAGAACGAAGCTTTCTTCGCCATTTACAGCGTCACTGGGATGAGCCTTAGCGTAGCACCGCAGAGCCTCCACACCCAGCCATCGCATACACTGAGACCGATCCGGACACGGGATCGCCAGCCATTCATCACGGATTCGAACAGACACCCGAGACATGACTTTCAGAGAAAGATTGATAGTTGTAAATAGTTAAAGGAAGGTGCGATTAAGGAAATGCTAATTTCACAAGACTACAGTAGCGATAACCTAAACTAGTCCAGGTGTATGAAAGATAAATATTACAAGATTACAAGAGCAAAACATTCTACATTCTTCTACAGAGTTTTATGAAAGTATTATCGGTGCGGGAAAAAAAGAGATATTTACTTCTGGATTTCATGTAGGTTGCAAATTGTGTACATGTTTTTTTCTTATTAGCTTTCTTTAAACTTTAAAATCAAGCACTGATAAAGGTGACAAAACCAGAAAGTACATACTTTCATACATAACTGAATTTGAATTTATATATATATGTATATATATGTACAGTGGTGTGAAAAAGTGTTTGCCCCCTTCCTCATTTCCTGTTCCTTTGCATGTTTGTCACACTTAAGTGTTTCGAACATCAAACCAATTTAAACAATAGTCAAGGACAACACAAGTAAACACAAAATGCAATTTGTAAATGAAGGTGTTTATTATTAAAGGTGAAAAAAATCAAACCATCATGGCCCTGTGTGAAAAAGTGATTGCCCCCTTGTAAAACATACTATAACTGTGGTTGTCCACACCTGAGTTCAATTTCTCTACCACACCCAGGCCTGATTTATCACACCTGTTCACAATCAAGGCATCACTAAATGGGGCTGCTTGACACAGTAAGGTCCACCAGAAGATCCCTAAAAGCTACACATCATGCGAGACCCAAAAAATTCAGGAACAATTGAGACAGAAAGTAATTGAGATCTATCAGTCTGGAAAGGGTTATAAAGCCATTTCCAAAGCTTTGGGAATCAGCGAACCACAGTGAGAGCCATTATCCACAAATGAAGACATGGAACAGTGGTGAACCTTCCCAGGAGTGGCCGCCGCCCAAAATTACCCCAAAAGGCGCAGCGCGACTCATCAAGAGGTCACAAAGACCACAACAACGTCCAAAGAACTGCAGGCTTACTTGCCTCAGTTAAGGTCAGCGTTCATGCCTCCACCATCAGGAAAAGACTGGGCAAAAATGGCCTGCATGGCAGAGTTCCAAGGAGAAAACCACTGCTGAGCAAAAGAACATCAAAGCTCGTCTCAATTTCTCCACAACACATCTTGATCCCCAAACTTTTGGGACAACATTCTGTGGACCGATGAGACAAAAAGTGGAACTCTTTGGAAGGTGTGTGTCCAAGTATATCTGGCGTGAAGGAACACTGCATTTCATAAAAAGAACATTATACCAACAGTAAAATATGGTGGTTGTAGTGTGATGGTCTGGGGCTGTTTTGCTGCTTCAGGACCTGGAAGACTTGCCGTGATAAAAGGAACTATGAATTCTGCTGTCTACCAAGAATCCTGAAGGAGAATGTCTGACCATCTGTTGGTTACTCAAGCTGAAACGAACTGTTCTAGCACGACAATGATCCTAAACACACACAAGTCCACCACCGAATGGCTGAAGAAAAACAAAGAAGCACTTTGGGTGGCCTAGCCAAAGTCCTGACCTGAATCCTATTGAGATGTTGTGGTATGACCTTAAAAAGGCCGTTCATGCCGAAACCCTCTAATGTAACTGAATTAGGACAATTCTGCAAAGGGGGTGGGCCAAAATTCCTCCGGGCGCTGAAAAGCCTCATTGCACGTTATCAAACGCTTGGTTGCAGTTGTTGCTGCTAAGGGTGGCCAACCAGTTATTAGGTTTAGGGGCAATCACTTTTTCACACAGGGCCATGATGGTTTTGGATTTTTTTCACCTTTAATAATAAACACCTTCATTTACAAATTGCATTTTGTGTTACTTGTGTTGTCCTTGACTATTGTTTAAATTGGTTTGATGTTCTGAAACACTTAGTGTGACAAACATGCAAAGGAACAGGAAATGAGGAAGGGGGCAAACACTTTTTCACACCACTGTATATATATATATATGTATGTATGTATGTATGTTTATAATTTTCGTATCATGTCCAATGAAAATGTTGCCCACAGATGAAAAAGAAAACTGTTTTTTTTTTTAGCACAAAATAATGTGCTGTCATATCAGTTTTGTTGTCAAAAATGTAAAGGCTTTTTTTGTGCATGGAGTGTACAAAAGTCAAAGGATAATATCTTATTATGAACATTTTCAATGAAAATTTTTTAATAAAAAATATTTTTTAAAAAACAAAAAAAAAAAGAAGGCACAAATGGGAAAAACTAGGTAGTCAGTACATACTGTATATGAATTTGACATATAACATTCCTCAGGCTGTGTGTGGGTGTGTGTGTGTGTGTGTGTGTGTGTGTGTGTGTGTGTGGCGAGATGTCAGGTTGTGAGCAAATAAAAATAAAAGAGGGAAAATCTGCTGATGAACAATACAGTCAGAAAGGAGTGACAGCCCAAGAAGAAGAGGAGGAAAGGATAGGCTGCTGATACAGACATGCCAACCTGAGATAACACACTTTAGGGAAAAACAGACAGTAACACATACATATGTCATTATTATGAATATCAGTAATAGTATTAGTAGCAGTAATATTAACAAAAGCAGTAATTAAGTGTGCAGTTGCAAGGTCCATATTCTGTAGACAGATTTTATTCAGTAATTACATTTAATCACACTGTGCCCTTGAATTCGCAGTGTCTTACCTGCAGCTGTCTTCTCTCTGTTCTCAGAGCGTCGCCGCACAGTGAGCATTAAAAATGACTTATGACCGGGTTTTATTTTTGTCGTTGTTTTTTTTTTTTTTTTTTTTGCATATTATTATGCCTCAGTCTAAGTTTGGTTCTCAACGAAATACATTTGTTATGCAAACTGAAAACGGTATGTCTGTGACTGTATGTGACATAAAAAAAAATTATTAATTAATAAAAAAATTAAAAACACCAACAACTAAAAACACCTCAAGTGCCATTTCACAATTAAAAAAATGTGTTTAACCTTAAGATCAGTTCACATGGAAAACATTTCTTATGACGTGGCACCTAATAACAGGATCATGTTGCTTTTGCCTCTGGGTGTAAAATAATTGGCAACATTATGCCATTATTGTATTGACTTCATACTTATTTGATCAAAAAATCCCCAACACTACAATGATGATTCAGAATCAGGGGAGGGTTTATTCTTGAGTTGATTCATTAGATATCTCAGAGATGCGATTTGAAGTCAGATTTGGGATGGCGAGATCTTTTTCAAGGATGGTAGCCGCTACCCTTTGATATAGCGGGAACTATTTACTTTTTGTTGTAAGCAAAATGCTACTTTGGAAACTTGAAATACTTTCAAGAAATAGAGAAAACAATACAACAAATTTAAAGTAGTAAAGACACATTAATTAAAATATATCTGCAGGTGTTATTTGTCCCCATTTTCCATTGGTTCACTTAATAGTACCATAATTTTTATTAAATTAATCAGATAGCATTGAGCTGAATTGGTTGGTTAGAAAATAATGTAAACATTTTCAGTCATCAACAGCCAGCATCTACTGTTCAGCTTGATGATATATACATTACTTGAAATGGTATCACTGCTCATAAGCTGTGATCTTAAAACTGCTTTTATTTGATCCATGTGCTACCATCACTCGAGTTCTTTTAACAAGGCTTGATAAAATGCCACTGATAATAAAAAATAAGTCTAATGAAATAGGACACAAAAACACAAGTCTACTTATCACTACTCAGATTAAATATGTTTTGGCAGCACTGTGTTATAGCAAGCAGTTGTGTTAGCTCACAGCTCCAGGGTCACTGGCAGCAAAAGATTTTGAAAAAAAAGCCTGGAAAAACTTTCAACCAAACATTGTAAACAAAGAAAATTTGTCCCTTTACTTCTTTAATCAAGGTTCCTTTGCCCCTTTCTAATATAAACGTGGAGTAAATTAGCCACTTCAAATTTTATTTGCAAGATTTGTCTCAATAAAGCAAATTCCTATATTTTTCTATATTTATAGGAAGCCCCTAAATACTGCTGTAAGATGTTATTCCTCTGTGAGTTCCCAATTTGATGTGAACAAGCATAATGGTTGGAAGTGTGGTTGGGGGAGAGGTTCATGGAATGTGCAGGATAAACAGCATGGCTGAGGGGAGGATGGGGAGGCTGGCGAAAAGCACGAGAACCCGGGAAGAAGATGCTCATGTGAGGGGATGAAGGGCTGGCAATCTTTCTCACCACAACTCCACAAGTGTTTAGCTTTGACCTCGTCTGTCTTCATACCAGTTAATCTGTGAAACTGAACTACTCCTTATTGGGTACAAACACTGTTTAAAAAATGACATTGCTGCATTTTCTCTTCAGAGCAGCTTGTTATTGTGCATAATTTCAAGTGAGAACTTGAGATTTTTGTACACTCAGGAGGAGTCCTTGCTAGACAAGTTGCACCAGTTTTGGAATTTAAATAAGGTGAACTAGCATGTTTTGAGTTATCTAATAAAACTAGTTACATCATAAAAGTCAGCAAAAGAGCAGCTAAAAGTTTATTTGATTTTGTTGCTTTTGTTCAGGCAAGTGTTCTAAGATGTCACATCAGTCAAGTGTTTATATTTCAAAAAGTACCATTACGACAAATCCTGTACTCAAGTATGTTACTGTCGTTCATTCATTTCCACCTATGAAAATAACCTATTTGCTTAAAATATTTGGATATTTTATATTTGTATATTTTGACAAGCTAAACTCCCCCTCATCAAAACTTCAAAGACAATAAAGGATAGGGTAAAACTATTAAATAAAAAGAAAAACAATAAGCAATATGAAATTCCGTTTACAATATGTACAAGAAATAAATGTTCTGCAAAAATGTTTTTATAAACTACCAACAGAGGTTTACTGATGAGACTACTTTTAACTTGATGACTTAGGAAATACAAAGAGAGTACTATAGCTCCCATACAATCTAATAAGGGAATTCAGCTGACATATACAATTATCCGCATCAATTACAAAATACTAAAATAGTAATAATAATAGTAGTAGTAGTAGTAGTAGTAAGTAGTAGTAAGGGTAATAATAATAAGATTTATTATTTTTATTATTATTATTATTATTATTATTATTATTATTATCATCATTATGATGAAGCTACCAAAGACCAAAGATGGTACAGAATACTGATTCACTACCCCATATGTAAAGAGCTGAATGACATGGACACCAACTTCCTTGTTCCTGATCAGTCACATGATATCCTGAACCGTATAAGGGATGATTCTCCAAACAGCCAGTAGCGGGAGACAAACTATTTAAGCAACCAAACATGTACCTTGGGGTACTGTAGCTTAGTGGTTTGCACCACAGTCCTGTGTGTCCGGAGTTTGCATGTTCTACCCGTGCTTCAGGGGTTTCCTCCGGTACTCCACCAGTCCAAAGACATGCATTTTAAGCAGTTTGGCATGTCCAAAAGTGTCCATAGTCTATGAATGGGTATGTGAATGTGTATGTTATTGAGCCCTGCGATGGATTGGATTGCCTTGTGCCCCATGCCCCCTGGGGTGGTTCCAGGTTTCCAGCAACCCAGTAAGGATAATCGGCACAGAAAATGAATGGATGGATGGAACATTTACCTTTTAATCACCATCAACATTCTGACAATTAACTGTAACTAAACATTCCCCACTTGGCACGATTGAGTGCCACCACTTGATGACTCTTGTAGAACACACATACTTTTTTACTTAGATTTAGAAGGAAGGAGGAGGACAATGTCTGTTACTGGCATAAGAAAGCACTTTGTCCTATCTTGTTTGGGAACCCTTATTTCTCCCTTGTGACTTCCATCTTTACTTGGAAAAACCTGATTAATTATTCCCATTGACCTTTCATTCCTTTGAGGAGCACAATGCTGTCTTGCTTATTGTTGGATTGGGCAGATTGCCACTTCTGACATGTCTGTAGTAAACACAGGCTCTGATTCCTCCATCTATCCCAGCCAAGTGTTGGACCTGCCGCCATTGACACTAGTTCCAAAGTAACCAGCAGGAGCAACAGGAGTGCACACTTTCTGAGTAAGGAGAGTGGAAGGTGTGAGGAGAAATGGATCAGTAGACACTGGCACTAGGGATCTAGCATTGATGATGGCTGTTACTTCTTCCATAAATGTAGTGAGCACTTCATGAGTTAGTTTTGAATGACCCAGCTGGAGGAACATAGAGTCTAGGATTCTCCTTGCTATCCCTATCATTCCATCCCAAGCTCTACCTATGTGGGAAGAATGGAGGGTTGAATGTACAGGAGCAGCCATGTTCTGCCAGGTATTTTGGAATATTCTTATCATCTTATCAGTGTTTAGTGGGATCTGGAGAACTTTGCAGGCACCAATGACATTTGTCCCACAATCTGAACAAATTTGTTTGGCTTGGCCTCTGAGGATAAAGAAGCACCTAAGGGCATTGATAAAGCTTGGGGTTTCTAGTGACTCAATCACTTTGGTGTGGACTGCCCTAACGCTCAGATACATGAAAATCTCTGCCCATCAGTTGTCATGTTCCAGACCTCCTCTTGTCTGACGTGCACAGATATCCATGAGAGCAGAGCATTTTTGTAATTTTTTTTAAACAAAATATCAAAATGTTAAACAATAAAGACAAGTTTTCACAGCCTTCAGCAGACTGTTTTTATGAAGCTTTTCCCTGTTTTTGATGCACAAAAACTCTGTATCATAGGTTTCTTCGAGTATAGTGAGAATGATCACAGTCTTAGCTTTGAAGAACACTTTGGCTGTGCAAGTTGTCGGACAATAATGCCAACTTCAGCAGTTCACAGTTTCATCAGCTGATGGTTTGTGGAAAATGTGAATGAGATTTCCAGTAGAAAGAATAAGTGACTGCCAATTAGAGATCCTGAAGAAACATTGTCCCGAAGATACCAGCTTCTTGCTCACAGCTGTAGTGTTCATAATGCAGACTTCTGGCCAAACATTCGCATCAAGAGCAGGATTTACAAGCTCAAATGTTTCTTTCCCTGGAGCACAGAAATGTGGTGCCTGAAATCCATAAACTGTTTGCAAGTCGTGCTGAAGAAATGGACCTTGTGGCTATATCTTTGCTAGATTTTGATTTTGGTGTATACATATTACCACTGCCTTGGCTGAATAGAAAATCTTATTTCTATTTCTTATTCTTAAGACTCGGGGGTTTACTTATACATTGAAGCATCTGGTCTGGTTATGTATGCATCCTAATACCACCGTGCTGTCAGTGTCGAAGGTGATGGTATCAAGATTCATGTCCATCTCAGATGAAATGAGGTCAGCCAATTCCACTGACAAGATTGCAGCACATAGCTCCAACCTTGGGATGGTATGTTCAGGAAGTGGAGCGAGTTTCTCTTTACTCATAACAAAGATTAGTTGGCTGTTACCTTGGATGTAAACAAGCTTAAGATGAGCGCTTGCAGCTATAGCTATGGTAGAGGGATTTTGAAGATTCCTTAGCTCTTGCAGACAATCTCACCACATGACTCATGACTCTTCCATGTCCTGTGGTAGCGGGGAGTCCCAGACAGTGTTCTTCAGGATTAGTTCTCGTTGTCATGGCCTGACGAACAGTGTGTTCCCTGTGTTTCCTTGTTTTACCCCTTCCACATGTTTCTAATGTTTTCTCTCCCTCTTGATTCTACATGGTGCTCCACTACTTGCTCTTCTTGAATGATTGCATCATTGGACTCATCTGCTTCTCATCAATCAGCAGGGTATATAAACCCCGGATCTTCAGCCACTCGTGGCTACCAGTGCAGTACACTTCCGGTCGGACTGATCGTCTAAGGCCATACCGTAAGTGTATTGTGATGAGATATCAGATAATTATTATGATAGCAGATTATTGGCAGCTGTGGCTCAGGTGGTAGAGCAGTTTGTCCACTAATCGTAGGGTTGGAGGCCCGGGTGACTCCACATACCGAAGTGTCCTTGGGCAAGACACTGAACCCCAAGTTGATCCCGAGGGCAAGTTAGCGCCTTGCATGGGAGCTCTGCTTCCATTGTTGTGTGAGTGTGTGTGTGAATGAGACACAGTGTAAAGTGCTTTGGAACTGCTAAGGTTAATGAAGCACTATAAAAGTGCAGACCGTTTACCATAATGGTACAAGATCTCCCTCTCCACCATGCTCTGAACGGGGGCTCATTCTGGGTAAAGAGCAGTATTGTGCTTTTCACTACCACGGCCTGTGCATGTAACATAGGCACATTTGCCATGTGCAGTGAAGACATACTGTACAGCATCTGAAGTAAATTCTGTTTTCTTTTGCCTTATGCTGTTCAAGAGGTTTTTCTCGAAAAACACGGCACTGGAGAAGGGGATGGGCCTTTTTGTGTATAGGATATAACTTGTCACAGTTGATGCCTTTGCTGAAAGTATTGTCTCTGTTAAAAGAGACAGTAGGAGGCGTCTGTTTTTTTAATGGAAATCCTTTTGTTTATATTGTCTCCAAGAAGAAGTTTGGGAAGGGCATCAGCACAATATGTAAACTAAAACTTGGGTCATTCCTGATGACTAATAAGCTCAACAAACAAGTCGAAGGGAGGAAATGGGATATTGTGCCAATTTATAGTCAGAGCCTACAGATACCCACCCTTTTTTGAAGTCTGAAAGGAAGTTTTACAACTCTAAGATTTACACCACAAACAACTCCTGGTAAGTCTCGATCAGCCCTGGCTGACTGTAGCTCCATGAGCCAGTCACTTAACTCTATTAGTTTTGCATAATCTTTATTTGATAGCTTGGGAAAGCTGTCAAGGTGTTTGAATAGTTAATTCTCCATCAGCTTGGATGAACCATAACATTCCTCAAGTCTGGCTCAAATCAATCACAGCCCTCTCTCAGGATTATTTACTATCACTGTTCAAATCCATGTGGCATATTCTGCAGACTCTTTTCCCAGCCACTTGACAAGGAGGTCAATCTCTTCACTGAAGGTCAAGTCTAAATCTTTGAACATCTCCAGGTTCTGTAACTTTCTGACTGAATTTCATTAACCCTGTATTGACAAGTTCACAGCAAGGTAAATAAAAGTGGCAGATGAGAGCCCTGAAGATATGTTGTCCTCTAGATGAAGTGTTTATTTGATCATCAGAAAATGGCTCTACACCAGTCACTGTGAGAGATGGGCTGTTTGTTCTATTTGTCTATTGTCTGTGGTGAGTCTACTGGAGTGTGATTTTGTAAGAGTCTACAGCATATTCTTTCATGCTGTGATGATCTACGGCAGCTTCCAGTGCGTCAGCGATTGCTGCAGCTGTTTCTGTGTCTTGTTTTAACACATCCATAGAGGCTTCTAAACGAGCCTTTTCAATTTTCATTTCTTTCTCAGCAACTGACAAGCATGCCTTTGTAGCCTCTGCTTTTGCTCATGCTAGAGCAGCAGAGCAAGTTGATGAGCTGCTTGAATGATGAGCTGCTTGAATGTGGTCTTCCATGTTAGTGAGTTATTCTTCAACGTGATTTGACACTGTGTAGAATCAGTATGAACTGTGATGTCCTGCCTGACAGAGCTGTCGTTTTACTGTATTGTCCTCTATATACGTCCTCTGTATATTTTGACAGCATGCTAAACTCCTCCTCATCAAGACTTCAAAGACACATAATGTCTCTTTCCAAAGATTATTGAGGATAGGGTAAATCTATTAAAAGTAAAAACAATAGACAGTCTGCACTTATATAGCACTTTTATCCAAAGCACTTTACACTGTGTCTCATTCACCCACACACACAAAAACACCCCAATGGTAGCAGAGCTGCCATGCAAGGCTCTAACTTGAAATCGGGAGCAACTTGGGGTTCAGTGTCTTGCCCAAGGACTCTTCGACATGTGGAGTCACCCGGGCCGGGAATCGAACCACCAACCCTACGATTAGTGGACAACCCGCTCTACCACCTGATCCACAGTCGAACATGAATAAACGCTTCTCACAAATGTCTTTATAAACTACTGTAAGAGGCATTATGTTGTATTGAATGTCGGATGTAACACCATTGTTTAACACTGGGCGGAGAGTGGGTCTAATTACTATACATGTAGCCAGAGAGTAAGAGAAGGCAGGTGTGTAATGGAGGGAAGCACTACAATTTTTGACCGTGTTGGGACATGTGCAGGTGGTAGGGTTACTATGTGCGAGTTTAAAATGACATCTATGAGCTTTGTGATAAATAAAGTGGATAAAAGCAGTACTAGACTGGAAGCATGGCTTGTTCTGCCAACAAAAGATTGAACTCTTAATGAGACTGCTTTTAACTGTTGATGACTTAATAAATTAAATAGTTCAGCAATTAAGTTCAATAATGAAATACAAAGAGGGTATTATAGTATAAAACATATTAACGAAGCTACCAAAGGCCACAGATGAATACAGATGGATGTTGATTCACTGCCACATATGTAAAGAGCTGAATGACATGGAAATGCATTAACTTCCTAATTGATCGCCTGTCAATTATCATTCACGGGATGGGGGAGACAATAGGGAGTGGCCAATAGTGGGAGACAAACTATTTAAACAAACAAACATTTACCTTTTAATCTATCAGCTTTCCGATAATTAACTGTAACTAAAAATATAGCACCAGATAACATGCTTTAAAATGAGTTAATATTCCGGGTCTGTTTATTCTCTTCCCTACAGACATATTTGAGGCAATATGATTATTTGAGGAGTGACACTGTCATAGTAGGCTAGGCTAATGTGCTTGTTGTTAGCGTCAGAGGGGAAATGTTAGTTTGCCTGGTAGATTAAACACATGGGTGTGGTGGGCTTGTCTTCCTGATTGCTTGCTGTGGACAAAAATAAGCACTAGCAGGCCATGTTTGTGTAAAACCTTCACAGTATTTGAATTTAAATGTGCATATTTAACATAATGAAGCTGTGATCTATACAACTATTAGGCAAGAAATCGTGACTTATCCGAGTTTGGAATTACTTGCATTGTCATTTTATATATATATTTAAAAAAAGTGCTTTATGTATGTGATATTAGTCTTGATTTGTCTCAAATATTTGTGGGAAGATACAGTATGTTAGCTTGTCAGTAATGTTTTTTGTGGATAAATAAGTGTTTTGTGGATAAATGATTGAGGTTGATGAGGATCAGCAAATGGTGATTACAAAAGTAATAAAATGGTTCCAATTGAGGTATTTAGATTTAGTTTAATCCTTGTCATTTAATTTGGGACAATGAGTCTATCAGAACTGACGCTTTGGTCCGTTATTCCAGCAGTCTGGTACAGGAAATGGGTGTTCATTTATTCACCGAAGACTACAAATTCACAGCGTTCTCACAGATCTTATCTAGTATTGCCCTCAAACAGTGATTAGTGTACCTTATTAAGGGTAAAGGTAGGTTTTTTTCTGACTCATTTCGCTTCACAACGAAGGATCAGTATAATTGATATAATCATTGATGTGTTGTAAGAACATGCAGTATATTTGAGCATAAAAATACTGAGGTGCTGTTAACATTTATTTGAACATAACCTTATTTCAAAACAGTTTCAAAATTAATGGCACCTCAGCAAAATGCAATTATGAAACAGTTGAAGATTGGGAGAAAGACCACTCCTGAAGCTCCACCATCTTCCTAGTTAACTTTCTATTAATTCCCATCTTTCTCCACACCCACCACTTCTTCATCAATTCACTACAGAGTGTCCAAAAAGACAGGAAAAAATGACCGTAAAACTACATATTTTTAAACTTGTATTTATTATTCACAAAATATTTTCTGCTTGTGTTTACCCTTATGATCTATGCATTTTGATCTCAGTTACTGTATCATGCTTTCATGAATTTTGCTCAACATATTTGGTTAAAAAATATTCCAATCATCTCAAAATATTCCGAATGGTTCCTGAATTTTCAGACCCCTTGTACATCCCCAATTCCAAAAAAGTTGGGACAGTATGGACAATGCTAATGAAAAACAAGAGTAAATGTACTTTGACTGATATTTAAATAAAAAATGTATAAAGATAAGGTATTTGATGTTTTACCTAATTAACTGCATATTATTTTTAAAGATACACGTTTATTTTGAAATTGATGTTTGCAGCACGTTCCAAAAAAAGTTGGGACAAGGGCAATTTAGGTGATTAATAGTGATGTGACAAGTTGAAATAAGAAGGTGATGTGAAACAGGTGAGACAGTTGTCTAATCATAGTATATAAGGAGCCTCCAAAAAAGTCCTAGTCCTTCAAGAGCAAGAATGGGTCGAGGCTCGCCAATCTGCGAATTATCCAACACTTTGAGAACAACATTCCCCAAAGACAAATCGGTAGGATTTTGGTTATTTCACCTTCTATCGTGCACAATATAATTAAAAGATTCAAGGGTGCTTAAAGGGCAAGGCCGAAAACCACTTCTGAATGTGCGTGATCTCCGCTCCCTCAGACGTCACCATCTTAAAAAACGTTGTGAGTCTGTAATGGAGAACCTGACAAGGGCTCGGGCATACTTTGGTAAACCTTTGTCAGTCAACACCATTTGCCGCTGCATCTGCAGATGCAAGTTAAGGCTTTACTATGCAAAGCAGAAGCCATACATCAACACTCCCCAGCAGCACCGCCAACTTCTCTGGGCTCGGTCTCATCTGAGATGAACAGTAGCACAGTGGAATCGTGTTTTGTGGTCCAACAAGTCAACATATCAAATAGTTTTTGGACAAAACAGCTGTCATGTTCTCCGGGCCAAAGAGGAACAGGACCATCCATGCTGCTATAAGCGTCAGGTCCAAAAGCCAGCATCTCTCATGATATGGGGGTGTGTCAGTGCCCATGGCAAGGGTAACTTGCACATCTGTGAGGACACCATTAATGCAGAAAGACATGTACACATTTTGGACCAGCATGTGCTGCCATCCAGCACAGGACAACATCAAACTACATTCTGACTGGACTACAAGAGCGTAATTGCATAAGTAGAGAGTATGGTTGCTAGCATGGTCTGCCTGCAGTTCTGACCTGTCTCTGATTGAGAATGTGTGGTGCATTATTAAGCACAAAATAAAGTGACAAAGGCCCTGTACAGTTGCACAGCTGAAGAAATGCATAACGGATGAATGGGGGGAAATTCCACTCAGTAAACTTAACCAACTGGTGTCTTCATTCAGCGTCCAAACATTTAATAATTGTTATTAAAAGAAAAGGTGATATTACACAGGGGTAAACGGTCGACTGTCCCAACATTTTTTAAGTGTGTTGCAGTGATTAGATTTGATATGAGTGTATATTTTCCACATATAAATTAAATACACAAAGTAAAGTTAATAATGTGTTTTCAATATAGTACTGGGTGAATTTCATTTTCAAATGACTCTTTTTGTTTGTTTTGCATTTTCCATACTGCCCCAACGTTTTCAGTATTGGGGTTGTAACTAGCAACTCTCTATCCAAGAATCTTTTGTGGTAGACATGGAGGACAAGTTCTCAGAGTTCTTCCCTGTCTCTAAATGATAAGTTCCACAATCACTCTTTATATAATTCAGTTGAAGTCATGGTCTGTACTTGTAATATTAATATTTGGTGAAGCCTGTGTTGATTTGCGTTTGAGTCATTATCTATAGCCAAGTGTTAACATCTTGATAAAAGAACAAGGTTTTATTGCTTGATGCTATTAGTCTTCCAAGTACTCCTGGATCACAAAATTATTCATCACCATATTTTACAGTGGGAATGGGGGTGCATCTTCGTATAATGTTCTTGTTTTGTTTAAAAAAAAAAAAAAAAAAGATCTAAAGTGTTCTCAGTAGTTTCAACACATTTATGAGAGAAAACTGAAAAAGGAGCTGTTATGGCTCCTATTTGGGTGGAAAATTTGAGTTATAGCCTTGTTCTTTTAACACACACATTTTTGCCCATTCTGAGGTAATTCTTGAGCAGATTGCTTGAGAATGTGTAATGAGAGCTGCAACACCTTACGGTGGTTGTACAAAGACCGAGTAGTCTATTTGCATGTGTATTGAACTGAATTGCATTGTGTGTGTTGAGGCTTTCATTGTGTCTCAGAGACTCCATTTGGGCCGACGCAATGGCAGTGACATCCTGTTGCAATGCCAATGAGCAATGGAGTGAATGCTAAAAGATTTGGAGCTCGCTGTTTATTCTGCAATCCTTGCAATGCCCTGCCTTGGCATTCAGCTTTTGGAATTCTTTCCCCATTAGCTTGATCAAGGGGCTCTGAAGGACCTTGTTTCACTCATTGCTCACTGGAGGCCCTCAAATGTGGGAGTATTCCAGGAATGTGAGCGTACATGTGCACATGTATGAGGATTTCTTCTCCTTTTCAGAAGAGTTCATCTTCAATGACGTTGTGCCAAGCATCAGTGGCGCATATTTGTGGTCACGTCCACCCTCTGATGAGCCATTAGTGTCAAACTCTTTCACCCATTACACCCAAAAGATTTTCCAAGCAGGTCACAGTGACATGCATTTTTGATGTTAATGTATACTTGGAACTAGGTGAAGCGGTGTAAAATACATAAAAAAATAAAATAAAAAATTTAAAAAGAGGCTAGCTTTCCTCCCTGGAAAATGACAGATCACAATGAACCATGGGATCAGAGGGCACTTAGAAAGCAAATTCTTAAGCCATAATGTAATGCAAGAAACTTTTCATTTTGTATGCCTTCCTTACCAGTTTCCTCCAACGCTATATAGTTATTGTCCCAGGTTAACGTTGTAAATAGTACAGAATTCGATTGAAAGACTATAGTTGTTGTCACACCTATGTGTGAAAACATCCTCAACTGCCTACTTCCTTACTAAAACTTTGTACCACTTTGTGTTCAGTGTTATCATCTTTCGCAAGTGCATGCAGACATTGGAAAGTTTTGGGGTCTGAAGATTCCAAAGTTTGAAGACTGGCTCTGATTATGAGATAGATTTGTATTATCTGTGCAGGAGCATATGAGCTTGTCCAGGAATGAAGTATGGAGAGGGTGAGTTGTAGGAGTTGACAGGACACAGAACACTATGCACCTCCTTATCAGAGGCCTGGTACCAAGTGGAGCCGATGCCTGAGGGAGGAAACCTGTATGTGTGCGCAAGTGCTTAAGTAACCCCATGCAGGTATTTGATCAAAGATGTTTCTGACATGTTTATTCTTTTAATTTTCTCTAGCATTTCAACATGGTAGAAACCTTTATATGTAGTGTGTGAGTCATACTACAAGCTATGTCACTCAATAAGTCAACAAACTTGTTTATAAATGTGCATTGGGCAACTATAAACAACCAAGATGAGTTTCTTCATGAGCCAGGAACCTCTAAAAGATATTTAGCGGTTTATTTATTTAGCAGCCTGGTGAGCTTATTTTAGTGCAAGTTTGGGAGAACTGACTGCCTAAATGGTGAAAGTTAAATTCTAGCATGTGCTGTGGTTAGTTTCCATTGGGTCTAGCCAATCTAAGACTGTCCATGACAGTCCTGCCACTTCACTGGTATTGAGCCTGATCTCCATTTTTCATCTTTCATCAAGTGAGGTGAAAAGATGGCTGCATGTCACTTTTCTGGCTTCATTAGACAGCTGGCTTGGAAACACCTAGGGATCCCCTGGGCAGACCTTCTCAACCTGTTGCCACTGCGACCCTTAACAGGCAAAATGGAAGACAAATGAATGAATGAATGAATGAATGAATGAATGTCATAGACAGTTTTATGCAAAATACAAGGGGAACGGTATGCAAGGAAATGTCACAAACTTTGATGCAAAATATGGCAGTGGATCACTAATGCTTTGTTGATTTGACTAGCTCTAGTGGAAATTGATTGCATCATGAATTGGCAGAATAAACCCTAGTGGTCAGAAGATTAAGTCCTGGCCATGGATGCATTTTTCGACAAGATAACAACCTTGAATTATAATCTATCCAAGTCAAAACAGAAATGGTTGAGGGCATGGATGAAGTGTTTTGCAATAATTATCACAGTCAACTCATTTGAACCCTATTTAAAACAGGGTGTGATACCATTTCAAGTCAAGAAAATAAATATTTGATGTTTCATAAATTATATCAAAGTGGGCCATGCATTCGCTCCAGTGCAGTGTTCCAACATCATGAAAAATCAGAGTTAAAAATCAGAGTTAAAACACTTGAAAGCCAATGATTTACTACTCAAAAGTGACCACTGTCAGAATGCTTGGTGCACATTTACTGTGTCTGTTTGTTTTAACAAGGATTTCACAGTCAGCCCTATTTTTTGCATTTAGAAACAACAATTGAACATTCCAATGATATTCCCGTCAAGTGGCTCCAGCCCATATGGACAAGCTTAACGATGACATTTGACTTGCAGACTTTCTTTAGATTGGAAATCTATCGTTTGCCTGATAGTGCGGAGCCATGTGGATTTATCAACTCACGCTACTGTAAAGCCCCCTACTGTGACCGGTACAGCAAGGACAGTAGAACCACACCAGTCCTCCATGGGCAGTGTACTTACTGCCAATCTCTTGAAAGGAATGTCCTTCACAGGCTTTCACCCTGAAATGACTGGACAAATGGATGGAACCCGATGAATGATGTCAGTCGGAGGATACGACACACCACATTGTATGTTTAACATGTTCCTGTTAGTGTGGTCTTATACAGACAGTGACAAGACAACCACAGTAAGGAGAAATGGAAGGGATGGTTAAGAAACAAAGGAAAAGCCTATTTTGGAGAGGTGGAGCACTTTTAAATAGTTGTTACCACATCACAGAAATGCTCTGTTTGTGCACACTGTGGGAGGGACACAGGAAGCAGGCAACAGGAGCTTCCCCAGGAACAGTAGCAGGGCGATTCCAGCCTCTATAGGAGGAAATGGCATGCATAGGCGTAGGCCTCGCAGAGGCCATTTCCAGTCGGCCACCCCAAAAATAATTCACACAGTCCCAGCGTAGGAACCGCATATCATATGAATGAGTCGTAGCCTATTCATCTCAAAGGAGTCGGTGAGGTCACCTCGGTCTGCTTCAGAGCACTTTAGCAAATTTAGAGAGAAATGTAGTCACCATTGGGTGTTACCTAACAGAAATGGAATGGCTGATGGAGATAACAATTTCCTGTCAGATACAGAGAGAGGCTGCTAAGATTTTCCCTTAAAGACGTAAAGTATCACAAGGGTTTGCAAAAATATTTTTTAAATTAAAGAACAACACGTTGTAAGTTTTCTCAGGTTACTGTATAGTATTTAATGTGGAATATCCAAATATCATAACGCAACAGCTTTATCTTTGACTGTTGCACAGCACTGACACCAAGACTCCTTCCATATGTGTTAAATAAAAGTCTCCTTACTGACAACTTCACCATATCAATAAGTAAAAAATTTGATTTGTTCAATAATAACACGTTTTTAATCCATTAACGATTAGTTCATCATCATGTGGAACAATACAAAATCTATACAAATACAGAATACGATCCAAAAGCCATACAAATCCCTGTCTAAGTTGTTACTATAGAAATAATAATCGAACAAGTGCATTAATACAAAGCTGTGATTTGCCTACTACTACTGTTACTGTTTTAATAACTACTGTTATTAAAACTTAATCGACGCCTTTTGACCAATAATGATGAAGAATTCAACAGCGCTGAATGACGGATATTTTAACTGCACTAAATGCAACCTGCGAGACTTCTTTATACATAAGTGTAGAGAAAAAAAAAGTGTTTGTGAATGTGCAGGTATTCAAGTATTCATCAGAAAGTCCTATTTAGAGCTGGTTGTTTGATGTTCGTGTATGTAGGAAGATGCATTTGCCAAATGATAAGGATTTAAATAACATTACATCCCAGATGGAAAGTGTCGGCAATACAGATGCAGCTTATCCTTGAGCTGAGCAGATAAATCACCTGGGGAGTTATCTGGGTAGTTAAGACAGACCTGATGATTGATGTGCAAAACCTTCAGGACAAACAGCCTCACATGGTATGAGATGGTAGCCCGGTAAAACACACTTTAGCTACTAGAAACTCTAAACGAAAAGTTTTAATCAGATTTACCCTGAATGTGTAAATATAACCTGGTATACATGATATGTGTTGAACAGTAAACTGATATATATCATGTCAAAGAAAGCAAAAACTAGAAACATTCGCACTCTGAATCTGTAACCATTTTATTTCCTGGTCATCTTTAAAAGTCAACTGCTTTCAAGGTTGAGCTGCAAGCAGGTGTTGCCTTGACAACAAGTGACCGGAAACACCCCGCTTTTTTCATCCATGCAGCCCAAAACTGTCCGAAACGCAAACAGGGCAACAGCTGTGCAGCTCACTGCTGTCTGCTTTAAAAGCAGTCGTTTAAGAAACCCTCATGTGATGCCAGTCAGATTCAATAGATGCCAGTCATATGCTTCAATAGAGGAGATTAGGCGTGAGGAAAATCTGAGCTTTTCTACAAAGCCGTTAACATGCTCAATATCACTAATTTGCTTACATTTTAATTCGGGACCTAGAAATAGTGCAGAATCTTGAATAATATATATACACGATATTGAACATTTACTTTTTGTTGTAAATATTTCAAAATGAGAAAACCTCCTGTTTATTTCAGTTTTAAATAGTTAAAAAAAAGAATAAAATCCCAGATTTTCAGTGTGGTCTCAGACTTTTGGACCCCACTGTATGCAATTATTTAGTTAGTAAGTTGGTTAGTTAATTAGTAAGTAAGTAAGTGAGTGAGTGAGTGAGTGAGTGAGTGAGTTAGTTATTTAGTTGACTGGTTAGTTATTAAGTTAGTTAGTTGTGATGCACAGAGTGCAGAGTTCACTGATTCAGTGTGCATATCATTTCTGTTGCCATTCAGTGCCCTCAGACTGACTAGTGGAGTCTACTGAAAAGCTATTCTGTCTGTCCGGAGTGCGCTAGTGACAGCTTTCAGACGTGGGCAGTGCTGTGTGTGAGTGTGTGTGTGAGTGTGTGTGTGAGTGTGTGTGTGTGTGTGTCCGTCCCCCCTACATACGTAAGGACAGTCCAGACTGCAGAACATACACAGAGGGAAAGTTTCTCTGTAGCTCTGAGAACTGCTCACGTGCTCTGAATAGCACCATCAGCCAGCACGCAGCCAAGGAAACCCAGAAACAATCCGGACTCAAATCCCCCTGCTCAGGAGGGACACACACACACACACAGAAGCAGCCACGAACAATAGAGCTCTGGCTTTGGGCTCAACTCTCAGAAGTTGTGTAGTGCAGAAAAAGGCGCACCAAGGCGGGGGTGTCACCTCCAGCCTCATCATCAACTTTCCTTCTTGGTTTTTTTTTTTTTGTGCACAACCTCTCTGATCAACGAACACCACAACAGAAGCAAAGTGTGCACCAAGATGCAAATCCTGTGGACTATCCTTGTGTTAGGTAAGTCAGTTTTTTAATTCCTGACTAAATACCTGATGATGCAATACTGAATACTGAAATAGAGAGAGATGAACAGAGTACTTTCAAAGAAATTTGACTATAACAATCAGAAATAAAGCTTGTGAGCTACAAATGCACCTTCCTGATCCACTTTAGAGTCATTACTGTGTTTTAATCAGATGTGTAGCCTATATGCTTTAAAAAAAAAAAAAAACCTACAAGTGGTTATTATAATTGGCTATTTCTTTCTGGTTTGTTTGAGTTTTCAGTAATGTTGGCTTAACAGATGATTTAAAACAGATGGTCATTTACTTTTTTTACTCACTTTTTTTTTAATGGCAGACTAACACAATTATATACATAGATATGTATCCAAATAAGTCCAAATAATATACTAAAAAGCAGGAAAAATACTTTTTTTTTGATGTAATGAAACATAAAATGATTTAATTAAAATATAATAATTTAACTAGTCAGGCAAGTAAAGGATGACGTTCCACTAGTGAGATGTTTGATAGTTTGATTTGGCTCAAAAATAACTGTGTAAAGCGTTGAAATTGCGATAGGAGCATTTATAGAACCTGCACATAAGGCAATCTGGGAAGAGCAACATCTGCAAAACAACATTATCTGATTTTTATTTTTTTGGACATATTGTTTGCCCAAACAGAAGATAACAGTCTTCGAGCTGAGTGTGGAGAGCTGACAGAGGAGTGCTGTTATTCTTAATTACACGAGCTGCACCTGCCACTTCATAAAGTCGTCAAAACAGCTGAGGCCGGGTGTTTATGTTGGCTTGGCATTGTGGGTCTCGTTCAAATTAAATTTGTGTGAGCCGATACATAGTGGCAGTTCTGTGTTCAGATCTCACCTTTGTCAGTGCGATGTCTACAGTACAAACGAGGTTACGGCTCTTATAAATAATCTGCGTCACACTGTAAATGAAGAGAAAATGAGAAATGTATACAAATATATAGGGGGGAAAAAAATGTAATTCCTACAAACTGCACTTCTGAGATTCTTGGCTGTGTTTTTACCTGCAAGCCCGACACTCCACATCAGGAAGTCAAGTCAAGTCAAATTTTATTTATGAAGCATGTTTAAAGACAACAGTAGTTGATCCATAACGCTGTTAAAAAAAAATCATATAATCTCACATCACAAGACAAAGAATAAAAATAAGTTTTGATTGAAGATTTAAAGGAAGTCAAGATTTAAGCAAGTAAACAGATTCAAAGTGTGTTGCTGTTTAACAAAAAAAATATCTAACCGTTGAGATGGTGATGTCTGTAAGGAGCTGTTTATTTAATGGAAGTGTATGGAAGGAGTCTCCAGTGTCAGGTTAAGGTTTTTTTTAATCATGGGAATGTCTTTAGGACAGAGGAGTTTGTGCTGTCTATTTTATGTCTTTTTTTTTTTTCCTGTGAGGGAACGACTGACTGTTTATAGCTTCTGTAATTTAAGTGTTGAAGTAACTGGTCATGCAGATGTTCAGTGACATTAAATGTAACTATAAATGGTTAAAAAGTATGACGTTTCATCCTTTAATAAATAAAAGTATGTAATAATTGCTGTGGTATGAGAGGAATTTAAAAAAATATTATAATAATTTGTGCCATGCTGTTATTGGAAACAAATCACCCAACCCAGTCATTGATTATTTTCCTATAACCCCCATTCTGCAAAGTATTATTCCTTACTTAAGTGTTAGAAGTGGTACAGCAGCAGAATACCGCTTATATTAATGAAAAAGAGAGTTCATTTCTGGCACCTACAAAGTTAAACACTATAAAAAGGTCACATGGGGTAGCCTTCTCAGGGATTAGAGTACAGTCACGATCACTTCCTAATGGATTGATTTGATCTATTTCAGTTAAAAACACACCCAAGTCACGGTTAGAACTGTGTGGAATCATACATTTCTAGATCCGAGTGGACTTTACCAATAAATCGGTCTTGCTTGTGTTATCTTTCTAGGACTTTGGGAGAATTGGAAAATCAGAATCAGTCCAGGAAATTTGCTGGACTTGCTCTATATCTCAATGTTCTCACAGGGTTAAATAAAATACAAACAGTTCTAGTGACAAAGGTTTTTTATGGAAGCCTCTTGGCAGGACCGTCTGGCACAAAACCTCGTGAAAATAACAATAGATGGGAAAGCTGTCTATCAGCATCCCCTTTTTCACTGAAGGTGTGGCATCATGCTATATTCTGCTTTCCTACTTCTGTGTCTCGTGTGAATAGTTCCTGCATCAGTGATGCAGGCATGGAGCTGAAAGCCAAGTCTCTCTCACTGAGACAAAAGAAATGAGTCTCCAGTGTCAGGGGTTTATATCAGTAAGTTTTAAGTAACCAAAAATCTTTGTGCTTTCCTGTTTCTCAGTACTAGGTCTAAATTTGGCCGAAGAGAAATAAAGAGAGGATGGTGATGGAATGGATGTTTATAACATAGATGGTAATTGATAACAGGAACTAACTTGTCCTGTGGACCTTCCACAGTGTTAAATGTAACTATAACAAGTATGACGTGTTGTTTATTAATAAATGAACAATTTTAATCTGCAAATTGCTGTCGTATAAGAGGAAAAAAACACTTCAGGACACGCTGTAATTGGTAAATAACCAATGCTGTAGTGTTTAAGATGTGTTTTCTACTACTGACTACATCACGAAGCATGTAGAGTAAAAGAAAGACGTGGGAGTATGTACGTGGGGTGCTGAAATCACTTATCTTTCGTAAAATTCCTGCGGTGGAGCCAGTGTCATCTTCCCTCCTCCTCCTCGGACATACTTATTATTAATCACTCCCGAGACTGGCACTACCAACAGCTTCCTAGTCCCCTAATTCCCAACTCCTGCAACTAGAGGTACAATAAAAAAGACTCATAAATAGCTGAAGAAATATTGAAAGAAAGAAAGAAAGAGAGAATTGAAGCAGTTTTTTTTATGGAATTCAACAACTGCCCTTATTATAAATCCATTTTGAGTTATTTTTCCACTTCAGGGAAATGTGTCGAGATTCTCTTCAAGCAGTAGATTAGAGATTATGTTGAAAAACACCGGCGTATTCCTTTAACACGTCTGAATAAATAACAACGAACCTGGTTGAAAAAACGATTGCTGTTGAATTTCTGATAATAAAGATAAAGTTCTAAACTTCCATTAACATCCTTTAATGATGGGGCTTAGCATTAGGGATGTGTTTGTGTGTGTGTGGTGAGGAATGTGCTCCAAGAAAAGCATACAGACACCCGGTGACCCCGTCCAGCTTCGGTCTAACCTTCTTTGCATCCTCCTTCCTTTCTCCTGCCGACCCATTATTCCTGCCAAACATCTATACATTCACGAGCGTCTTCTCCTGTTCCTCCTCCCTTCGGTGAAAGAGCTGAGCACTGACTCAGCCTCATAAAGGAACTCCCTCCTTTATAGGCCTCTTCAATTAGCTTGAATAGGACACCATTGCTGGAAGAAGGATGGGGAAGGGAGGGCTGGTCGGGAAATGGATGGGCCAGTGGGGACCTCAGATCACAGCAGGGAGGCTAGAGTGAGACAACACGAGGAACAAAAGTGTAATCTGGAGATAAGACTTTCGAGTGCACTAGTGCAAGTTACAATGCATGTTGTGGCTGACATTGATGCCTGTAGCGGTTATTCACAATCGAAACGGCACGTACACACTGACAGGTACATACACAGACACTAAGAAAAGATGCCTAAAGGCTAAATACTAGGATGTGCGATATACTGTAGAATCTGCAATCAGTAAAGGTAGAATACGCATTTATGCACACATGCATTTGAATGATTTTGCATGTTGAAAAACACAAGTTTCATTTAAGTACTATTTATGATTTACATGTGACTTATTCCATCAAGAATCAAATAATCACTGTAAGCTAGGACTGTATAAAACTACATTTGAATTTCAGTGGGCTGCTACGTACAGCGTCCTCCACTAATATTGGCACCTTAAGTAAATATGAGCAAAGCAGGCTGTGAAAAATTGGCTTTATTGTTTCACAAAAATTCTCTGCTCTCATGGATATCAAACAATTGCAAACAAAACACAGGTTTCTTAAAAAAAAAAAAAAAATCTTAGGTGTGCAACAATTATTGGCACCGTTTCAGTCAGTATTTTGTGCTACCTCCTTTTGCCAGGATAACAGCTCTGAGTCTTCTCCTGTAATGCCTGACGAGGTTGGAGAATACATGGCAAGGGATCTGAGACCATTCCTCCATACAGAATCTCTCCAGATCCATTACATTTTGAGGTCCACACTGGTGCACTCTCCTCTTCAGTTCACTCCACAGGTTTTCTATGAGTTAAGTCAGGGGACTGGGATGGCCATGGCAGGACGTTGATTTTGTGGTCAGTAAACAATTTTTGTGTTGATGTATGTTTTGGATCATTGTTCTGTTGGAAGATCCAACCACAGCCTTTCTGGCTTTCTGGCAGAGGCAGTCAGGTTTTCATTCTGGACTTTGTTTTTGGATGAGAGTAGAGGCTTTCTTCTTGAAACCCTTCCAAACAACTTGTGGTGATGTAGGTGACTCTGGATTGTAGTTCAGATGACTTTCTGACCCCAAGATGCAACTAAGTTCTGCAATTCTAAAGCTGTGATCCTTGGAGATTGATTGGCCACTCCAACCATCCTCTTCACAGTGCATAGAGACAATATCGACACGCATTCAATTCCAGATTGATTAATAACATTTCCGTTTGACTGGAACTTCTTAATTATTGCCCTGATGGTTGAAACGGGCATTTCCAATGCATGTGCTATTTTCTTATAGCCACTTTATGTTTTGTGAAGCTCAACAGCCTTTTGCTGCACATAACAGCTATATTCCTTGGTCTAACCCATTGTCATGAATGACTAAGGGAATTTGGCCTGTGTTACCTCATATTTATATCCCCGTGAAACAGGAAATCAGGGTTTGACAATTTCCTGTTCCTAGTTAACCAGGAGTACTTAAATTTTAAGTATCAATGGGAATATATTGCAAATATATTTTTCCTCATATGAATTCATAGGAGTGCCAATAATTGTTGTACACTTATATTTAACAAAGTTTTTATTTTCATATACACTTTTATTGTGTTTGCAATTGTTTGGTATCCATGAGAGCAGAGTATTTTTGTGAATTTTTTAAACAAAACATCAAAAGGTTAACCAATAAAGACAACTTTTCACAACCTTCTTTGCTCTTATTTACCAAGAGTGCCAGCATTAGTAGAAGGCACTGTATAAGGCATTGTATTGTGAAAGAACATGAATCTCGTGTCTCGTCTGTGTATGCTTCTATTAATAGGTATTTTCTTTCCTTCATAGCAGTTTATGTATGACAAAGCATACAGTCTGATGCCTTTCTCCAGCATACTAAAAGGAGCTTGATGCATGAAGCCATGAAGCTCTTGGGGGTAAAATAGCATCATTGCCATTATAGTATACAAGCTCACAAACTCCCACAACTCATTGTGATTGACAGTGGAGAGAGAGTATACCATCCCTCCCACTCAGAGAGCACGGCCAATTGTGCTCCCTTGACTTTACATAAAAATGGACAGAACCACAAGGCAAGTCCTTCTCCTGCATTAAGAAAACACAAGGATGATCGAGGCAAAAGTCTTCAAAAACATTTTTTTGGACTGAGAAAATTTAGAAAACAGAATATTAAAAGTCGCACATTCACACAGAATAGAACAATGTTCAGGAGTGTGAAAAGCCGTAAGCGTTTCTATAGTAAAAAATACATCATAATGTATCGTATAACTGATTATTAATCACGTCGTGTTACTTTGAAATGAAAACCCTATTATTTGTGTCCGTGTGTGTGTGTATGTGTGTGTGTGTGTGTGTGTGTGTGTTTTGGCTTTGTTGTTTTTACAACCATACCAGCAGCAGGAACATAAACTGTTCAGCAGGTCTGCACCCTACATCCAACTGTCATTCTCTTTTGAACGGTTTTAACAAAGCCCTGTACGTTTAAAACAAGAGCATTCAAACTGAACATGACTCTTTATCCGGATGTATGGCCATTTTGTAGCACATGCACTGAATCTATCAAATAATCCATTCTTATTTTAAGATAATTAACTAAGAAATAATTCACCCAGACAGTAACCCAAGCTCAGGATCAAATCAGGGATCCTGGAGTTGTGAGGAAGCAACACTATACACACTGCACCATCATGCCACATGAATACTTCGAATAATATAATGATATAATAGTAATAAGGCTTTGACAGATGATGGGTTAACTAAAGTCAGGAAATGAACATCCAGTTTCATCAGAGGTCAACAGCAGGCAGGAAGACCCTGAGAGAAAAAATCTGAGGTTCTCACAGACAAAGTCTCTGTGAATTTTCATTAGTATTTTTTGCACAGGTCATTTCAGGGGTTCTGTAGAAAGGTTACAATTCGTTCAGTTAACTCTCAGACATTCTGCACAAATGCACATCCTTTGTGGTTAAGGGAGAATGTAACAAAAATATTGCATCACAAGAAAGACGTTCTACAATATGAAGCTTTGCTTTATATTAAAAAAAAATGTTATTGCATTTGATGACACTTTTATTTCATATCTACAAAAGTAAATTATTTAAGAGCAAAAAGTAAGATTTGTAATATCTATAATATCTAAAAATGGTAATATCTACAATAATATATATGGTAATATAACAATTTAACACTGAAAAATAGGAAAAACCATCTGCAAAACTAGTTTACATGTAAATTTTTTAAACGTTATTTAATATCTACAAAAAATTTATTCAAATTTGAATATCTAACAAGATATTTTAATATCTGCTAAAGCTAAAAGAACAAACAAATCCTTAATCATGAAAAATATTATTTACTTATATACTTATTTAATATCTACAAAGTAAATGATTTAAGACCGAAAAGGAGGGTGTGTACCACAAAAAAAAATAATTTACACCAAAAAGAGAATTATATTTTTAATGTCAAAATAAAAACTGTTAATGTTGTACTGAAACTTGATGTTACAAACGTTAAAGGTGTTGCTAGACAAAGAATGAGAGAGAGAGATAGAGAGAGGGGTGGGGGGGCACACTGATGGCAATAAGCGCAAGGTCAGGATTTTGCTTATGGCATCTTTTACAAACAGCAGGCGGCGATGATGACTTAGTATTGACATCATTTATCATAATGTAAATATTATATTTATATTTTTCAGCCCTAGTTGTGGCAAAGCCATAGCAGTTAAAGAGAGTCTTTCCACTATTGAGTGTGTGGGAGTTTGTAGTTTCAGGAAACGCGGCAAAGCACTTAAGAGTAAAAATAAAAGGAAGGTCAGTGCATCTGTTTCCTGTCTTTCATATCTGCAGATTTCAGTCACTGGGGTGGGGCTGTTCCAGAGGACTGAGCACCAGCTATCAGTGACAAAAATGACCTGCAAGTGTCCGTGTAGGGGAGAGGGGGAGAGAGGGAGAGAGGGAGAGAGGGGGAGAGAGAGAGAGAGAGAGAGAGAGAAATAAAAAGAAAGTGTCACTGAGGAGGTTCAGTTGGGATTATTAAGGGACAGGGAGACTGTGTGTTCTCTACACGGTGTCTCTGCTGATAGGCACACAATCAGCAGGCCTGTAGTAAGGTTAATCAGGGTTAACAATGAAGATATGAACAGAAACCAACGAGAGATGTGCGAGAGACATGAGAGTAAAGACAAGCTGTCACACTTAACCCCAATCCAATAGTCAGGACTGTTGAGTGGAGTCGTTTGTAGTGTGTTAAATATCCTGTCTTGGGGAAGTGTTCAGTCTTTGTATTAAAAGCTGCAAATAAATAAGAATTTTACATTTCAGACCATGTAAATAAATAAATAAATATACAGTTGCCTGGATGTATATAAAATTATTGTATAAAGTTTAAAACATAGACTACAAAAAAGGACATTTTTAAGAGTAGCAATAATCCTGTAGTGTAAATATAGTATATATAGGATATATAATATATATAGGATATATAGTATATATATATATAGGATATATAGAATATATAGGATATATAGTGTATATATAGGATATATAGAGAATATATAGGATATATAGGATATATAGAATATATAGTGTATATATAGTAATGACGTGCACTTATTAGTTCCAAATGTAAGCAATGATTAAATAAACAGAACTAGGTTCTACTAAATCTCCAGCCAGCTACCATCCAAAGAACCCATGAAACACTTCATAGGAAGTTAAATCAGGTTGTGTTTATGCAACATTGGTGAGGAAGAAAACAGTCCTAATATGTCTTGAGTTTACTTTGCTGCTTGTAAACCATGACAGGACATGCTGTTATCAGAAATAATCAACCAGGGAAGTTACTGTTACCATCCCAGAGTTATTCATTTTCCTATAACAACACAAACTGAAGTGTTTTACTCATCTTATACCACAAGAAGTTACTATTTAAAATTACACGTTTTTTTAATTGAAGAATGACGTATTTTAGTTTTAAATCAGATTAGATCAATGATTATTATGTTTGTTTGGTGTTTTTCTTTTTTGGTTAAATAACAAAAACATCTTTAACGCCTTTATTATTAGACTTATATCATGTAGCGAATATGCCATATCAGTTCCTGTGAATGAGATGAAATTATAGTGTATTAATAATAAACCTATAAATATATATAAATATATTTTTATGTCAATGTTTAATAAATACAAACTTTAAAAACTGGTGTGGTATAAGAGGAACAAAACACTTGGCGACATGCTATAATTGGAAAATAATCAACTTTGGCGTAGTGATGGCCCTCCACTTGATGTCACCAGGCTTCGCCATTGATTATTTTTTCCTATAACAACACATCCTAGTGTCTTTTATCCCAGATATGGTCATGCTTGTATGATAAAAATGGCAGAAAGTCAAACAAAAGGATCATGAAACTGTTAAGCACAGCTGTCACCAGCCAAAACGTCTATACATACATATACATATCGCAACATAATTTGTTTTTACAAGCCTGACACAAGCCTGTCTCCAGATATACACAAACCCACAGTTGATGGCAGCCCTGACATAACAATAGTAATGTCAGGCCTGAAAAAGGTTCGGTCCCTGGAAACTCATTAAGCTTGGAATAGTGGTTTATAATAAAATTAAAATAAAACAGTTTTGGAAAAAAAATTTGTAAAATCATTTCCTGTGCTGTGTACTATACACACAAAGCCTAGTAGATGCATGTACATGCAGCATTAAAGAGTCATGTTATGTGTGTATAAGATAAGGAAATTTCATTCTTCTCAGTCTCTTGAGTCTGCCCACCATTGTTCAGTCCACTCCAGTAAGAGTAGGTGTGTTTCTTCCTAGCTTATTGTTTCACACACTCTGCCCTGTGAACTATAAATAGAGAAAACTCCCAATAAAGCACAGCTGCTAAACAAAATAGAAAAGACATTATGGGTCAAGGATTATAAATGCCATTGAAGTCCCAAATCTAACAATACACCAACAATGCTTCTTCTGATACAAAAAAGCCCTTGATGATGTGAAGCTGTTGATGATAATTATGTTCTTCACAAACCTAATGGGTGGAGAGTACAGCACATTCTGACCCACATAATGTGTTTATGAATTTGGGTAAAATAAATAAATAAATAAATAAAATAGGTGCAATAGTGGAAAAAAAAAAAAGAACAGGAAGTTTCATGTGCATAAAGACTGCAGAAAGTGTGAAAGTGTGGAAAAAAGAAAACTCACATTTTAGTTACTGTGACCCCAAGCACTTATATCTATATCTTAAAAGCTACTGGCATTCTTACAATATATCAAACACACTAGCATCTTAATTTGATCAGCTCTGGAAAGAAATGATATAATTACCATGTAAATAAAGTCTGATTGCAATTGACTAAAATTCTATACATTGTTTACTACTCATAATATAATTACAATTACAGCTAAATAAAATGACATTAAGAGTACACCATTAAACCAAAATATTCAAGTCACATAGCATAACTTTAGCCAACTTTAGATTCCCCTCAAGCTAAGTTCAGCTATAAGGAGTTAAGTAGGAAATGAAACATGACAAGTGTGCTGTTAGAGATAAATAATCAAATACAAGCAGCACTGATGCAGTCATTTCCACCCCAAAGTAGATTTTTTCCAGTAACGGAACATCCTAGAGTGTTTAATAATTACTTTTAGTCACCCATTGTAATTTGGCAATGCAAAAATATATATATATATATATATATATATATATATATATATATATATATATATATATATATATATATATATATATAAAAAAAAAAAAAAAGAGAGAGAGAGAGAGAGAGAGAGAGAGAGAGAGAGAGAGAGAGAGAGAGAGAGAGAGAGAGATACTGCTCAAAAAAATAAAGGGAACACTTAAACAGCACAGTGTAACTCCAAATGTTCCCTTTATTGATTTTTTTTGAGCAGTATATATTAAAGAATGACATTTGATGTTTTATCCATTTATAGTTGCATCATTTAATGTTGTGGAACCTGAAAAAAAAGGGTTCGTTCATAGTAGCGCTAACATTAACAGTAACATTATAGTAGCTCTAAACATCGTTCCATCACCAAAATTTACAGCTTGTCATCTTCCTGAAACCACGAAGCATTACGGAAAATTACCGCATTATCCCTGACAGCTACAAAGCATCAACACTAGAGACTCCTTACAGAAATGTTTATATTATATATAAGCTACTTATATATAAGTTATGTTATATAAGAAACTTTATATATAAGTTTCACACTTAATAAGAAATATTAACACTATTAGCGAAGATCCAGGGTCAAGTTAAAAAGGATTAAGAAGCAATTATTAGTAAACTTGCATCACCAACATACACTGACCGAGCTTTCACCTTGTTTTCTTATTTTGAGGTTTCAGTAATTTGTACAACCCAATGTTTCATGGTATGCCATGATTTTTTGGCAAAAAGATTTGATGCACTACATGCAATTCAACTCAAGTGTCAATCTGGGGAGAGGCTTTCATATTAAGATCATATTATTGTACATGTTAACGTGTGCACTAATGATACTTTGTTTTCCATAGGTTCTCTCCTCCAAGGTGCATATGCTGAATCTGGAACACCAACATCAACAACAGATTCTGTTAAAGACACTACAAGACCAACCATTAGTCAACAATCATCCTCCCAACCCATCACACAGCTGAGTGTGACTACCATCACACCATTAACTACAGAAATTATAAGTACTGTTGATGCAAAAATACAAACGAAGATGACTCCTGGAAACTCTGACTACAGTACTAACTCTTCCACCACTACTTACATTACCACTGTTAGCGTACAGACCAGCACCACTGCCTTTGATTCAGAAAGTCAGAGCACCGCTATTACCACTTCTCCAGGATCTCAGGGAACCAGTAACACCATACCTTTTACAAACACTACAACAGGTAAAGAGTTTATACAGTTTTATACAACAGTTAATTCCAGTCAACTAATTTGATTAGTCGTGTGGCCATTCAGGAGTGCTTACGTTTAGTATAACCACACTGGGGGCATTCCACTGTGTGTATCTCTCTCCGCACGTCTGTGTTCGCCATGTAAAATTCCACTTCCTAGTTCGAAATAGTTACTAAAATACTCCAGCGGACATGCCAAATTTTTCCTGAATATAACTTTTGAGCTAAAAGATGAAAGCTCATCAAAAAGAAGAAGGGATGTCAATGTCAACAGAAGCACCTTTAACAGGAATGTACAAATCATTGTGAGCTAGCAAGCTAGTCGTCGTGCTATCAACATTTTCGCGCTGTTATTCCAACTGCATTAATTACACACATTTTCTTGCATGTTTTTTTTTCAGGTAGCAGCTCAATAATCATTTTTAAAACTCTTGATTATATATAGTTTAAAAAATTGTTTTTAAAACAATCTTCTGTATGGATGTTACCACAGATTACATAATGCTTCTTGCTATAATATGTTTTATGGGATTCGCTTGGTGACGAATGTTATATTTATCGAACATAGAAAGAGGAACATCCACATCATGGAAGGCCTTAAGGCCAGACTTTGTAATAGGATGTTCTTTATATCTCGAGTAGTTTTAGAGTAGGCTTTAGGTGACTTTTTATTCACAAATCTATGCAGGTGAATGTGTCGTTAGTAATTTCTTGAAATAATAATTGTTGTGTGAAAGCAGGACCTTTAAAAACAAAGCAAAATACACTTGTGTGTGTAATCTAAAAATATTGAATCTTTGTGACGTAATCTTGAATCTCACTGCACTAATTAATACTTTTAACAAGTTCAATTCTGAATAAGATTTAAGGCAATACTGTTAGTGAATGGTGTTTATTAAGTGAGGACTAAAATGTACAAGTCTATTAAATTATCTTGTTTTAGAAAACGGAGAAGGATCATCCCAGCTCGATGCATCAGGAACATCCCAAAATATAACAACAGTTCAAGTAAAAATATTAACATCACCAACAACACTACCACCAACTATAGCATCAACACAAACAGCAACACCACCAAAATCAACAGAAACACCAGCAGTAACACCAACAGACCGACCAGAAACAACATCACACCGAACAGAAACACCATTAAACCAACCAGAAACACCATCAGACCGAACAGAAACACCATCAGACCGAACAGAAACACCATCAGACCGAACAGAAACACCATCAGACCGAACAGAAACACCATCAGACCGAACAGAAACACCATCAGACCGAACAGAAACACCATCAGACCGAACAGAAACACCATCAGACCGAACAGAAACACCATCAAACCAACCAGAAACAACATCAGACCGAACAGAAACACCATCAAACCGAACAGAAACACCATCAGACCGAACAGAAACACCATCAGACCGAACAGAAACACCATCAAACCAACCAAAAACACCATCAGACCAACCAAAAACACCATCAGACCGAACAGAAACAACATCAAACCAACCAGACAACACCATCAAACCAACAAAAACACCATCAAACCAACCAAACAACATCACTTGTCCTCAAAGATACACCATTCACGGTAAGGTATTCTGTTTTAATTTTGAAATCTATTCATTGTTGAAAATGGTTTGATTCTCACTGCTTCATACTGATTGTGAAATTCATTTTCTTTCCTGCAGAGGACTGTGGCTCCCAACAGCACAGGGGTAAGCTCACCTTTTAATCTTTCCATCAAGCTACATCCACAACAGAATTAATCAGCAAAGAAAGCAAATGCAAATGTTTGGTATATTCAATGAGTAATATTTTTTGATTTTATCCTCGGGACACGTCTATCTTTCTCTGGGCTCTGGATTCAACCACAGAGTTCACTGATTGGCTCACTGCAATTTATAATTTGGGAAGAATGTATGAAGTCATTATGAAAGATTAGCCAGGTATGACCATTCCCTTGAAGGGTGCCATTAATTCTAGAGCTGCCTGTATATACTTATTACATTCACAGGACTCCCTTGAGAGAGCTTGTTTTAAGGTCGGGGAGATATTCAATGCAACGATTAACTGCAGCATGACTGGAAGTGAGATAGATGGTGTTTTTAAGTACAAGACTGTAATTATAAACGCTGAGGATATGACGACTTCAAACATAAAAGAAACAACACCAGCAAAACCATCAAAATCAACAGCAGCAACAACAGTAAAAACAACACCACTTGAACTCAAAGATACACCATTCACGGTAAGGTATTCTGTTTTGATTTTAAAATCTATTCATTGTTGAAAATGGTTTGATTCTCACTGCTTCATACTGATTGTGAAATTCATTTTCTTTTATGCAAAAGACTGTAGCTCCCAACAGCACAGGGGTAAGCTCACCTTTTAATCTTTCCATCAAGCTACATCCACAACAGAATTAAATAGCAAAGAAAGCAAATGCAAATGTATGGTATATTCAATGAGTAATATTGAGTTTGGTTCTGGCACTGTTTGGTTTTATTTTAATGCCAAGAATCTATAGCCTAAGTCAGAGGTGTCCAGTGTTCTCCTGAAAGGGCCGGCGTGAGTGCAGGTTTTCATTCCAACTAAGCAGACGTTGGTTTGCTGCTGGATTGGAATGAAATCCTCGGGACACGTCTATCTTTCTCTGGGCTCTGGATTCAACCACAGAGTTCACTGATTGGCTCACTGCAATTTATAATTTGGGAAGAATGTATGAAGTCATTATGAAAGATTAGCCAGGTATGACCATTCCCTTGAAGGGTGCCATTAATTCTAGAGCTGCCTGTATATACTTATTACATTCACAGGACTCCCTTGAGAGAGCTTGTTTTAAGGTCGGGGAGATATTCAATGCAACGATTAACTGCAGCATGACTGGAAGTGAGATAGATGGTGTTTTTAAGTACAAGACTGTAGTTATAAACGGTGAGGATATGACGACTTCTTGCAAGTTTCTCATTTATACCAAATTCACCTTCTCTAATGAGCAATTCCTCACATACTGAATATCATTACCTCTGTTTAGTTTTTGAGTCATCCGAGCAATCTAATAATTCAAATGATTTCATGGTAAGACACAAGATTAAGAGTAAATATCAGTATATATCATTGGGAAACAAGTTCTTGTTTGAAAGCACCGTTTGTTTTTTCCTCTGTAGACTCTAGATAACCTACGGACACTGATAGCCATTCTGGCTTCGTGTGGTGCGCTGGCACTCATCCTTTGTGCGTTTGCATTGTGTTGCAAATGCCATGGATTATCCTACAGGAAGAAACAGGTAACACACGAACACAGCGAGAAGAACTGTGACTTGGCTTCAGAGTGGATATAAAAACAGCTCAAGTTTTAAAAGTTGACTGGTTAGGGCATCATTTATTTTCAAAGTGGATGGAACTGTAGAAACTTACCATTATAGAGCACAACAAAGACAAAATTTATAAAAATAAAAAATAAAAATTTTAAAAAGTGTAAAACATACTTGATGTCACACTACCATGAACCATGTGTTCTATGTTTGAAAAGACCACTCCCTAAACGAATGGAAATCAAATAAAACGATCAAAATCGTGGTTAAAGTATGATGATAATGAGTCTTTATTAGTCACATATACATTACAGCACAGTGAAATTATTTCCTTCGCATACCCCAGCATGTCAGGAAGTTGGGGCCAGAGCACAGGGACAGCGCCATTGGAGCAGAAGGGGGTTAAAGGGCTTGCTCAAGGGCCCAACAGTGTTAGGTTGGCAGAGTTGGGGCTTGACCCCCGACCTTCTGATCAGTAAAGGATCTGGAGCTTTAAGTGCTAAACCACCACTGCCCCACTACTGAATTCATAAAGCACGAGTTCAAAAAGAGAATGAAAAATGTACGAGCACTTGATCACGTCCATGTTTGTCTACATGTGTTCATTTGATGACTATTGAAGAGCTGTATCTATATCCATATGTACATCTCTCTCTCTCTCATATATATATATATATATATATATATATATATATATATATATATATATATATATATATATATATACACACAAACACACACAGTATCTCACAAAGAGTACATCCCTCACATTTTTAAAATTTGATTGTATCTTTTAATGTGACAACACTGAACAAATGACACTTTGCTACAATGTAGTGAGTGTACAGCCTGTGTAACAGTGTAATGTATGCGTGTGTAAAAAAAATAAAAAAAAAATATATATATATATATATATATATATATACTAAAATCACTGACTGCACCTTTAATCACCAATGTCCATAACTTCTCCACAGCAACACCTGACTGAAGAGATGCAGACGGTGGAGAATGGCTACCACGACAACCCCACACTGGAGGTGATGGAGGTACAGCCAGAGATGCAGGAGAAGAAGCTGGCACACTACGTAGACTTTAGCGACAGTGACTTTAGCGACAGCTGGATTGTACCCTTTGACAATCTCTCCACAGAAAACATGCTTGAGGAGGAGGACACACATCTGTAAAGCGTGCAAGCCCATCAGCTCTCCGATAATGTACCGTACAAAACAGACTGAACAGCAGTCAAAACAGCAGTCATACCATCTGCATGACAGACTGTAAAGATTTTATTTTCTATTAAACCCTCATTATTGCTAAAAGGGCACAAGCTGTAGTGTGAGAAATATTTAAGAAAACTCTCAAGAAACTTAATGGGAGATGTTCAAAGATAAACCTGGGCTGTTTATGGTCCACAGGGCTGTTTTTGGTGTCATTTCAATGTGTCAAATCCACGAGATTTCACTTTTAGTTTAACGATTTTCCTACATATTGTTTCCCCTACAGATGAAATTATTGTCACATTATATTTAAGTGAAATATACACAACTGCACCTGTATATAGTGTTTCGTTTTTAATATGTTGTTAGCATGGTTTTATTGACGGAGTATTAATTTTTACAATCATTGATTTCAGACTGCAATTTTCACTTATGGGATACCAGATTACCCGCAATGCCCACTTACCTCTATCTAAAGAGAGTGATGCAGCAGCGCTTTAGCCCTTTAGTCCGTGCAGCTCTCTCACCTCTTCATTTGTAGACACTGCGCACAGATCAGCTTCCAAAGCTTCTACTTTCATGCGAATGCCGTTGGCGTTATCGCATCACGTCGTCATCACGTAGATCACGAGCAGCACACGAGCGCTAACTTCTCATGGGAATAACGAAAATATAGCAGCAACCAACAATGTGCTTAAAAGCCACAACACAAGGGTTTAAACAGGAACGCAAGTCATAATGACCAAAGCACTTCTGCTTAGCAATAGTTTTTCCTCCTTAAACACACAATATTAGATTTAGTATCCAACTCAATAGGACAAGAGATGTATAGTTGTACAGTTTATTTACTTGAAATGTTCCCCCTTCAGTTTTTGTCTCATAAGCATGACGCAAAGCTGATTTACTGGAAGGTCGACGTTAATTTAACATCATCAAATAAATTCATGTACTAAATGTTACGTCAAATCCTCCCACCCATCAGTTTTAAATAAATACTCCAATTCCTTTATTTTTCACATCACATACTTCTACTTAAATATTTATATGGTCTCCAACTGTCTAATGTGATTTATGTCTTTAATTTCCATTATATTGTTTTGTATGCATTTTATATTGTGTGTTAGAAGTTTGCCTTTTAGGGAAGGCAAAAAAACAGGAGTCTGATACACTGGGAAAAAACGGTCACTGCCGTTGCATTGTCTTTTTACCATTTCATTTTTAAATAATAAAAAAAATGTTCATAGAGAATGAAGTTTTATTTCAAAAAATGTCCCTTCATCAGAAAGTGTTTAATAAGGACCAAAAGAAAGACGCCCTTATTAGAAAACCTGAACAAAATACAATCTTTATTCATTATGTACATTACATACAATGCTTTTGTTTTAAAGTATTTTCTACACATTCATGTCTGCACAGTGTAGTGTTCACATATCCCAATATCCTCACTCAGATGATGAGAGAGGAGGAAAAGTGAGATGGTTTCCAGGAGGGGAAGGAGAAAAAAAAAAGAAAAGAAAAAAAAAAGGTTCTCCCATTGTGTTTTTCCTCTTTTACATTTTTCAAAATACATGTTTTTCCTACTTCCTGGCACAAAACCCAAAACTACTGAATGACTCATGCAGCCGCTCTAACTGCACTCAAGCCCAGGAAACACACAATCAGGGATTTAATTGGGAAAATGGAGGCTATGAATGGGAAAATAAATGCAACACACACACACACACACACACACACACTATAAAAAACAACATAATGGTAATTAAGCTTAAATGTGCCGTTCTGCACTGGGGTCTCTAAAAGCGAGTACTGGAATGAAGAAATGGGCAACTAGGTAGAACAAGGTTAAGGCAAGAGCCCCTAAGATTACACTATTCATATATTAAAGGTGTGTTTCTTGATTAATCTGATTTTGTACAGATGTGCGCAAACAGTGTTGCATGGGATAAACTTGTATTTCAATTTGTCACCTTTTACGTATATGATATACCTCCAATAAGTGCAAGGAGACAATGAGCCAGTTGATTTGAACATAGAACTAATTATTAACACCAATTAAGCCAACACGATGTCGCAATAGATTATGCTTTCAGGGGGAGGGGCTTCAAAACCAGGCCATACGTAATACTTCAAATACGAGATCTTATATACACACACACATTTATACATGGCTATATTTACACACTACATTATATGGAAGACTACCTTTGTAACATTCTGGCGTGTTCAGTAGCGCCACCACAGGATCCCTAAAATCATCACACAGAAGGCGTAGCAGTATCGAGTACCTTGATTCCAGAGACTCAGTGGACAAGTGCAAGCTTCAAAACACACAACTCGCGATGGACCAGAAAAAGTGGACAATTTCACACTGCAGGAGTTTGCGGTCACCAATCAAATCATTTGAACGGTTACGGTATTGTTCTTGAGACAGCTTAGGTGAGAAATAAATTAATATTAATTGTATGAATTACTTTCAGTCAGAGATAAAGACGCACAATACTGCTATGGCACAAATGCGAAAGGAAATAGTCGCTAATTACTAGTGAGGAGAGAATTTCATCTGAAGCACGCTGATCAAATTGTATCACTAGAATTAGTTCAATACTCATTATTTCTGTGCAGCCAAGTTGCCCTATTGCTATAAAAGCAGCAGGTTCAGAATCAGGCCATTATTTAAAATCTATTTTTCAGAAAAAACATGGAAACATTCACACAATTTCCATCCTGTAAGCTTAGAAATAAAGAGTGCACACTTGCCATGTAATCACACTCCTATTCATTTGGCAAAACGTTACCAAGCATAATGAAATGGTGCAAATCAAAGCCTACATTCAATAAACCAACTGCTTCCATCATCAAAGTGTGTGAGATGTAGAGGGCCAGATAATGGCCATGACCATCATCACTAAAGTACCCTTTACTACAGTGAGCATTACAGCTTCAGAAACTGAAATAAAGATGAAAGCTGAGCAAGACCTGAAACTGGAGTCTGAGTGGAATAAAAGAGGAAAAAACAAGGTGAGTTTTGGATTTGTGGATTTCACCTTCCTCGGACACCTCCTAAGCGAAAGATAAATGTACACAAGTGCTGCAGACACTTTAGGGACTTGATGCATGATTGCAGATTTGGGTGAATAAATGAAGTGTTATAGTTTACAGATATGTTCCAGTTTTGTTATTTTGGTTAAATTACCATCAAGGGTAGTTCAGAATCCCTTCCTGCTTGTGAAGAACCCACATTCGGTCGGCATGGCGATTCTGAAGTGGATGTAGAAAAATAACTTTTCATATAACTAAGTTTTCAGAGGGACGAGTCTTAGAGGCAAAGAGTGAAGGAATAGAGCTCGGTGGCGTGGCTACAGGGTAATGAGGTCGACGAGGTTACCCTTGGGCGGGGTCATGTTGTCAGGGAAGAAATTTACCAGTGTGTCAAAGAGCTGTGTGCGCTGGGCGTACGTCTGATCTACATCCGAAAAGCCTGAGATATGGACAGAGTAAATAAAACAAGCAACATTTGAAATTTAAATCAGGTCAAGTGATAAAGCCACTTCAGTAAAGTCTTCAGAAGGGTCGTGACCAAGAGTGACTTACCAAGTGGGATAAAGTCTGAGCTGGACTTGAAGAGTGCTGAGGGCAGGAGCTGAAACTGTAGAGCACCAGCCATTTGGCATTACTAATCAGTGTCCGGGATAAAGTGTTTACACACACCATCCACCTGCTCATTCATGCAATTATCCAATCAGCCAATCATGTAACAGCAACACAACGCTAATTGAAAAAAAGACCAGTCAAGACCAGTTGGTCCAATCTTCAACCTCCAGTTTAGGCGAGTCTGTGCGTTCTGTACCATCATGTTCTTGTCTGACAGACGTCGACCCTGATGTCGTGGTCTTTTGCTCTTGTAGCCCATTTCAGAGATGCTTTTCTGCTCACCACAGTGGTAAAGAGCTGTTACTTGTAGCCTTCATGTCTGTGGAACAAGGTGTTTCCACCTGCAGAACTGCCACTCACTCGATGGCTTTTTTTTTTGTACCATTCTTTCTAAACTCGAAAAATCAGATGATCAGCAGTTTATGAAACACTCAATGCAACACATATGGCACCATCAACTTTGCACAGAGATCACATTTCCCCCCATAAGTGAAGCTCTTTAGCTTCAGCTGCATGATTTCGTGCACGGCACTGTAGCCGCATGATTGGCTGATTGGATAATTGCAGGAACAACTGCATGCATGAATGAGCAGGAGTAGAGGTGTTCCTAATAAAGTGGAACAATATTGTCCTTACCTCTTTAGTCTCATCAGGGTCAGAGTGGTCTACAGTCATAGAGAGATCATTCTGCAAGTACTGCAGGGCGCTCAGTGGTTCGGTCTGAGCCTTCTCCTCAAACCTGCAAACACCACAAGCACTCAGGAATTCAAAATTCGTAAAGTTTTGTATGATATTTATATTTGCAGTAGTTAGCAGATGCCCAACCAGGGCAATAGACAGGAGTGCTCTGCAGTCTCAACTCAAATATATTCCTCACGCTAGGCCCTGATCTCAGAATACCATAAAGCTAAAACCCTGCTATAGAGACACATTAGTGAGTGTTTTTTTGTAGATTCATTGATGTTTGAAAAATACAAGTTACATCCATTATGTTATGGGTCAAAAATGACTTGCACAGTTTAATTACACACAAACAAAATGGCAAACAGCAGCTTAAAACAGTAAACCTTTATTATGACTTTTACGAGAAAAGCCATAAGAAGAAATGCTTGCATATAAGTTTATGACCTTAAATGAGGAAACATTAAAAAAAATTCAAAGAGAAAGCCAAAGATTAACCAGTATTTCAGACATCTCAAATGTGGAAATGGGTCAAAATCGACCCATAACATAATCGGAGGACAGTGTTAATAGGTAGGTCTTCAATCTTTGACGTCCAGAGAATTGACGTACATTATTGGCTATATAATCAGCTACGTAAGTGATGCTACACCAGATAAGTTGAAATTTCACACGTTTAATAACAGTAAATTATTACTATTATTCAACATTACTACTGAACGTGACATGGTGAGAAATGAACAGAGTGCTATTATACTTGGAGAGCAATAACTAAGGCAAACCAGCAGAGGGAGCTAACGGAGCAGAAATGACTCTGACTCATGGAAAATTACAGCTCTACTTCAATCTGATTCAGTGCCAGAAGTGAAACGCACTGACTACAGCCCTAATGACTAAACGACAGAGGAACAAGGCTGCTGCCGCAAACACCATATCCAAAATAGATAATACATACAGCGAGTATAATACCATGAACAACCATATACTAACACTGTGTTAACGTGAAGTGACTAAAGAATGTGTTTTTGCTCAAGTCAAATCAACAATGCTTCTGTCCTTTGCTCATCTGGCTTGCTTGTCCACAAGATTCAGCTGCTGAATCTAGATCTCCTGTAAGTTTTAATACCACAGCACTGTTGAATTCTGAAATTTTACTGGTCCGAAGGGGATTCATCTTCTATAGCAGCAGCA
>CM022766.1:18215778-18420778 GCA_012411365.1 Ameiurus melas | reverse complement strand
CATATTGGTGACATAAGAGAATTAACGACGCTGCAAAGTTTTTAAAACAAATAAACAAAATTAAAAACAGCACTAACGAGCTGGCCACCACACCAGTTCCACTTTTTTGCCTTGTAGCTAATAAACCTCGCTTTGTTTGGAAACGCTTGGCCTTGTAAATTTGTTTGTGACACCGCATGCATATAAAATGTGTGTGGTGTCATGAATTGAGCAATGAAATTACCATCAGGTTTGTAAATTGCCACAAACAGCGTGGGCGAACAGAGATTTCTAAGAACTCGGTTACTTCACTAGAATGATTGTCGACTTCTCCGAAACTGACGGAAGACCTTGTTCAGCCACTGTATTGTGAGAAATGATAGGACAGCCGAGAAATAGGGGGAGGGTGGTGTTCCCAAACTTGGACACAGCATTACATGCAAGAACACCAATGGCACCTGAATGGCATCCGTCCACACAATCTAGACGGATAAACAAATTAAAAAAGGTTTTATGAAAGGATACATTTATCTAATGTTTATAGAAGGAGTCTGCAGTGGCAGTGCTTTGCCTTTGTAACAAAGGACATTTTGCATTTACATGTTTCTCGATAATATGACAAGCTGCTTTTTGTGTGTGTCTTTATATAATTTGTTTAATAAATTGGCAAATTTTTGAGTTATAAGAGGAGTAAACCACTTCAGGAGATACCCCATCATGTTTTATTCCTTTCTTATTGAATATTTTTCTTAGCAGAAACTGTCAAGTGTAAAATTTGATCTACCATTTGGAAGATGATTCATTCTTTTAAATAAATAAATAAAGAAAAAAGAAAGAAAGAAAGAAAAAAGAAAGGGTGCTGTTTTGGAGCGTTTAGAAAATATCAAACATTTCTAACAGTGCTTGTAAGCGATTTGTTTTACTGAAGAAAATGGAGACTGGCATGAATTTTAGCAACTCGTCCAACATCACTGCTGCGTGCGGTCTTATCACTGCGAAGTGTGCTGTCGACTCTTTCCTCATACCTCACACTCTGGCAGTTAACTGACGGCTGATCAAAGGAGAGACGGTGTACATACTGTTCGGTACGTAATGAGCTTAACTTCTTCCCGGGTCTCAGAGTTACAGTACACAGCGGTGACCTCATGCACGCCTGATTCCAGTCCATTTCTGAGAATGAGGTCATTCTCGTTCCCGAGAGGCATTCGTTCCCTTTTATGGCGGGCTTTCCGATAACATTGCCTACAGGAGTCACCCTTTACGTTTCATCTCGAGATTTTACGATACAGAAATGAAGTCACACCTGCACTTCGATTGGAGTGCTTAAACGAGCACCAGCAGCTTTTATTTTGCAATATGTCACACAGCACAAAGCCCTCAAAACCAAGTAAGATTCAACACTACAAGCTCCATATTAACATGGCAGTAGTGGTAGTATATCCTTACCCATGCCCGAGTCTTTCTTGGTGCCATCTGAGATGATCTCTACGTGATCAGCGTCAACATCATAACTAAAGAAATCGTTCAGGTACGTCTTGGACCTCTGGCCTCCAAACACATACAGGCAGCGATTTCTCTGAGAGAAAAACAAAAACAAGCAGTGTCATTGTCAAGAGTATTATCTCTCAACCTATTCAAAAAACAAACAAACATCTAAACAAAGCAGTAATTCGAGCAGCAACTCAAATTACAGTATATATAATAAGGAACAAAAGAAAATCCTCCATACCACACAATAATACCACTAACAGTGTCAAGCTACAGACCCCAAAACCTGTGTGGCACAACTATTACTATGGCTGAAATGATGAAAAATATTTTGTACAAAATTGAAAACACCATGTTCCTGTTATCACTTAAGTTATAGCAGCTATGAATAGTTTCCCTCTCCAAGTTAATAAGATGAGAAAAAAAAAAGGAAAGTACTCTGAAGACTTTGTCAGGAAGGAAAAAATCGTATAAATGTTAAAATGTTACAAATCATATAAAAAATTATTAATTCTGCGGTCCTAACGTTTGTAATGCTAAAATGTTGGGAGGTATCATTCTGACAGTTGTTTAATATGTTCACAACAGCTTGGTGTCTGTGACGGAGGGGTCACTGACCGTGTGAAAGAGCATGCAGTGGCCGATGCGAGACTGCACATCCTCGGGGCCGGCGTTGCACGAGTCGTCCCTCAGTAGACTCCAGGTACCTGCTAGGCACTGATAAGCATACAGGCCGCTGAACTGCGGCTCTGACGTGCGTCCGTCATCGACACTGCCGTTACACGTCAGGATCCGACCGCCGAACGTGTAGATCATGTGCTTCTCAGAGTCCATGCACATCTGCATGACAGAAATAAACAACGTTCTGTACACTTTCTAGGTTTGTGTTATACACGGCACTTAATACACGGTGGTGTTGTTTGGTATAATGCACTATGGTCAGGTGTGGACCTTCAGGTGATTACCTGGTGGTCAAACACAAGTTTAGGGCCTCCATCTGCAGAAGTGTCCTCGCTGAGCAGCGTCCACGTGTTCGCATCGATGTCGTACCGGTAGAAGTCACTCTTCAGAGACTTGCTGTTTCGGACAGAAGAGTCCAGATAGCGGCCCAGCGTGTAGATCTGCCTCCTCTGAGAGTCAATGCACATCTTATGGCAGGAGCGGGCACTTGGACCATTCTGACAAACACACACATAAACACACCCCAACGTCACTGCTTACACTCTTACATTTCACCATCTGCATCAAAAACACAATTATATCTGCATTACAGAATTTTGTTTACCGTGTACAGATTTGCAAGACAATCGTGTTTTTGTCTTGATGCAGATTTGGTTAGAATTGCTAGAACAGCCTTGCTTCAAAATGTGCAAATAGGTTGAAATTTACCTAATGTGAATTTACTCACTGAGCAGTGTGTGACTGTTTTATCTTGCACTCAGCCGAAAACAAACGAGTATCAAAGCAGCACTTCAAGGACGTTTAGTGTCTGAACTGTGTCTGTGTTCACATTGAATCTACTGAAGTTGATCTTACGGTCACAAATTCAAGTCTCTGTGTTAACAATGCTAACTGCCTTACACGTGGACAAATAACAGCAGCAGCTCTGGGCCATTCCAGCCACAACAGCATTAGTGAGTTCGGGCACTGAGATATTGAGTGAGGAGGCCAGGGGTGCAGACAGTTCATCCCAAAGGTGTTCAGTGCAGTTGAGGTCAAGGCTCTGTGCAGGACACTCGAGTTCTTCTACTCCAAACTTGGCAAACCATGTCTTCATGGAGCTCACTTTGTGCACAGGGACATTGTCGTGCTGGAACAGGCTTGAGCCTCTTAGTTCCAGTGATGGGATATTGTAATGCTACAGCGTACAAAGACAACCTGCACAACTGTGTGCTTCCAACTTTGTGGAAACAGTTTGTGATGGTCAGGTGTCCACAAACATTTGACCATAAACTGCTTACACGTGGGTGAATGGGATATTCGTAAGTGCACATCATATTATATAGGACAATTGATAGAATTAACCGAAGTCTATGTATTTTGGTGTACTAATTTCAAAGTCACCAAGGGCAATCACTAAGAACTTTCCAGATGTCACATAACACACCCTTATAGTGTAAACTCCGGCCTCTGAAACTAGCTAATGACGCTGCGGCTACTACATTTTACTTGAGGTGTCTGGTGGAATGGGTTTAAGCACCACTAGGGCGGAGATCCAGTTCCACTTTTGCCTGCTGCATGACAATCTCTAGGGGGGTTTGTGGGGGGGGTATCAAATTCTGATTCTCGCTAGATCAGCAGAGAAATTGTTCGGCAGTTGTTGCTGAGTCACTATCATAACATCCTGCTTGTCTCACCTCTTTCTCTGTGTCTCGGGAGATACAGGCCCACTGATTCTCCTGCACACTGTAGGCCCAGAAATCTGCCAAGTCCTGCGTGCCATCCCAACCTCCAAACAGATACACAGTCTCTGTTACAGTGTGAGAGAGTGTGTGAGTGAGAGAGAGAGAGAGAGAGAGAGAGAGAGAGAGAGATTGGGTTTGGCAGAACAGTCATAGCCTCCAGTCACACTGCGTTAGAAGTTGTTTGCAACCAGATGTCTCGATGTCTGACCTCCCAAGGAAAAAGTGCTGCTTTATTTTTGTGTTATAAAAAGCATCAGAAAACAACAGGACTATTACTGTGTTGCTACAATAATGACGTTTGTCACATAACATCCTTACATATATGATAATACAGTCAAAAAAAACAAAACACTTCCATACAGAATCCTAAGTATAACAAAGCCATTTAAGTTGAAATAACTCGTTTAAAGTGGCAGTGCAGTGCGGCAGTGGAGTGCAGGACAGGTCTCCATGGCAGCATTGCTATGGCAATAGGAACGAAGGTGCTGACGCAAACTGAGCTCAGATGTAGCAGTGTAACTCAAAGCCATTCTGGCCAGAGGGACTACATCAGGTCACTGGAATTGATTTCTTGCTCTCAGAGGATAAATCAGCGGCTAAGCTCAATTTCTGCACTCTGTCTCGCTTAGAAATAATAATCAGTTTAAAAAACACACACGTATACACACAGTGCTCAGATCTAGAGCTATTTAGTGCAAAATCCAATGATTTATGTTCAGACGAGACATCTTACCTGTCTGCACATCTATCACCATCTGATGACCACCTCTCATCCCGGGCCTACTGTCATCCCCATCACCTAGCCGAGAGAGAGAGAGAGACCGAGAGAGTGAGAGTGTGTGAGGGAGAGCAATACACACACACACACACACATATATACATATATATATATATATATATATATATATATATATATATATAAGAGAGAGAGAGAGAGAGAGAGAGAGAGAGAGAGAGAGAGAGAGAGAGAGAGAAAGAGAGAGAGAGATGAATGTGACAAAGGTAAAATGTAAATTTGAAACAATCAAACATTTATGTAGGTGGGAGAGATCAAGTGGGAGAGGATTTGAGGGAAATAAAAAACAGCAGCAGAGAGGCGGCAGAGAGAGAGGAGAGGACAGAACAGGAGAATATGAAAACAGCCTTTAATCTTTCAGCCATGTGAGACATTTAATACGCTGCCATGTATTCTCAGAGACACTGACTGTTAGTATTAAGGCTGCTCAGTGGAGCAGAGGTACTACCTTTGGTGCATTTGGGGATGATCTGACTCCAGCGTGGCTTGTACTCCTGTTGGCTGATGTACTGATTAAACAAGCCATCTAAAAAAAAAAAAAAAAAAAAAAAAACGAGCACAGGAAACGAGAGACATGGGAGTCAAACCAGGGAGAGAGATGCACGAGCCAGTTAGGACCTAAATCTAAACCTGGAGACAGCTATTAGAGTTAAACTTGGAACAAAGAAAGAAAAGTCCATCAATGTTTCATTTGGCCACATGCCAAATAATCATGATAAAATATGTTTAAGAGTGTGCAACCAAACAGCATCCATAAACCAAACAGACAAGGGTAGTGAAGAACCAGTGAAAATATCATCTAAAAGCATTAACATAATCAAAGTATATCATCTATTTAATGTCTTTTAATGTGCAACAAACTATAACATCTTTACATCCATTTGAAAGATCATCATTGCATTGGTATCAAACTTTATTACTAACCTTTGCTAGATTATATAATACCAGTCAAGTTAGCTGATTTAAATGGAAAATATAATCCATTATTGTTCTGTTGACCTGCTTAGCCAGCGTGCAATGCCCTGTGCATTTACTGTACATTATGTAGTGTTCTGTCCCATGCTGTAGTACAACCCCAATTACAAAGAAGTTGGGACACAGTAAAATGCAAATAAAAACAGAATGCAATGATTTGCAAATCTCATAAACCCATAAGTTATTCACAATAGAACATAGAAAATGTATCTAAACTGAATAAATGTACCCCTTGAAGGGAAAAATGTGTTAATTTTGAATTTGATGGCTGCAACACGTCTCAAAAAAGATGGAATGGGGCAACAAAAGGCTGGAAAAGTAAGTACCGGCGCTTAGTTCAAAAGCCTGTATTTCTGATGGTATGGAGTGTATTAGTGCCTATGGAATGAGCAGCTTGCACATCTGGAAAGGCATCAATGCTGAAAGGTATATACAAGTTTTAGAGCAACATATTCTTCCATCCAGTCTTTACAACTGAGAGACTGCCTTTTTTAGAAACTCTTTTTATACACAATCATGTTACTGACCTGTTGCCAGTTAACCTAAGTAGCTGCAAAATATTCCTCCAGCTGTTTCTTTTTTGGCAACACTTACTTTTCCAGTCTTTTCTTGCCCAATTCCATCTTTTTGAGATGTTTTGCAGCCATCAAATTCAAAATTACCTTATTTTATCCTTAAAACGGTACATTTCCTCAGTTTAAACATTAGATATGTTTTCTATGTTCTATTGTGAATCACATATGGGTTTTTAAGATTTGCAAATCACTGCATTCTGTTTTTATTTACATCACACAGCGAACCAACTTTTTTGGAATTGGGGTTGTATTACTGCCCTGTGCATTTAAATGCCTGATACATTCATTGTAGATTGTGCACTTGTCGCACACTCGACATTATTTAGTCCCGTGTCCCATGCTGCTGTATTTCATTACAACGCATATAAGTTTCATGGAGGAATGACAATAAAACTTCTCTTGCCCAGATGAAAAATGTGAGTTTAATGAGTTAGCAAAAGTACTACACACATACGCACACATCCCACAACTGAGGTAAAAAAAAAATGGAAAAAGGCAGATCCATATTTACAACCCACACATTCAGCGCTACACTTACACAGAGCCATTTCATTATTTATTCCAACAACACAAGGAACTAAAATAAAAAAAAAATTGAAGCACCAAGCCAAGCTGCATTATAAAATACCTCGCATCAGGGATATTAAATACAAGCTCCAATTATGCAGCACAATTTGCTCATACAGCCCCCAAACTTTCACTTAATTAAACAGATGCAGTGTGAAGTGTGCTACCTCTCACAGCTTTATCTATGAGCTCCTCACAGGCGTCAAAGTCTCCACGGAGGACCAGGCGCTCGTGGAGGTGTGTGAGCATGGGGTGCTCCAGTGCTATGCGCGTCTTCTTCTGCAGCGACTCAAAGGCCTCGGTGTAGTTGTGCTGCCGGAAGTGCTTCAGACACAGGCGTATGGCCTCTTGTTCACGGTACTGCATGGGGACAGAAAGAGGTCAACATTAGAACATGTCTTGTTCTGACAGGGCTGCGGGACTGATTTCTGAAGAGATCACACTAGTCTTGGCTTTGACTACACCGTCAATGAGGATTCACTCTGGGGGAAAAAAAGCATGATGAAAACAAAAGCAAAAAACCTAAGAGTTTACTAAAGCTGTATGTAAAAACTGCATCTTATCTGAGAAGCACAGCTAAGTTAGCATGATGATAAATCTAGTGCATTGAACTAGATGCTAACTTTATTTATAAGCAAGTACTGTATTATCACTGACAAAAAAAAAAAAAACAAACACAATTACAGATTATACTACAGTAACAAACACTTAATATAGGACGATTTACGAGTTCACTTTTTTTTAATAAACATATCTGTTCTGCATGAAATCATTATCCTAAGCTGTTCTCGCACATTTAATCCAGAAAAAGTGCTAACCAGGGCACCTTTTGTGCTGATTTGTTTCCTTTCCAGATATTGGCCACCTGCCAATTCCCACTCACCAGCCAAATCTCCCCGATCATATGACAGCTACAGTACCAACCAGGGAGGGTGAAGGCTATCACGTGCTTCCACCCAGACACGTAAATACAACCAACTGTATCTTTTCAAACTGCTGCGTCACAAGGAAGCACAACATGCTCAGAGTAAAGAGCTATCGACCCGCCCTCTGGCTACATAACTCACAAGTTATAAACACACAAGTGTGACTGACAAGAGAAAGGGAGTATGCCATCCCTCCCACCCAGAGAGCATGGCCAGTTTTGGCTCCAGGTTAAAGATGGCTGGGGCATCTTCTCTACTCGAAGTTGAGTTCTCCAGACGATAGGGCAAATGCTTTTCTGTTGCACCACTCTAGAGCCACTCGGTGTTGTTATTTATATTATTATCCATTTTCATTTATCCATAAGATTTAGTCTAAGACCAGCAGGAGGCAGCCAGTCAGAGGTTTGTCTCTGTGCTACTAGACAGACTGTCAGAATGCAGGCTATGCAGCCGATACACAGCTGTGGAGAGAGAAAAAGCATCCTAACACACTCGGTGATCTTGGAAACTGCCTTGTTCTAAATAAATAAGATTAGATAATTACGTTAATTAGATAATTATGATCTAAATAATGAATCTTCTTAACCAGACTATGTTACTCTTTCAGCCATTTTTTTGGTTGTCTAAGAGTCATACATTATGTGAAAGACTGGGCAAAGTAATGAAAGGATTATGTGTTCAAACACAAGTTATACCAGCACAGGTATTTTTCAGTACCTGAAATTCAGCACAGGCAATAACGGTAATTCAGCCCGGGTATTTTCAGTGCCCGTAATTCGGCACGGGTATGTTCAGTACCCGTAATTCGGCCCGGGTATTTTCAGTACCCGTAATTCGGCCCGGGTATTTTCAGTGCCCGTAATTCAGCACAGGTATCCTACCAGATTATCAGATTGCAGAATAAGGTGATTGTGTTTATTTCAAGTGAAATTATGAATACTAGTCATATGATAGCAGTTCTTACTGAAAAAGAGGAAAAACTGAAAGAAAAAGAATGGTATAATAATCATACAACCCAATATCATGGTCTTTGGTACATCGCAGTATAAGCTGTGATGCAACAAGTTTGAATGTACAATTTGCTTACATTTGTTAAAAGGAATATTAGCCATTAGTAGATGACTGAAGCAGTGTACAATACAATTTTGAGTGAAAGATTTGTGTTGTGGTGAAGCATAAAGCGACAATAATGGATTATATAAAGATTTTCTCACATTGCTACACCTCTAGATGAAAAGTACACACAGACGAATCTTGTCGAGATTCAATCAACACATCAATTAAATTTAAACAGTTAAAATGAATGTAATTAACATTAAAAAGCATTAAAATGTCACAACGGCTCTCGTTCATTAAACTTTTAAAGAAACAAGTACAGATTCAAGGGCAGAAGATGACATGCAATCTTTTCTTAAAAAGATTAATGGCATGAAGCAACGACAGTGAAATGAGCAGCAACTAGGAATCCGTTTCAGTCAAGCAGAAAAAAGGCGTACATCAGTCCCTTATGTACATTTCATATGCGTTCGACACGCCTAATTTACCAGATACGCAAATCATTTACATAAAAAGACCCAGTTTATGCAGATGTGATAGTGAGGCAAGAAAAAGGAAATTATTAATCACTAGGCTACAAACATGGGCAAAACAAAAAGACAGGAAACTATGAGCAAAGAAGAATGTAGTTCAAATTGCAGGTGTTGAAGTTGCTGCATACACGAATATTTAATTTTGCACATTGTTATTGCTATTATAATTATTAATGATGATAAAAGAAAGGGCAAAAGAAAGAGAAAAACAGAGGAAGAACAAAGAAGCAAAACACCAAAATAATGTGAAAGAGAGTAGTGAAGCAAAAGTGAAAGGAATAAAAAGAGCTAAAAAATGAAAGAGTGGAAGAAAGAAAATGAAAGAGAAAGACGACAGCAGAAGAAAGCAAGAAAGAAAAAGAAAATAGCAAGAAAGTGAAGAAAAGCAAAAAGGAACAAAAGAGTGTTAAGAAAAAGATTGAAAGAAAAAGCGAAAGAGAATGAGCAAAAGATAGAAAGTTGGTGTGAAAGAAACTGCAGTAAACTGAAGCACTGACCACAGACAGTGACAATGCTATGATTTATGCTCGATGATTCTGCTGTATGGAATGGTTGCTATGCAGAGTTATAAGTATTTTAATCGTTAAATAAATGAATTTATTACTTTTTTAAAATCATGTGTGTTCATACAGAAATGGCAAAAATGAAAGTGATCAATACAGACATCATCTTTGATGTCTATCCTAAACTCATTTTACAACCCGACTTGAAATAAGTGAAAATAGAGTTAGTGAAAATCCGACTTCCTGTCAAGGCATTGAGTTCACACATCTGAATTAGCACTATGATGGCAAGGACAAGCATCTGGCACTCTGCCATTTCAGCCACCTGGAGCCCATCCAGATTACATGAACTACACTGAGGTTATTACTAACACACTGGTTCTGGTGAATGTAACAACTCACCTTACTGTACCAGTTAAGGCAGGGCTGGACTACATCCGGATCTTCTATCCCATGCAGCTCAATGTACCAGATACTGAAGTTAAAACTGGGGCCCCATGACATCAGAGGCACTGAACCCATGGCAACAAAGGAAATAAGAACAAATGCAAGTTATCAGAAGCTGCCACTCCAAGATTCTCGCCATAAAGTACTTCTGAATGCATCATTTTAAACCACTGAATTCTCAAACCTAAACGCCCAGGTGTTGATTACACATCTATAACAGCAGCTCTGACAGCAGTTACAGCTGCAAGGCAAATTATAGGTTTAAATTGATGCACTCATTCTAACACATTATTGATTCTATATTGGCCGCTTATTCAAAGGGACTTGTATGGTGGATGCTATAATTGTTGATAAGGTAACGTTTTCTAAGAGGAAATGTTTATTTAACATATTTGTAGAAGTCAGCTGTAAAACTGCTTCAAAAATGTAAAAAAAATGTTGTCGGGAAGTCTTCATGCCGGACAAGTTCACGCTTTCCAGTTTCTCTCAAACACGACAAACTGATTTTTATTTTGTGTGTTATTACCTTAAAGACAGGAAAAAGAGGGAGGCCGGTGAGGGTTTACAGCTGATATAATGTAAGTGATAATTGTTTCACAGACATTAAAGGTAACTACAAACTGAGAAAAGAAACTACATGACGTTATTTAATAAATATTGTTATGTTGGCAAATTGCTGTTATGCAAGAGGATTAAAACCCTTTGGGAAATGCACTTCTAGGAAAAGAATCAACCTCGGGGTCACATCACATCACTTTTCCTAGAAAACAGCAGGGAAGCTGTTGTTTTATTCCTAACGTATACATGTGCAACAAGAAACATAGAATTATCAACACACTATTTATTTTAAATAGACAAGAGGCTTGAATCCTTCAACATCAGTTCAAAAACATTCACGTCCAAAGAGCATTATATGGTTGTTTACCATGGCATCATATAACACTACAGGACAAAATAATAATTAAAAAAAACATTTAAATCCTGAAATCCAAATCAGACTAAATGTAACATACAGTAGCAAGAAAAAGTATGTGAACCCTTTGGTATTTCATGGTTTTCTGAATAAATTTGTGATAAAATGTGATCTGATCTTCATCCAAGTCAGGGGTATTGACAAATATAATGTGTCTAAAAGAATAACACAAAAAAAATTCTGATCTTTCATGTCTTTATTGAACACACTCATTCAACATTCAAAATGGCAGTAGAAAAAGCAAGTGAACCCTTAGAATTAATAACTGGTTGACCCCCCCTTGGCAGCAATAACCTCAACCAGACACTTCCTGTAGCTGTGGATCAGACCTGCACATCATTCAGGAGGAATTTTAGCCCATTCTTCCTGGCAGAACTGCTTTAGCTCGGTCATATTCTTTGGACGTCTCATGTGTATGGCTCTCAAGTCATTCCATAGCATCTCTACTGGGTTGAGGTCTGGGCTCTGACTCGGCCACTCCAAAAGGTGGATTTTGTTTTTCTGAAGCCATTCTGTTGTGGACTTGCTCCGGTGTTTTGGGTCGTTGTCCTGTCGTATCACCCAACTTCTATACAGTTTCAGCAGACGTACAGACATTCTCACATTATCCTGAAGAATTGTCTGATATACTTGGGAATTCATCTTTCCTTCAATGATTGCAAGCTGGCCAGGCCCTGATACAGCAAAGCAGGCCCAAATCATGTTGTTTCCTCCAGCATACTTTACGGTTGGGATGATGTTTTCATGATGATATGCCGTGCCCTTTCTACGCCAGATGTAGTGCTGTGTGGTTTTTCCAAATAGTTCAATCTTAGTTTCATCAGTCCACAAAACATTTTGACCATACCGCAGTGGAGTGTCGATGTGCTCTTGTGCAAACTTCAGGCTTCCTTCGTGGTGTCCTGCCGTAGATACCCTGCTTGTTCAAAGTTTTGCGTATTGTAGACTCATGAACAGAGAATGTTAGCCAGTTCCAATGATGCCTTCGAATCTTTGGCTATCATTCAGGGTTGTTTCTTTACCTCACTGATGAGTCTTCGTTGTGCTCTTGGTGTCACTTTGACTGGGCACCCAATTCTTGGTAGAGTAGCAACAGTCCCAAAGTGTCTCCATTTGTAGAGTAGTAACTGTAGACTGGTGAATTTCTAAAGTCTTTGAAATCACTTTGTAACCTTTGCCAGCTTTATGTAAATCCACTATTCTTGATCGTAGATCCTCTGAAAGCTCTTTTTGGCGAGGCATGGCTCACATAAGCATGTGTTTCTTGTGCAGTAAAAATTAAAAAAATTTGAGGGGTTTTTATCAGTCAAAGTAGCGGTAGCCCACACCTCCAAACTCATTTTCTTAACGAGACTCCAGGTGTGCTAAAACCTGACTGCAATGAGCTTTTTTCAGGTCATTAACTCAAGGGTTCACATACTTTTTCCACAAGCAATATGAGGTTTTTTTTTTGTTCTCAATAAAGACATGAAAGATCAGAATTTTTTGGTGTTATTATTTTAGTCACATTATATTTGTCAATACCCCTGACTTAGATGAAGATTAGATCAGATTTTATGACAAATTTATTCAGAAAACCATGAAATTCCAAAAGGTTCACTTTTTCTGGCCACTGTATATAAATGAACTGTTAATAAGCTATCACAAGCAGATAATGTTTATTTTAAACTATTTTCTGAAATGGTAAGTAGCTGAAACACACCTCTGTGTCTCTGAATACAGACATTTTTCCCCACTCTGCCAAATTACTAAAGTGTTACACTCACTGCCTGACTCGTACAAGATGGAAATCAAATGTTTACAACTGCCACTTCGGCCAGTCCTGGGAAACATCTCTGTAGCAGTTTAGATGAAACTCCATTAGCTGAGATGTCTTCAAATGCAATTTGCAATGAAACACTAAAATGCTTTTATTCCACACCAAATTTTTTTTTTTTACATAAATAAAAAAACAATGCGTTCAGCTTTCCACTAATGCTTTAAAAGACGTGCCACTCGGCTTGATTTTCCTCACCATCATTTATGCACTGAGTAACTCTGAGTGCGTCACCCTGCTGAGTTTACTCTGACGTCACTCTCTCTATCAGTGAATCACTCACCTATTTTAATGTATCTGCAGGGGAACATCTGCTCATCGATCCTGTGCTTCAGTGTGAATGTCTCCTTGTTGAAGTCATTCTTAAGGCCACTATGACAAAAGAATTGAGTCATTATGTTTCTACCACAGAGCTGCTGAATTCCTGATACTGATTTGACGAAAGGTCTTGATTTATTTAAACAGCATTAACAGTAGCTCTGACGGTAGTGTAACTCACGTCACAGATTTATATTAATGCGTTCGTATCGTTTCTATGGTAACCTGTATTTCGGACACGCCACATAACCAACAGCTTTGTTAACAACCCTTGTAATTTAACGCAGTACAATCCTTGATATGGTGAAGCTCGCTGTAAGGGGAGAGTTTATGTAACGTTTTTGGAAGGAGTCACCAGTGTCAGCACTTTGTAAAGGTCAGTAAAGCTTACAGGACAGAGGAGTTTCTGCTTAATGGTTTCTCAGCTGCATTTTATTTCTTACTAACTACAATAGACAGAAAAAAAAATATTCTGGTGAGGTAACAACTGTATAGCTGCTATAACAAGTGATAACGGGAACAGAACAGCTTCATAGAATGTCCACAACGAACACAAACGTAACAATAAACTGTTAAAAAGTATCTTTCATTAACAAATGAACTGTAATTATTGACATTGTTGTGGTATAAAGCCCTATATGAACAGGATTAAAATGCACATGGGGTCCAGGGGTAATTTCCTATTTTACAGGTGCTCCTCTATGACTTTCTTTCTGTCCAGATCAGCCATGTCAGTGTTTTTCCCAGTCTACCACTGAAAAAAAATTACAAGCTGAATTTCCTGAAGTTTTTTTTCCCTAATCGGTCATCTGATCGTTTTAGTCCTATCTGGAAACGTCCACAAATTTCTATGCAGTTGTTGCCTCATTTTGGGGAAAAAAGAAGTTTTGCTTCTGCTTACCATATTCAGTCTCGTATGTAGCATATCAGTGACCCTCCTGCAGACCCCCCACAGGCTAAACTAAACCAACCCAAATAGGGCTAAAGAGGAATAAAACACATCAGAGAGTGCTGCTTTTGGGGGAAAAATCTGCCTTTGGGTGCTGACAATAACCCCTAATCATTCACACCACCCAGGTGTTGAAATATTTCCTATAACATCAAAATGTTTTATTCCCTATTTAACAGTCACCATTCCCCTAGACTCACCTGGACAAGAGTTCGGTCATGTTTTCTTCACTCATGCCTCCAAACACCTTGAACTTCTTCAGGTTGCAAACGTGTGTTTTCTCATACTTGCCATAGGTGATGCTTAATACAATAGCTGGTCTCTCCAGTTTTAAGATCAAGTACTGTAAAAGGGAGAAAAGGGTCCGTTTTAACAAATAAATACGTGAGGAAACCAGTCGCAGACATGACATAACTACACATGGGGTTAACTCGGGTCCTGTTCAGAGTCCAGCAGAGCTCTCCTATTTCCTGACAAACACCACTGATTCAACACATCGGTCAGAAAACATGCATAGTTGGGAGTGCCTGAGCAGGAATCCTCATGCTGTGCTGGACTCTGACCTTCCACATCCACAGTTGTGACGCCTGGTGAAAAACTGTGAATTCAGATGAAGATTAAAAATTTTAAAAGTCATGAACCTATTTGTGGAACCAAAGGGTCATAATACATCATGCATGAGGAGTAACATAAAAACTGGAGGCATTACAGGAAGAAGGTGCAGTCATTACAGGAAGAAGGTGCAGTCATTACAGGAAGGTGTAATCGTTATGCCATCTGTGTGATGCAATTCAACTATCAAGAAGTTCCAAGGAATATCAGAATCTCCTCGCTTCATCACTCAAGATTTGAAGATTTTAAATCTATATGAGAATTCTTCATCTACAAGACAGTATCTGGACTTCTGAATAACATCACTGTATATGCTAGGAATAAAAGTTGAAATAAAGACTTTTTTTATTGTAATGTACAAGTCTTATTATATATTAAGTTGAATGCAACTGAACTCAATAAGCAGCAGCTGCTTTTAACAATCTACGCACTGTTGTCTTTTAAAGCTGCAGTATAGAATTATTTTTTGTTAAAAATGAACAAAAATCAATTGAGCAAGTACATAAAACAAATTAGTGTTCAAACCTGTCCTTTCCCCACCCCAAATCACACGGTAAGCATATAATAATAATTTATAAATTGAGCTATCAGGTTGGGTATTGTGGGAAACGACATGACATCATTCGTCTTTGCGTGGTAACTTCACGTCTGTAAACGGAAAGAAGAGCCGGCTACATATCGCGTGTGAGGGGCTGAGGATGGAGGAGTGTTTGTAGGAGTGTTTGTCTAAATGGCTGCTTTAATCTGGATCGTTCTAAACAGCAATCATCGTTGACATCTGGGAATCAGAGGTCAAAACGAAGACACTACGAACTACGGAGACCCTGCAGTCAAAAAGGGAGAGCGATAACGCCTGTGCTAAAATGAGAATAAATATCAGCATGGCTTTTGAGAGGTAGCGAAAATAGCGACCATCAATGTAAGATTGTCAAGCAACCATATTTTTTTTAAACCTAGAAAACCGCAACCTGCAAATTTTTCAAGCGACTGCAGAAAAAAGAAGCCCAAAGTCAAGGATTATAAGCGGACTTGGCAACTCTGATAAGTATACCTCAAACCATCAGAGTCATCCGCGCAGAGGAGCGGTGCCGAAGCACAACCCGTAAAAAAAAAAAAAAAAAAAAAAAGAGGCAAGAGGCAAAAGATCAGCACTAGTTTTAATGAAGTCAAAATCAAGCTTTTAAATGCAAATTTCTCCCTTTACCCAAGTTAACCAGACTTTAAAATGCTGTATGTTTACTCTGTTTCAAATACAAGAAGAAACAAACAAGAGAGATACACAAGAGAAATACAAGAGAGAAACACATTTTGAGAAGATTTATAACTTAATATAGTACAAAATGTTTTTGAGCATCTTTCAAGCCTCCACACACATTACTGCTGCAACCCGTGTTGGATACAGCCCTGCAGACTAACACCCTTTGAGCACACACAAAAAAACGTAACATGGTGCAGGAGGAAACAGAGTTTGACAATTGACACCCGGGTTTAAACAAACACTAGACAAAGCTGTTTACATGAACAGATAGATGCCTGTGACAGGCTATCATTGTACTAATCAGGGAAGCGGGAGACAATGCCACCCTTGTTCAGGGTCATTTAGGGTTCTTTTAAATTAATTCTCATCTTTGCAAACCTTGTGACCTAGAAATCACTGAAAGTCCACTGATATTAATTCTATATGTGCACTCGACAATATATCACTCATGAAAACATCACATTTGATTTGAAATTCCTGTTGATAATATTTCGGAATCGGAATCACCTAAAACCAAGCTTAAGGACACAAATGTACATATGAAAGCATATTGATGTAATTCAGTCTGTAATCACACTGCGTTGCGTCTAGAGATGCAACTAAACATTATTTTCATAATCGATAAGTCCGATTGTCCGATTATTTTTTTCAATTAATTGATTAATCAGAATTGGGGAGGGGTTAACATAAATAGTATTTATGCATTATTTTTTACGGATGCACAAAAAGCAACAAATTAAGCTACGGTCCTAAATTAATAATAAAAACTCGCCTTCATTGCACCTTGTGGTTCTTTTATTCACAGCCTTTAGGCATATTATTATGGATATAAAAATAAGTTTGTGCTCGTGCATCGCTGTCGTGTTTCCCTGCTACACAAACTCCACTTTATAAAGTTTGATCATCTCCATGGTGTTTAATATAAAGTGCTCTCATGCCTTAGATGACTTGGAGGTCGCACACTTTATTCCTCAGTCACTTGATGATTTCGCCTCCGTCTGATGAGAACTGACGTCATGTTGGGAATAAAAGGTAACGTTGACAAACAGTGAATTAAAGAAAGTCATTGTCGGTGACTCTGGGTATGAGGCTAAAGCTAGTGCCGTGGCCTAACGTGCATATGACATTATGCGCTGTCGAAAAGGCTGCGGCTTATACTTCCGGTTAGTAAATAAAAACCGCTAACATTCCTTTTGAGATATTACCTTTCAAAAATCCATACACTAGATGGGAGATTACATAGTGCTTAGTGCAAGTGTATAGTACGTCATTTGGGACACAACTTTAGTATTTGGATATATGCTCTCATATTCACAATGTGTGTTTTCAGAAGAGAAGAAACAGTGAGTAAACGCACCCCATGCCGCACGCAGACCGACTAATCAATAACGAGATTCATTGACAATGATTTTCATAATCAATTATTATCGATTTTATTAGTTGTTGCAGATCTAGTTGTGTCCAGATACAGGTGGGACAGCAGAGAAATAAGTCAGCAATAAGTGGCGCTGCTTTAACGCGACATTTCAGCAAGCAGACACGTCTTATTTGGCAAACGTATCTGCAGTTGATTCCTCCGTCCAGGTTTCTCACCCTGTATCCTCACATCCTCCGAGTAAGGGGTGCAGGTTTTTTTTTTTTGGGGGGGGGGCAATCGAGCATGAATAAAGAAATGAGAAGAAACCATGCTCTCTTGGACCCTGGCCACAGAAGGCTCTTTTTATTCAAGCATGGTGAAAAGACATTAAACTGCTGCACCACTGAGTTTTAAAACTATTTTAATTGGTTCCTAGTCACCACCAAAATGACTATTAGTCTGGAAAAGCATACTTAATGAATCTGCAGTCTATGCTATCATTAACAGCAGCAGGCACCAGACCACATCTGACAAATTTCTGACTGTATATTTACACACACTGTAGTACAATAAATAGGGATATTTAGTGATGTGCAAAATAAACTACATATCATGATCGCATACTGCAAAATCAGGGGTTAAAAGTTGAATGTGTATGCAAATACTCAAACATAACTCTTTCAGTTTCCTCTCCGCCTAACCGCAGAACTGTCTGCACGGTCTTGTGTGCCAACACAACATTTGGCTGCTTCCTCTTTCCATTTTAAGATTAGCCAGCATATGGACCAAAGTGTTTCACCTTCAAAAGAAAATGCATCAGGCCACAGACCCAAAAATCACGCCTGAAACCTGTGGTTAAGACGATTATGACGTTAATGCTCTTGATCAAGATCCAGAGCACAAAACCACTTAGCTATTAGCATAATATCTTATTTGTGAAAAGGAAAAAAGTTGCCATGCCTTCGATAACGATTAATCCGACCTTTTTTTCCTGCAACTGTCTAGACTCTCATACAAAGAACCTTTAGAGTGAACCATTTTTTGGTTTCTAGAAGAACTTTTTAAATCGATGGCTCTTTGAGTGCCCATGAAATTACTGTGATCTGATCGCATGCGCTAATGTATTTCCTTTTTAAAACGGAGAGTCAGGAAGAGAGTGTGTCAAAAGGCTTGACCAGTTTCCACAAACAACCATAATAGCTTTTGAGATGAGCTACACCTCCCACTTAACCTTAAGAAACAAAGGTGCCTTAGCAACCCAGTTAAATACGCAGCCGAAACCTTGAAGAGAGTGTTTTAACGGTGCAAGAATTCTCCCATTTCTCCCATTGTGTTTGCTATCCTAGAGCTGAGGTTTCTAATGATCACATCTTGGACCAGTACCGACCCGCAACAGTTTTCTTTCCCCTCACGGTGAACAGCAGATAGTAGTGACAAGCTCCCCATGTCAGAGACGGAAAAGACAGTTGTATAAGAATGAAGAGTCGAGGATTAAGGGTTCATTAGCGAAGCAAAAAATGGCATCACACTAAAGAAGTGTATACAGGCACCTATATTCTTAAGATCATACTGCAACTTTCAACCATTTGATCCAATACACCTCCAAAAGATCATCATGACACAGGAGTAACGCAAGCAGTTTCACCAAAGTGCAATTGAACAACTCAAACTCACAATAAACAGATTTCACTTTGCATTATTTTCTACTTGATAAAACTCGTGTTTACTTGATCTGTAGCTCGGTGTTGTGTAGATGTGTTTTTACCAGCTTTCTAACATATTACCATCCAGTTTTACACAATAAAACCACTGAGACATCATTTTCATGCCCAAAGATGAATAAGACAGTAAACCTCTCATACTCATAATTCATGTGCGGTCATGTGAAAATATAAGTACACCCCATGGAAATTTTTTTTTTTTTTTAATACATATTTGGACAAGCAAACATTTGCTCATCTTTGATGGTGCCTATTAAAAGTTGATATACTCCAGGAAATGACACAAAATATATATTTTGCAGTAAATTTCACAATTTAAATAAATAAACAGATCAGTCACATGGAAAAAGGAAGTATACCCCTTCACTTATCATACCTTCAAATGCATAAAATTAGAATCGGGTGTTGAAGATTGGGTGCCAGTGATTAGAACCTGCTTAGGGGGTGCAAATGGGACCTGTCTTATTTAAACCACTCATATCTAGTGTCTGGTGTTCCCTTTGTTATTGAGGTGTGTGGTGTCATCATGCCAAGATCTAAAGAGCTCTGTAAGGTCTTCAGAAAAAAAGATTGAGGATGCCTAGGAGTCTGGAAAGAAATTTAAAAGAGGGTATCTGTACTTCACATTTAATACCATTTAATACCATATTCAAGACATTTCCAAAAAATTATAAGACCTGCAATCATGCTACACGATACATCAGCTAAAATGATTTGTGTTCATGCATATACATCCATTTCTGACTAGCTTGTAGCCTGCTAGCATTGTAACATATTTCTCACACATCTTCCACTATTTATAAAGGCAATTATGTCGCTTGTTTCTCCACCTTTGAGTGCAGATGAGGACTCAATCAAGCTGCACATGGTGCAGTTGGAATTGGAGGCTGTAGACTAACAGATCCACAATCCACTCGACAAGCATTAATTGTTGGTGATTTTAATATTAATTTTGATAACCTAAAAGACCGTCTAAGAACAGCAGTTGTGTCTATTCTAAATTAAGTAGTAGTCAATCAGAACATAATAGGACCCACTCATAGTGGTGGTCACACTCTTGACCGGATATTAACATACGGATTAAATACAGGAAATATAGTTACACTTGCGCAGTCTGAAGCTATCTCAGACCATCATCTCATCTCTTTTAAATTACGTATTGATCATAATATTTGCACCTCGCCACGCTACCAAGTAAAATGTACATTCACAGCAGCAATTGCACCGAGTTTCATCAGTAACCTCCCAGAGATAACTACAATATTTGAATCACCAAAGAACTTGATCAGGTGACTGAATGCTTCGAGTCAACGATCCGCTACACGCTAGATAAGGTAGCGTGACTTAAAAACAAAAATAATTACAGAGAAAAAGCTAGCACCCTGGTTTAACGATCAAACACGCACCTTAAAATTGACCCCTCGACAATTAGAATGTACATGGCGCCAAACCAAATTGGAAGCATTTCAAAAACATGGAAGGAGAGCAGAGCCTCCTGAACTATAGAAAATCTCTTAGTGACGCTAGAAAAGTCTCTCTCTCTACCTTAATTGAAGAAAAGAAAAACAATCCTAGATTTCTATTCAACACAGTAGCAAAATTAACTAGGAACAAGTCCACCACATAAACAGGTGCACAATCATTATATAGTAGCAATGATTTCATTATTTTTTTTTTTTCAGCAGCAATGTTTAATATATACGAGATGAGAAATTCAGGCAGTTTTAGAACCAAGCGTGTAGATAATAATATAGCAATATCAGATCAACGATTCGAATGTTTCACTCCCCTTAGAGAGACTGAACTAATTTCATTAATCTCTTCAGCAAAATCATCAAATTGTATTCTAGCTCCCTTACCTACATGTTTCTTTAAACAGATTATTCCAGGCGTAAACCAAACCTCTTCTAAAAATAATTAATTCTTCCCTTAGCACTGGCTTTGTACCTAAATCATTTAAACTAGCGGTTATCAAACCCCTGGTTAAAAAACCTGACCAATACCAAATCTCCCCTTTATCTCCAAGATCTTAGAAAAAGGTTGTAGCACAGTAGTTATGCTCATACTTACATAGGAACAACATTCATGAAATGTATCAGTCAGGATTTAGACCTCATCATAGCACAGAGACGGCGTTAATTAAAGTGGTAAACGACCTACTACTGGCCTCTGATCTTGTGTTACTCGACCTTGGTGCAGCTTTTGATACTCTAGATCAGTGGTCCCCAACCTTTTTTGCGCCACGGACCGGTTTACTATCAGACAATGTTTTCACAGACCGGCCTTTAAGGTGTGGCGGATAAATAAAACAAAATAAAATGATACGACCAGCATAAAAACTGGGTTTTTATTCATTTTTTAAAAATATAATAATAAACGTGAATCCAATGCGAAATTGCAACTTTATTAGCAGTGTCCTAGTAACATCACGCCAACGACATAACATGAGTGACATCCGCTCTGCCCCCTAACGCTTAACGTATTACGTGACCGAGACAAGCGTCTTGAGTGAGTCATAGACGGGTGTAACGGAGAGAATCCGGTCGTTTTTTTTTTTTCCAAAATAAAACATCGTTCAGACTCAGTTAATAAATAAAACGGAAATAATGGAAGTTATTTATTCTTTGTGCGGCCCGGTACCAAATGACCCACGGACTGGTACCGGTCTGCGGCCCGGGGGTTGGGGACCACTGCTCTAGATCATACTATTCTCCTTGATAGACTAGAAAATGTTGTTGGCATTGAGGGAACAGTCCTCTCCTGGCTCACGTCTTATCTGACCGATCGTCATCAGTTCGTAGATGTAAATGGCGATTTCTCCACGCATACTGAGGTTAAATTCAGTGTGCCACAAGGTTCTGCTTTAGGCCCACTTTATATATGCTACCTCTAGGTCAAATTATTCATAAACATGGAATTAGCTTCCACTGTTACGCTGATGATACACAGCTGTATGTTTCAGCAAAGCCAGACAACACAGCAGCTTAATAATGTTGAGGAATGTGTAAAGGACATTAGATGTTGGATGCTTATTAACTTCCTTTTACATAATTCTAGTTAGGACTCTTGCAGCTGCATTCTGGACTAACTGGAGTTTGCTTATGCTCCTACTGGAACATCCAGACAGTAAGGCATTACAATAATCCAACCTAGAGGTGACAAAAACATGAACAATTTTTTCTGCATCATGTAGTGACATTATATTTCTTATCTTAGAAATATTTCTGAGATGAAAGGCTATCTTAGTAATATTATCTACACAAGAAATAATCACATCGAGGTCTTTTACTGATTCTCATGATGAAACGGAAAGTCCATCCAGAGTTACTATGTAATCATAAAGTTTTCTTCTAGCTTCATGTGGTCCTAGTACAAGTACTTCTGTCAAGTCAGAACCAGAACGTATGACCACATCACCCCGATCTTATCCACACTGCATTGTCTAGCAGTGAAATCCCACAATGATTATAAAATACTATTATTGATCTATAAAACACAAAAAACGGTCTCGCACCACAATACCTGATCAAACTTTCGTCTTTCATCCGCCATGCCTAATTCGTTCAAAAGGTGCAGGCTATTTGTTGGTACCTTGAATAGTGAAGGCCACGGCAGGGGGAAGAACTTTCTCTTACAAAGTCCCACAGGTATGGAACAGCCTTCCAAATCGTGTTCGGGGCTCAGACTCAGTCTCAGTGTTTAAGTCTAGGCTTAAAACATATTTGTTTACTCAAGCTTACCATGAATAGACTTTCTTTTACGCAAAGCACACAGTCTTATCCATTAAGGTATAGTAAGCATACCCAACACTCTCTCCCTCTCTTTACTTCCATGTCCCTCACTCATTCTGTCGAGCCACACATAATATAGAGATGCCAATGATCCTGACCCTTTCTGCTCTCCGGACCATCCTAATGTCCTTCTTCTGGTCGGAGTTATCATCAACTGGAGACTACATTCTGCTACTAAGGACAACCCAAAGCAGTGCAGCCTGGAGATTGCTAAGGATGGGGCCACTTGATGTACCATAGAAATGGATACATGTCCATTGTTAAAAGTGCTATAAAATAAAATTTAATCTATTTTGTAATATTACTGCACTGAACAATACTTAATAAAATACATTTTCATTTGGGGGTACCAATAGTAATATATTTCTGACTTAATTATGCATTAGACCTTTATTTTGGCAGAAAACAGCAGGAAGACCTCCATTTAGTTACCAACAATTTTTTTATTCACTTCTCATTACCAGTCAGATGTTGGTGTAATGGTGTAAACTTTTGTAAAATGTTTGAGATTACTCTAACATAAAACCCAAATGAATCTGGCACGTGTTGTGTCTAAAAGCAGGTTATAATCAATCCCACAGCACAGACAGAGATGAAGTTGGTGTGAGGCAGCATTTCCTGTGAACCGAGCCACTCTGAAACTTTGATGAGCTGCACATGCTCTGAGTGCAACACAGTGACATGGGTTGACCATTTCAAAAAGAAACAAGCGAAAATAAAATCAAAATCTTTTTAACGTGTTGGTTCGGTTGCATTTTGACACATGAAAGCAACACATTTAAAAGCTATTTACATTAAGCAATTTACTAATAAGACATTTTAAGACCTTTTAAGGACCCACGGAAACCTTATAAAAAGATCTACAAATTATTTGAAATATATCATTCCACTGTAAGGAAAATCATCTAAAAATGGCACAGATTTCAAACGACTGCCAATTTGTCCAGGACTGGCACTCGCAGAAAATTCAGCCCAAGAGCAGACCGTTTGATGTAAAAAGAAGTCTCCAAGGACCCTAACATTGCATCACAGGATGTGCTAATAAGTCTTGCAACTGTTGGTGTCAAAGTGCATGCTTCTATAATCAGAAAGAGATTGCACAAATTTGACCTGCCTGGAAAAAGTCTTTGCAAGAATACAGTTAGCCAATGATCATATAGGCAAAGACCAGGCCTTTTGCCATAATGTGCTCTGGACAGAGAAATCAAAGATTGAGTTGTTTGGCCACAGTAACAACAGACATGTTTGGCACAGACCAAAGACAGATTTTCAGGAGAAGCACCTCAAACCAACTGGGAAGCAAGGTGGTGGAAATGTTATGGTTTAGGGTTGTTTCACTGGCTCAGGGACTGGACAGCTTGCATTCATTGATTTAACTATGAATTCTGCATCATATCAAAGAGTGCTTGAAGATAATGTGAGGCCATCTGTCCCAAAGTTGGACTTTTCAACAGGATAATGATCCTAAGCACACAAGCAAATCCACCAAGGAATGGCACAAAAAGAAGATATGGAGAGTTATGAAATGGTCAAAAGCCCAGATTTGAATCCCATTGACATGTTGTGGAGGGGGATTTGAAACAGGCAGCATATGCAAGAAAACCATCAAACATCTTGCACCTGATACTCCGGAGCCGCCTGTCTGAAGGAATTCTCTCAAAATATATGCGCAGTGGATGCATATAATCACCCACAATACTATATTTCTGCTAAAAGGGGACAATACTAACTTCTGTGGCCAAGACTGTACTTACTTTTTCCACAGAAGAATATCACATCTATTGATATTTCTGTTGAATAAATGATTGAAAAAGCTCACTGTCCTTATTGTTTTGTTCAATTGTTTGCTTGTGCAAATAGGCCAAGAAAGCCAACATTTTCCATAGGGGTGTACATTTTTTTTTTTTTGTAAACATGACTGTAGGTCTCCTTAAAATGATCAAATACAGTGACTAGCCATACAAATATGACCTTGCTCTGGACAGCCGTTATTTTCTGAGCCAAAGCACTGAAACACTTTCAGATCAGAACTTATGAAAATTGACTTACTCGAGTATGTTGGACAGCAGCATAACATTATATGGAATATTCCAGAACACTGATCCAAGTTAACTTAGCATTTACAGACAGGTCCATAGACATTTAGACATGGGTAAATTTACCATAATTTTAGCATCAGCTACCACAGTATACAAATGTTTAGAGTGCAGACTTTTAGCTTTAATTTAAGGGTCTTTAGAACCAAGCAGTCTCTCCAGGATTTTGCGATCGCAGGAATTAATGCAAACGGTGCAATATTCAGAGAAGCTTGCAATTTAAAAAAAAATAATTAATGCACATTTTCCACAGATTTGGGTAAAAAAAAAAAAAGTGTTATCACAAGGGGCATGCATTCAGTCAAAGCTCTTCGACTCATATGCACTGAACATGAGTACAGTTAAAAGGCCTCATTTACCAACAAACACCACTGTGGAAGACCGTGCAAAACTACTTCATGCTTAGTTGATCTAGCCAAACCAAATGCTTTTACTATCTCTGATGGGTCTGTTTGAATTTTCAGCCTAATTATGACTTTCTTCAGCGGCTGTGACAATTCATATTGAGAGGTAACAACAACAGATTCCAAATGCAACCAATTAAAATCAACCCTAGACCTTTTTATCAGCGTCCTTTAAGTGATGTAATGAGGGAATAACACCACTGTGCAGAATACTGTCCAGTTACATTTGGTGCTTTAAAAAGGCTTAGGAGAAATTGCCATTATTCAATTTCAAATCCTATACACTATAGTAGATATCTACAATAGCAATAATGTTGTCAATGTTTATGGACCTGACTGTACATGAAGAGATCACTTAGAACTAAAATGTGTTGCTTCAAAGCTCAATCAGTGCAATGTGTATATTTAACATGCATGTTAAGTCTAACAGGATCCAGGTATCAAAATACTCAAAGCAAGAGCACTTTAAGACCCCGACGATCCTGGTTTCAGGTCCAACACAAAAATATACTCAGGTTAAATGTATTGCGCTCATCTACAAGACGTAGGGCATGGCATTGTGCTTAATGTGGTACAAATACACACCTGTGGAGGATAATTGCTTTCTGATGACCACCTGGAAGACTGGTCATTGGGTTTATCCACCAAAATGTTCCTGCAAGCAAGAACAAGCAAAATACATGTGACACTTTTCCAATGACCCACTGCTTTGCATCATTCAAATTAATAAAGCTAATTTAAATGAAAATAATAAAGCATTCAAGTGGATACCAATATTCAAGAAGGTATTGTGCTACACTGAAACATTTTATTTAAAAATAATATTAGACCTGCTTTTATACATCATTTAAAATTGAGCCACAGGGGGGAAAAATGTGGACTGGATTATGATTAAAGTACAGAAGCCCGAAGAGGCCATGCATTATTATTATTATTTTCTTTCTTGTTTCTCATTAGCTCCACATAGCAAAAGGCTGTTTTCTCAAAACGTAATTTTATCACGAGAAAATCTCATGCCTTGTGAACGGGCCTTGTGAATGGTGCTGCATACATGTGGTCGTCTTCGGCATCATAAATTTAATAATTGCCCGTTGTAGAGATAGACTTTATCTCAGCATTAAGAGAGAGGAGAGGGATGTTCCCTTCTCGAGTGTTGGACAATAATGTGGACGTTCAGTCATTGACAGACACTCAGTACATTTACATGGACGATAATACTCCGATTTTAACCCGATTAAGACAATACTCTGATTAAGAAACTAGCATGTAAACGGTGATTATTGATTACCTTAACCCGACTAAAGTCATACTCGAAGTAAACACAAATCGAATTATGACGTGTGGAGTACTCCTGTTTTAGTCGCATTACAGAAATGTACACACCTTAATCACACTATTAACGTCGTGTGGGAGTTTTCACCGCATTTTGCGACAGGACACGTACACACACGGCAGTGCTCAACCGTTTGATGGCAAACAAGAGAGCACGGCTGCGTCCCAAACCACATACTTAGCTACTATATAGTAGGAGAAATACACGTATCTCAGCTACTATACAGTAGGAGAAATACACGTATCTCTGCTACTATACAGTAGGAGAAATACACGTATCTCTGCTACTATACAGTAGGAGAAATACACACATCTCAGCTACTATACAGTAGGAGAAATACACACATCTCAGCTCCTATACAGTAGGAGAAATACACACATCTCAGCTCCTATACAGTAGGAGAAATACACACATCTCAGCTACTATATAGTAGGCAAGTACGCGACGTTGGACGCAGCCCACAGCTTCAAGAAGTCGTCTATTTAAATAAAGAATAAAGTCAATAATTAGATTACTGCTGTCCATGTAAACGTAGTCAATAACGTCCGTCGATACCGCGGCTAAAACAGGAATACTCCACACATCTTAATTTACGTCGAGTCTTTACGTCGAGTCTGACTTTAGTCGGATTGAGGTCATCAATAATCACAGTTTACATGCTAGTTTCTTAATCAGAGTATCGTCTTAATCGGGTTAACATCAGTATTATCGTCCATGTAAACGTACTGAACGACTGCGGAGTAGTTTCAGCATGAGCGAGCCCCTGATCAAAGTAAAAAGTCGTGATCACGAGAAAACAACCGCGACGGTGAGAAGACAACTGTTTATTATGCGCCGAATACAAGTCAGCAGGAGAAACCAACTTATGTAGAGATCATGAAAAAACAAGAATAATAACAATACATGCAGAACACCACATAGGGCTTCCGTATTAAAGCGCATGTCTGTCTTTATATATTTACTACAAGGAATTTCATCACTCACATTAAAGCACACCACCGCTCTCGATCAGCTAAAATAAAAAGAACTCCTCTACATAGTATTACGGGGGTAAAGCACACAAAGAAAAGTAGATCGGTTTGAAAAGTGTTCAAATGCATCAACATTTGGTATAAATAGTTTTACAACATTAACATGTTTACACACACACAAATATATATATACACACACATACACTCATCTTTGCTCAGTTGAGTGAAGGGTGCAAATAATTCTGCGCTTGAAGTCACACTCGGAGATCACAACCATAACGCGTGTAACCCTGTAAACATTCCTCGGTGGAATATCTATGAATACATCAAAGCTAAAATTACTTCCTAAGATAGTTGTGTGTGTGTGTGTGAGAGAGAGTGAAAGCGTTCACAGCCTGATGACAGAAGCGTTGGTAAAAATAGCGGTACAGACACGGGTCACATTCCTCCCAGTGTGGCGTCTCGTCACACTGGACCGGACCGGACCGAACAGCTGGCTCGCCAGTGTATGGATCAACTCAAGTTGACCACTGAAGCCTTCACTTCGGACCAAAACCGAAACATTAGCTTGCTGCTAGGGAACTTCTCCAACGTGTTACAGACAGCTTGGAGTACCTGCCCAGAGGATCCGTGACACACACGTGTCACGCGTAACAGAATAACCGCCTTAATACGCTTCTTTCTGCACAGGAGTGGGCTAGCTAGCTAGTTAGTTAGCAAGCTAGCTAGTGAACATGACTGCCTGAGCACTGAGCGAGCTCGCGAGCTAGTCCGTTAGCGGTTCCCTAGCAACCTGTTTCAGCCTAATTGTCCAGCTCGTGTACGCGGAAATGTAGCGCGAGCTTCGGCGCGAACGTTCCCACGAGCCGGGCTAAGCTAATATAAGATTAGCTAAGCAGCGTTAGCTAACCACCCAGCTGACTTGCAAATACCCTGGTTATCTATTGGGTAGAGCACTCCGCGCGTTTTATCCAGCTGAGCCCCGGCTTCAAAGTGTGCCTGGACAGGAAAGGGAAAAAAAATAATAATACAAATACGTCGTGTTTGATGGCGTTACTCACTCGGGTAAATATGTCGAGGAGTATGAACTCCATTTATAAACAGTGTAGGAAAGCACTCTGCTCTCGGGAGCCACCGCCATCTTGTCGGAGCACAAACAACAAGCAGCGCGTCGCGTGCACGAGCCTCCGGTGGGCGTGGCGGCGCCTTAAAGTGACCGCGCGTGAGCGGTTCAATTTCTAATAATAATAATAATAATAATAATAATAGCGCGATTTTAAAGGCACGTGGCAAATTCGCAATTACGATTAATGTCGTAAATTAATTGTAACAGATGGGGGGCGTGTCAGTAACAAGGCATGGCGCCCGCCAATATGAACGTAATGCCTTTGTAGGACTGTAAGAATTAAAGGTGCAATCATCTGTTTTTTTCTCTCTTGCTTGTACAAAGAACCTGTAAGATATGTAAAACATTATTAAAAAAACAAACAAACAATGAATTAATCGAGGAAACCTTTCTGGAGTATGTTTACACAGACAGAAATAATCTAATTACTGAACTTATTCTGAATAAGACCATTTTCTGATTAAGGTGTTTACATGAGTCGCTTTTAGAATATTCCTTTCATGTTCCCCCGTTACATGTTATAGAACATAGATCGATACACGCCATTACGTCCCCACACCACGTCATCCGATGTTCCCTCCGGAATTTCACATATTGACATCCAGTCCGTCTTCGTTGTAGTACTGTATAAGGTTTTGGGTGTTGCATTTAAAATTTTACGGAAGCTTCAAGTGTAGTTTATTGTTTTTCATGCTATGCGTGCAAAATAAACGATGGCGGATAAAAATTTTCAGCAACCGGCCTCCTCTGTACTTTCATTCGCCAACATTTCATTCATGCCACCGCGACAAACTCAGAGGTACTGGATGAGAGTATGAAGTAAATACTGGTGGGAGAGTTGTTTTAATGGAATTTGATGATGCTGAATGGAAAGAAAAATTTTGTGCATACAAAATGCTTGTAGTCACAAAATGTCACAAAATGCGGTGAAAACTATCACATGACATTAATAGTGTGATTAAGGTGTTTATATATCTGTAATGCACTTCTATAATGTGACTAAAACAGGAATACTCCACATGTTTTAATTTGATTTGTGTTTACTTCATGTATGACTTTAGTCGGATTAAGGTCATCAGAAATTGCCGTTTACATGGTAGTTTCTTAATCAGAGTATTGTCTTAATCGAGTTAATATCGGATTATTGATGTCCATGTAAACGTACTGAATAACTTCCAGTCCAGAATGCTTGTTTGTCTTTGAATGTGCATCCTGTCATTTTATATGGTCCCTTCAAGTCATGTCGGAAAGTTCGCATTTACGAGTTGAATCCACATGAATCCCATCACAAAGTCGTAATTACGAGTGGAAATTTGGATTTCCTTTGAGCCATGAGTTTCTGAGTTGGGGGTGTGTCAGTAAGAAAACACAGTGGAATCAATGGATGCAACGTCTGTAGCTGAAGGTAAATTTGTTGAAAGCTAACTGCCTGCACAAACTACAAAGGCATCGTACAATTACAATATAATATGTAACGATAAAATTTACAGTGGCTTTATAAATTGATGAAAAACATAAAAAAGCTAGACACCTGATACGCATTCTTTGTGCTTTATTTCCTAGAAGTAGAGTTTTACAACCTTGCTGTATTTTTCATAGTTAATTAGGAGAAGGTACACCACCATCTTGCGCTGACCAAAGTGGCTCGAATGCACCTGACGTCGTAATTACGGCTTCCCAACTCTTGAATACAAACTTCCAGAGAGGACAGGTTTGTTTTCATGAGCAAAAAAAGAAATGTCCCTTTTCAAAAGACTGTATTTTAAAGATATTTTTGTAAAATCCAAATAATCTTTACAGATCTTTATTGGAAAGGGTTTAAACTATGTTTTTCATGCTGTTCAATGAACCATAAATGTTTATTGCACATGCACCTGTGGAACAGTCCTTAAGACACGAACAGTTTACAGGTGTTGGGCAATTAAGGTCACATTTACAATAACTTAGGACACTAAAGAGACCTTTCTACTGACTCTGAAAAACACCAGAAGAAAGATGCCTAGGGTTCCTGCTCACCTGCGTGAACATGCCATAGTCCTGCTGCAGGGAGGCATGAGGACTGCAGATGTGACCAGAGCAATAAACTGCAATGTCTGTAATGTAAGACGCCTAAGACAGTGCTACAGGGAGACAGGAAGGACAGCTGATCGTCCTTGCAGTGGAAAATTACATGTAAGCACATGTCCCCCAGATGTGATGGAGAACTCGCAAATTCCTTGGTGGAACAGTGGAGTAACATTTCACAGCAAGAACTGACAAATCTGGTGCAGTCCATGAGGATGAGATGCACTGTAGTACTTAAAGCAGCTGGATGCCATCAGATACTCACTGTTACTTTAATATTGACCCCCTCTTTGTTCAGGGACTCTATTCTATTTCTGTTCCTCAAATATCTGTGAAACCAGTTCAGTTTATTAAACATACATATTAAACATATATAAAGACCAATGACATGACCCAATGTTAATACTACTACAGTCAACCCAAGACAAATACAGGACACAGTCACAAAAAACAAATTATTTAATATTTTGGTTAATTAATGAAAAATTATTGCATTAAAGTACATTGAAAAATGTATGTAGTTAAATTTCAATATCATATCAGCAGAAATTTCTGTTTCTGCATATCGATTAAGAATATGCAATTATAATACAATTAGATTTAAAAAAAAAAAAAAAGTATTATTAAATTCTTTCAGGTGAATGTTGAGTGGAGTGTATTGAATTCATTTACTAAGTGAATTCCCCAGTGTTGTATGGGACCATGGAGCTAATCTCAGGGCACAAGCTGGAGTACACCCTGGACGGGGTGCCAACCCATCGCAGGGCACAACTGCACACACACACACCCATTCACACACAACAGACGATTAAGCGATGCCAATCAACCTATAAATCATGTCTTTGGACTGGGGAGGAAACCGGAGTACCCAGAGGAAAGCCCTGAAGCACGGGGAAACAGGGCAGTGGCGGGAATGGAACAGGTGTGCTAACCACTAAGTTACCATGCCCCCTTTATATATTTATATCTCCTTCAATCTATACATTAAATTCTGAAGACTCATTAGATCTAATTAAAACTGATCATTCCACTAAGTGTTACAATCTGGTTCACTGTCAACAAGGTAGAGGCCATACAGCTCGCAATTCTTCCGCTATGCTTTTATTACCAGTCCAGCAAAACACTTATCTTGAGCTAAGAGAATGAGTGTGCTTGGCTCTGACATTGGTGAGTGCACTACTGGCTACACTCCAGATTCAGTAACCAGAGCATCCAGTCAGAGCAGCTTCTCCATCGGAACTATTTTTTATTACAGTGGGATAAAACAATCTTGGACTGTTGGATATAGGAAGTTATAGCTTGATGGAGCTGGAACTAATCAGTATCTGACAACCTTGGATGAAAAGAGAAGTTGTTGTTGTTATTATTATTATTACTATTATTATTATGTTTTTATAGGTGCACAGGCAGCATAAGTAACCTGTTTATTGGCTGCAAACCCACAATCTTCGCACAATCTCCAAACACAAAGATGAATATTAAACCTACATATAATATGATTGTCCTAAATTCAGCTTAGTGAGAGTTGACAAAAAAAATCAACAGCCACAGGAGTTTAATGAGTCCTGACGTCTGATTATCATTCCCTGCTAAGAAATGACCTTGCAGATAAAGGCACTTTGGTTCTAGTGAGTCATTCACTGACGGTGTCTCTTACCGGAAGCCAGCTGATGTAAGTAGTGGGAGATAATGCAATTTGTGCTAAGTGCATGTCTTGGACCTGGCAAGAAGTTTTTAATATACCGTAAATGATGCGCCATTGTAGGTGGTTCTGATTCATAGTAAAGCTCTGCTCAGTTATGTTGGAAACGGAGTGTAGCATTAAAAAGGTATGCATCTTTAAAAAAATACTTTGGTTTCAGTTTTCCCAAACTGTTCATACTGATGAGCCACAGTTACACAGCATTTGTCATTATTCTCATTTAAATATTGTGCATACGTGAATAAACACCAGCACTTGTAGTATTAGGGCCTGTAGGGAGTTTTGTAGGTTCCCCAAATGGGTTGCCTCTGGGTTCTCTGGTTTTCTCCCCTTCCCAAAAACATACAGGGAGGTGGATTGCTGCTCTAAACTGCCACTAGGTGCAATTAAGTGTGTTAATGTGTGTGCAAGGCACCCTGGGATAGACTGGCATCCTATTCAGGGTGTATTCTCACCTCGTTCCCCAGTGGAAAAACGTTCAAGATCCACCATGACCCTGACCAGGATGAAGTGTTTACTGAAGATAAATGGATGGATGATTGAATGAATGAAAGAATGAAAGTTTCTAAACCCCTAAACAGGTTGGTGACACTATACACTAGCAGTACCTGAATAATCATGCACTGAAACCTGAATTAATACTTACTTAAATGTGAACTAATGATGAGTTAGTTCACATTTATGTAAGTATTAATATGTATTAATATTTATATGGTCGTTAATCACACATGAATTCATAAGACACACATTGTAGTTATGGTTAGCGCTTCATTAGTTCATGATTAGTACATTAGTACATCCATCCATCTTCTCTACCGCTTACCCTACAGGGTTGTGGGGAACCTGGAGCCTATCCCAGGGACACAAGGGGCACAAGACGGGGTACAACCAGGTCGGGGTGCCAATCCATCGCAGGGCACAATCACATACACATTCACACACCCATTCATACACTACGGACACTTTGGAAATGCCAATCAGCCTACCATGCATCTCTTTGGACTGGGGGAGGAAACCGGAGTACCCCAAACCGGAGTACCATCAAACCCCAAACCCTGGAGGTGCCACCATGCGCCCGCCTTAACTCATCATTAGTTCATATTTAAGTAAGTATTAATGCAGGTATTAGTGCATGATTATTCATGAACTGTTATTGTAAAATGTTACCAAATTACTTAACCGTATTCTCAATATTGATCGAAATAATCATGATTAGTCATTATCATTTATTAAAGCGTGCTTCCCTAGCAGCAGGAGAACAGTAAAGCTGTAGTCCTCCATGACCGGAACATGACCTGCTGCTCTAATAGCTGTGACGTCATGTCACACAGGGCAAATGAGTGGAAAGGTTCAAGCCTAAAGCTTAACAGGATGACAGTGATAACACCTTAAAATATTGTAAACTAATAAAGCTTGTCCTCTACAGCAGGACTTGAGTACCGTGGTCTGGAAACAGACCCAGTAAAGTCTTTCAGCAGGTCGAACCAAACCCTTGAAAAGCACTGAAGCAGAAGCACTGATGAAAAAAAAACTCCCTAGATCCAGTGTTTGAAAAAACATGAACCAGCACAATTCCGTATCAGATCCTGTTGCGTGTTGCCGTCAGTCACATGTATTTCTGTAAAGTATTAACCCCAGAGCAGCTCAACAAGAACGGAAAGTACTTTCAAAACTTTTGACAGAAAAGTCACCTTACGTCTGAGTCACCTGTCAACTGTCACGTCAATTTAGCATGTGTTAGCACTTCTGTTATGTATCACATATTTATATGTTTATGATGACGTGGCTTTTTTTTTTAATTGTTGCTCAAAACAACAACAAAAAAAGGGTTGACATCGAAACTAGAAAGTTAAAAGATGACTAAACAGACTTGTGCATATATTCAAAACAGTGTCTCATCTGCTGAGTCTGTGGCTGCAGTTCAAAAACCTGGAGCGCCAGTAGGAAGAAAACACACCCATTCAAATGATCTGCTTTATAGGCAAATAATTCATGATTAACGCTTAATTAAAAGGTACCTGTTGTCCCCATTGAGTCATGTGAGCTTTTTAGGTACTTTATTAAATGGGACATTCCTGTGTTTTATTGAATACTGATCTAAGGGTCATTTCGTCTGATGCAACAAGAATGAGACTGGATTCAGCTGGATTCAGCTGGAGGACTCTGAACAGAACCAGTTTTAATCAGCTACATTTTGCATGCACCCCCCCCCAGACCAATTACATGCGGTTTCTTGTTCTAGTTAGAAGTTAGCTTATTCAGAGCCAACCCGGGTCCCTCGAATCACCGAGTCACGTGGGTGGTCCCTTTAAAGTCCTGCTGAGTGCGGCCGCGCGCGCCGTCACATGACGAGCATGACATAACGAAGCAGCAAACCGGAGACAGCCAAAGCGCGCGCGTGGCTACCGCGCACGAGCCCGTCCAGACGTCCCGGTCTCAGTGTCTCAGTGGAGTTGGAGCTTTTCACTGGTTAGTTTGAGCATTGCAGCTGCTGCGGTACACACCGGACGTGATGGTGGACTGCACCTGCCTCACAAACAAGACTTTCTTCTTCTTCTTTTAGACGTGTACAGGACACGCGAGGACTACGTGCTGAAAGTAAGTGAAGTTATTTTTAGTGTTTAGAGAGAACCGCGCGTGACCGATCAACTCTGCTCGCGCAGGTGTGTGTGTGTGTGTGTGTGTGTGTGTGTGTGTGTCTCGTTCAGGGTTGGCAATGTGGCTATAACAGATCCTCTCATTAAGCTTCCAGAAAACACTATTAGGTATTAAGAACAACACCACACCACGAGCCACGAGGTTGCTACGAGATGCTTGATTGGCACGCGGCTCATATTGCACAGTGCGCGCGCTGCCAACGTCCGCATTCCGAGCGCTGTGGCGCAGATTAAAATTCAAAGCCGGGCGTTTGAACGGACAGCGGCGGGTTCGTACCGGCTGTGCCGAAGCCTCGAGGAGGGTTTTGTTGACAGTATGGAGGATGATTCGAGTTCAGAGCTCGATTTGTGACCACTGACTTCTCGTGAAGAACATCACTGCAGCTGTAAGTGCGGAGGAAAGTGAAGAAAGGTAAACTGAAGTACGCTGTGGTATAGCGGTGGGCATTCACGAGTCACTGAATCATTTCGTTCAAACTTTCTCTTTAAATGAACCGAACGTTGAGATTCATTTGGTTTGAATCATTCAGAGCGGCTGATGTACAGTATTGTGCGTCGTAAATGCACAGTAGTAGGCTAATAGATGCATAATAATAACAATAATAATAATATATATATATATATATATATATATATATATATATATATATATATATGGTGATTACCATGATTGGCTCACACTTCCAGGGTTTCCCACCTCCACCCTGTGTCCGTTCTCCCTGTGCGACGGGGGTTTCCTACTCCAGTTTCCTCCCCCTGTCCGAAGACATGCGTTGTAGGCTGATTGGCATGTCTAAATTGGACATAGTATGTGATTGTGCCCAGAGTTCCCTGGGATAGGCTCCAAGCTCCCCATGACCCTGTATAGGTTAAGCAGTAGAGAAAATGGATGAACAGATGGACAGATGGATGGATGGATATATGTCCTTCCTTGGACCACTTTTGGTAGGTACTAACCACTGCAGACCTAGACCACCACACAATACCGTTTTGGAGATGCTCTGAACCAGTCTTCTAACCATCAAAGTTTGGCCCTTGTTAAAGTCACTCGGCTCAGATCGCTACGCTTGCCCATTTTTTCTGCTTCCAACACATCAACTTTGAGAACTGACTGTTCACTTGCTGCCTAAATATATCCTGCCTCCTGACATGTGGCGTTATAATGAGATAACGTTATCCACTTCACCTGTCAGTGGCTTAAATTTTTATGACTGATTGGTATATATATATATATATATATATATATATATATATATATATATATATACCAATCAGTCATAAAAATCTAATATATATATATATATATTAGACTAATAACAAACCACATTTTGTTTACAATTACCCATGCAGGTTAATTAGGCTACTAGCTAATAATCATATCTTGGTTATTATCATATCTAAACACTACACAGTGTTGGCAAATAGGCCCCATAGATTGATTTGTCAATAGGAACAGAAAAAGAACAAATAATATGTAATAAAATATAATATAATATATAGCACAAGGCTTGGCCCTTCCCAAACTTCAGATCCATTCTTCTTTGTGAGTCGATTCGCTGGACTCTCAAAAAAGAGTCATTTCTATAGAACCGATTCCTGACTCTTTCGCTCATCACTACTACGGCAGCATATGGAGCCGAAAAAAAAGTCGACTCCACATACGTACATCGTAGTTTTCCGTTATTGACGCTGTTTGTAAACATGCGCGGTGTATTTTAGGTGTAAAAGATGAGAAGTTTTGATGAGATGTCGGATAGAAAGAGACGCACTTTGGTAAGTTGCGCTGTTTTCGTGGGGGTTTTTCTTTCTCCTTCCTTCAGTACCGGCGTCATCAGTGCAGAAGGTAACGCGGAACCGACGCGCGCGCTGTGCTCGAGTAGGATTACAAACTGCGCACGAGACGGACCGAAAGCCTGATCGCGGATCCCTGCGTAAGATTTGTACGCATTTCTTTTTAGGACATTGGACTGCTGTTTTGAAAACGACACCGGATTTTTTTTCTTTTGTGTTTGTTATCCATTCAGCGCAAAAACGCAGTTGTTATGGCGTGTTATTTTGTTGTTGTTGTTGTTGATGATGATGGTGATGTTGTTGATGTTGATGATGATGGTGATGTTGTTGATGATGATAATGATGGTGATGATGGTGATGATGTGGTTGCTTTTGTTGTTGGAAACCTGAACATTTCTCTTTACGATGCATCTTTCGAGACTTCCTCATCGTGAAGGAGCTCTTATTCTAATCCGTATTAATAAAGTTCATGATGTTTGCTTGTTTTGTCGAGATCTGAAGTGCTTCATAAAACTTGTCAAAGCTTTGCGTCTCCTGTGACTTGACTATACGGTCTTGCTATTTGCCATATATTTGCTATATCTGTAAATTAAATAATGATGTGAATTAATGTGTGTGTAGCTGATGGTGGACATGACACGGTGTGAGGAGGCGATGTTAAAATGGGACTTGCACAGATCTTTTTTTATTTATTTATTTAATATCATTCGAAGGCTTTTTTAATATTAAAGGTGCGACGCCACCGCCTTTCTACACCTGAAGGACTAGATTAAGAGCGCGCGCTGCTGTCTGTGGTGACGAGCACGCGCGCAACACGTAGGTCGGGTGCGGCGCGCGCGTGTAGGAAACGGAGAGAGAGAGTAAACAGCACAGTAGTGCGTTTCAATCTGCATACCGTACCATAGCAGTGGTCTATAGCAAACCAGTTCTCCTCAGCTTGGTTCTCCTGCAGAGCTATTGACATATTGGAGTCAATATGTCAAAAGGGTTCAGCTGGAGGAGTGCACGTTTGGTTTATGAGAGGACAGGACACAAAGTTTGAGCATTGCTGTGGTGCATATCTGCCGTTTTGTACAACCCACAGTGAGTCTGCTTAGTTACTGCAAGTATAACAATATCAGATCAATATCAGGTGTCGTGATACTCGGAGCTTGGATATCTGATCCTGCTGAAATCGGCGCTTCAATGTCAGTCTGTTAATTTAAAGGCTTTATCTCTGATCCTTTCCAAAAAATGATACAAAGGGTGTTTTGATAGCCTATCATTTTGATGCAGAAGCTGACATACTAGTCATTCGGTAAATATGGCCATGCAATTGTAGTATTTGGTTAAATGAATGCCTTTTGAAAGATCTAAAACATTAAATCGTGTTTTCAACACATTTCTTAGATATTTCCTAGATATCAGTGATTACGTTTACATGCACAGCAATATCCTGATTATTACCGAATCGTAAATGCCACAATCTGAATGCCTGATTCAGATTGAGACAATATTCTGATTCCTCAAATTCAGATTCTCACCCGGGGAATATGTTTTAATCGGCCATTTGTTGCATGTAAACACCTTATTCAGATAATCCACTGAAAGGAGATATATGCGCATGCTCAGTCCACAAGGAATTGTAGGAGTTAACAGATGCTTAGCTGTAGGCTCTGTATTTAGGAATGGCCACTCAGGCATACTTACAACAACCGTGTATACAGGAATATTCTGATACCTGTACGCATATAAAAATCATATTCGGAATATGACTGCAACTCGAATATAGACCTTAAACAGAGTTTGATGTGCATGTAAACGCAGTCAGTGTTAGTTAGTCCATTTAAAAGCAACATATTAATTGAACAGTGTTCCTATATTGTTCTTCATGGATATGAATGAAACTAGATATGAATGAGTTTATACGTGAATCATTTGCAGGAGAATTTACACAAGAAATTGGTAAGTCATGAAAATTTGTTACTCATACAAATGTATGTCATACAAATGTATATTGCTGGCAATTTGATTGACATGACCAGGTTTGGTTTAGTCTAATGTGTGCAGACCAAAATGTGACTTAACAGTTGAATCAATGTGTTTTTATGCTATACGTTGTACAGAGTTGAGCACGAGTACAGCTAAAAGGTCTTGTTTACTAACAAACATCACTGCAAAACAATTACGTGCAATTGCAATTCTGCCAATTCATGTAGTTCTTTGCAAAAAAAACAAAAAGCACAAAAAACTATGCATAAGGCATCGCCAAAATCAAGCAATTTTGGCCGCAACAATCACAAAAAACGATCCAGTGCATTCTGCCCACCAGAGCTCAGGCACAAGTGGCTGTTTTATTGCATTACCAGCACCGCTGTTATTCCAGCTGTGTTGCTGTGGATCTAATGTGATGTTACTGTTTATGGTGTGTCGTCGTTGCTATACCAAAGGAATTTGACCTGATGCGTGAGACTATACGATAAGTGCTCTAGGGCTGTTTTCTGCTAAGTGCCACTACCACACCTTTGCATATAACAAAGCATTTCCTAGTCGTCATGTGTGTGTTTGTGTGTGTCTGAGCTTTACAGATGCTTGTGTTTAAGGGCTTCCTGAGAGCATGATCAATCAGCGTGATTTTTGGGGTTAAAACCACGCACAGGAAATAGGTTTCCACTTCAGTCTATCAGATCAATCAAATATCGAAACACTGACTTGAATAGAGATATCACTCAAGCCCAAATGTTTATACTCTCATGTATTTCCTATTGAGCAACCTTGAAATGACTCATCAGGCGGTTTTCTTTATGGGTTGCGCTCAATACTAGGGTGGACAAATGATAAATAAATTCCTTAGCTACTACATCAGGCGAGTGGAAACTCCAGTGTGCTTCTTGTGCTTTGGTGGCCTGGAAACTGCAATAACTAGGCTAGAAAGTTTTATCTAATATCATTTAAGAACATACGGTGAGCTAGTTAGCTAGCTAAGAGCGTTAATAGAGACTCAGGGAATAGGCTTGGGACGATTAACGTTAGAACGATGAAACTTCGATAGATTCCAGATTACATCAGGACTTGATTATCGGTCAGATGATGGAAATGTCTTTTGGAAAACACGGCGTCTGTAGCTTTAAGATTGACAAAAATACAGTGTGTTGTGTCTTGTGATGTGTGTTTCCTTTTCAGCTGTTTCGTATCTTAGACAGACCTTAATAACCTGCTACATGAGCAGAGCAACAAATCATCTTTCTCTGACAAATGCTGTTCAACACAGAGCATGTACAGCTAATGACTCATTAGGTTTATTTACAGTGCTGAGTTTAGTTTTACAAGGATTGTTACATTCTTGAGTAATTAATCAAAAAAAAAAAGCGAAACGCTAACGATTGCAGCTACAGCCGTGTCATTACTAGTTTCCTGTATATTTTTGCAATATAATGATATAACTTGTACATGATACATGTTACTCATATCTGTCCACGCCCCTTTTCCTTCCCCTTTAAATCCAAGGCGATTTTATCGTCAAGGGGTATAGTTAGGGAGTGCGACAGAACGATAACACGTCACAGACAGTCTCACAGGCAAATTAGGGAAACAAACGAGTATGTTACGCGGGCCACAGCTTTTTACGTTTTTACGCATTTGCAGTTTAGGGATGTAAGCGTTTTCAGACGTTTCAGTGTGTACAAGCAATTTTTGGAAACCATTTCAAAAACGCCGGTGTAGACAAAGAGCGTTTTTTAAAATGAAAATGCGGTTTTCAGATCTATCCGGATTGACGTGGACATAAACGTAAGTGTAGCTACGTATCAAATCAAAACATTAACATTGGGGAAGTCATTAAGGCCAACTACGAATAATAAAATAATAACCCAGACACACAATCTGCTTGTCTCAAGCACCAAATCGACTGAAAATTTAGGAACTTTAATACGGAGGGTCGGCCTGTATCCACACAGAGGGGTTTTTACATGCACTTTGGTTAGCATTCTCTATTAGTCTCTATTGGTCTCTGAGCAGTTCTTTCTGAGCAAGATGTGTCCACATGCTGAAGAGCAATGAGATTAGGACTTCATCTTAAACGAGCAATATGTCGCTGATGTAATGGGAGTCTGCTACGTGAGGATTTAGTGTGCGTGTGTGTGTGTGTGTGTGTGTGTGTGTGTGCGTGAACACACAGCAGTAAAGGCAGCCACACTGACAGCGAGGACCTTCAGAACTAGCTTAGGAGAGTAACGTCTGGTAATCTGCTACCACATTAACGCGCCACTCCTGCAAAGAACCTGTCTGGTTCAGGAGCATTCAGGCATCACACAGCTTTGGACATCAGCTGACTTGCTGTAAGCTGCTCGGAGTTTTGATGAGTCAACAGTGGCAAAGCTACTGATGCAAATATACAGCAAACCCGAGATCACACGTCCTCGAGAAGAAAAAAAAAAGGGATTCTGGCAGTACCATTTTCCAGGCAAAGCCAGTTTTTATTCACATTTCTGCGACTCTTACATATGCTAAACATATCTAAGTGGAGACCTTTGTCTGTGGGCGTTGCTGTTTACATTTGCGTATGTATTGCAGTGGTCATATTCAAATATATGCATGCTGTGTAGGTGTGATGGCTGAGGAATAGGAGTGTGTCGTGACGCAGTACGATTGTTATGACGCACTGCAGCTTGTTTAGTTGTTTTGAAACAGGCTGTTCCTGTCTTGGCAGCCCAGATCACACGACAATTTAGTTTAATCGTAACGGCAGCAGCGCAAGCACTCATATCAGTAACAGGCTATACATTAATTATAATTGCCTAACGATATAGACTACATGCTGAATATAGAAAGATACGTCCGTTCATGCGTCTCTGATCCAAACAGATCTCGGCTGTAACACTATTTGCATGTGTGTGGTCACGCATCTGCCGTTCTCATGTTAGTGCATGTGTTTACATTCGCCAGTGGTGAGCAATGACGCAGGAGAAAAAGCCACGCAGAAGCGGAGGTTGCTGCCATTACTGTGGTGCAGAGAGCGAGGGAGGGAGGGAGGGTTAAAATGAGAGAGCGGGAAGCTTACCAAGAGGTCGTATACAATAAAAAAAAAAACATAAATAGACCGAGCAAAACTGAAATGCAGATGAGGAAAGATAAGGATGGTCAGATAGTGAAAAGACACGGGAGGGGTGGAAGAGTGAGACGGAGCACAGAGAAGCATATGCTCGACAGCGTGCGGTACAATTAAACTGCGCAATAAACCAAAATCCATCAGCTTTTCAACTCCGTCACTGATAAATGGAAATTTTCTGCTCACAGAGCCAACCCAGAAACCCAGATTTTACTCCACTGAACAGCACCTGACCATCCAAACAGCTCTCCACAGAACCATCATGACTTGGCAAAAATATCATGTTATGATACTTGAGGAGGTTTTTATGATATCATGTTCTCATATTTAGTCATTAAGTGCTTAACAAGCAACAAGAGGTCAACAGTTTAGATAGTTAAAATAGTTAATGACAGTTAATATATTTATATGAATGACCGACGTTGAAAAAAATATATATTTTAATGAAAACAAAATGTAAACGAATGCTGGTTTTATATAAGAATTTGTTATGTATGTATACTTTGTACCTGTGTACATGTTGGCTTGGTTTATCTTCCTACTTACAAAGTAAGATAAAGTGAAATGCTCTGCTGAAAGCTCTTTAGCAATATGTTCATCGGTGATCTGGAGATTAGCAGTAAACCTTCCAGTTTTTCATAAAAGAGTCTTAGCTAGCTTTAACTCTTCAGTACTTTAAAGGAAAGCGATTGTTGTTATTGCATTTATACATGAAGTTCAATAAGAGGATGAGATTCTCACTCAAGATGTTGCATGCTAACACTAACACTAGCAGTAGACAGTAGACTCTTTTAATCTACTGTACTTACTTAATACCAACACACTGTTGAACGTCAAACTAACCTTCCCAAACACACGTACACATTAAACTCACACTAACTTACCACAAGCACATCCTGCCCTCTAATGTTCCAAACAGGTTATAAAAATTAAAAGATAGTAGCATAACAGACTAAGAACAAATTAGCTACTTATTACTGAACATTTTACAGTTGCTTTGGAGCTGTGTACCAAGCTAGAGCTCTAAATATCACCCATTAATGTGGACAAAAATGGCATTCTTTGAAAGGAAGAGGTCTTTGAACTGAGCATTCAACCACAGACCTTTACAGCTTAGAGGATATTTCGTTTACTCATGACAAACCGCTTCCAATTATATCTCATGAAGATGTTCTGAACTAGTGATTATACATTGCTTTAAAAAGTTAATCGTGTCACAGGGTTCAAAATGTTTTTCCTGTCAGAAACTGGTGCACGGAAGTAGTGCCTGAGGTTTTTTCTTTTGTTTTTTTTTTAAAGGCAGCATAGAGTTCATTAGAGTTATAGGTGTAGTGATGATATTGTAAATGAAGTGCAATTTAGCGCAATATTATTTACCCACACTATAATTGGCATCGCATTGCTAGTATAGCAACCCATATATTTTCCCACAACTCTGTTGAAGGCAAACAGTGTGGGCTAGGTAATATTTGCACTCTACTTTCCGCTGAAGCCTTGGTTCCCAAGCACTCAATGGGAGAGGAATGTGACCAGGCAAGCAGAGCTGGCACAGTCCCCGTACCCTGTGCTCCACGCCATGTGAAATCACATCTCTCTCGAAATGCCCCTCACAAAGAGCAACTCTCTACGGGCGCTTCACTCTACCTATTCAAAACCACATCTATCAAGACCCGGTCTGTTATTGTATGTGTGCTTGTGAGAGAAAGGGAAAGGCAGGTAAGAAAGACGAACCACAGCTTTGAAAGTGGCCGTCGTAAAAAACGGATACGTTTTCACAGAGTAATGACACCAGCGTGACTTGGCAAATAACGTCGAAAAATGCTTTGATTGCAAGCAACCAGAGAGGACGAGATGTTCCTATTGCGCAACCTGTTGCTGCCCCTCAACAGGGATGGACATAAAAACCAAGCACTGATGAGACAGGATAGCACACAGATCAGCGGAGGCCTTCCAGACTAGAGCAGCATTTCTCAACTTGTGTCTTTGTGGAACACTCAGAAGCTTTTCGAGTCTCATCTGTGTCTGCGGTCCAATAGAGAATAATTGGAATTGCCAATTGTTTAGTGGGAATATCTGGGTGGAAAGGATGGTCTCATTTTCCTGTCAATCAGAGGGACATAAACCAGTCATGGGTGCCTGTTATCTCATGTGTAAGTTAGTGCTTCCCTCTAAGTGTGTTCTATGAAGCTGTCCTATGAAGATGCATGAGTGGTTTCATGTCTTTAAAAGAAAGCAAGTGTTGCTGCTGAGCAAAAAGTGGCAACTCACCAATCGCAGGGGTGTCCAATCTTGGTTTTCATTCCAACCAAGCAGAAGCCACACCTCAGTCTATTGTAAGCCAAGCTTGACTGTTTATACAGGTAGAATCAGGTGTGGCTCCTTCTTGGTTGGAAGGAAAACCTGCAGCCACACCGGCCCTTTGCGGCTAAGATTGGACACCCCTAAGCTAGTGACTGTGAATCATTCACTCATTCATTCCTCTTCAGTAATGTCGTTATCCTGGTCAGGGTTGTGGTGGATCCAGAACCTATCCATGGAACACTAGGAGAGAGTTAGGAATAAACCCTAGATGGGATGCCAGTCAGGGTTGTGGTGGATCCAGAACCTATCCATGGAACACTAGGAGAGAGTTAGGAATAAACCCTAGATGGGATGCCAGTCCATCGCAGGGCATCATACACACATTCACACTCATTCACACCTAGGAGCAATGATGCACAACCAGTCCACCTACAAGCATGTTTTTTAGAGGATCCTTGAACTGTGACATTAGCAACAGCTAAATTTGGAAAAATATGTAAAAAAATACCCCCTAAAAGCTCCTACTTCACAGTCACCAGTCACCAGTGGTAAACAAACTGCAGTCTGAACCGTGTTGAAATATGTAAATGTTCCCCTATCCATTATTATTGAGAGCCCAGTGCCAAAGACGCTCTAGTGTCTCGCAGTTTGGCCGGCATTAACTAAACACTTCTCGTAACATGAAATAATCATTGGCCCATCTTGTGTTGTTCTGAATGAACAGTAATGGGTCATTTTCAGATTTTGGCAGAACGTTAGTTTAGAAATGAGGACACAGTATTAACAAATTCCAGCGTGTTGGAACGTTGATGAGTCCTCTGCAGTAGAGAAAGAAGCCGAGCAGCAGGGTCGCTTGTTTTCTTGGAGAACAAGGCCTTTTGGGGCAAGTGGAAATCAGGTCAACTCCACTGGGCCATCTCACTCACAGGAAAAGCGTATTTAAAACCACACCATCACTCTCTGTCTTTGATGGATCCGAATGCAGTTTAGAAGGAAAGCACACAAATAGATCAATGGCGCCCATTTGCACAGCGAACAGCATGTTGTCTGTCTCTTCGCCGAGTCTGATTTTCAACCTCATTACTGTTCGCTGGGTTTATCACGTCTCCAGCCCGGACACATCTATCTTCTAATTCCGAAGCAGCCGCGAAACAGCACAGTCATGGCCCTAGTAAACATCCAGTGATGCAGTAGTGCTTTACAGAGTCATGGCCAGGGCAGTTCAAACAAATGATACCCCACAAAGTACCCTAGTATGGCAAAGGAGTCTGGAGTGGAAGACTAGTCTTTGTTTTGAAATTGTGTTAAGTGCAAACTTACATGCCTTCAGTTTATGTGCTGCTCATTGATTAATAAATCACATTTGCATCCAGTGTCTAATTTGAACAACTATAAAAGATTATTAGACAACTACAGGCTGAGCCTCAGTGCCAGATTTCAACATGGGGGAAATAAATGTCAAGTTGATGAGGGCATGTCATCCAGTAAGGTGCTAAACTGTAATTATAGGGTAGCTTTAAACAGGCTTGTAGTGTAGTGTGAATCAATAGGATAGAGTTTTGTTTTATGAATATGCCACTTGTTACTAGGTGTGAGTTAATACGCGGTTTATACCACTGAATTCTCCATTCTGATTGGTCAGAAGGTCTCTTGTTGGGTGGAATTACAATTTTATATTAATGTGCTCGTTCGAATACTCTGTCATTTAGGTAGTTAACCACTAAAACAGGGACTTCAGACTCTATATAAACTGATTTGAAAATGTGTGTAACTGTTAATAAGGTGAAGTTTTCTGTCAACGTTTCTGGAATGAGTCTCCAGTGTTTTGTAATAGTCAGAGTTGAGGCTGCAAGGTTTTCTGACTTGAGAAAGGGACAGAGGAGTTTGCATTTTGTGGTTTCATATAACATGATAGGCCGCATTTATGTCTTATTGACCTCAAGACAGGAAAAGAGATTGGCGAAAAGAGAGTTTGGTGTGGTAACGACCGTTTATAGTGGTAATGGAAATAAAAACAGGAACTTGTTTTGCAGATGTATAAAATGAATAATTCACTTCAGAATATGCGGTTATGGGAAAAAATCCACTTTATTGATTTATTTGCCTCTAACAGCATGTCCTTTCGTTTTTTATTACGTACATAGTACTGATAATGGGATGTATTTCAAGGGTTAAAGGGATGTATTGTTTCTGAGGGTATTGCGAGCACTTTCAGAACTTTTATAACACTGACTTTGTTGGCATTGTTACTCAGAGGAGCAACGAACTGATTTGGACTAAATGTTTCTGTGGTAAATAATTTGTTTCTGTAGAAGATCTATGTGTGAAAATCTGTGTGAAAATGTCAAATCTAAATGAGGTCATCATTTCCAACAGATTTGAATATAATTCCGTCTGCAGTTCTGTGACTATAAACAATGAGCTTCTTTGTTCTTATTCATTTGTTTGTTTGTTTTTATTTATTAAAATTTTATTATTGTTATTATTATTATTATTATTATTACACATTTAGTCATAAATTCCGACCCAGTAGCTAGTTCTCCATTTTCGCACGGCAGCTATGTGGAAATGGGCGTGGGCTCACACATACGAGATACTTGGGGTCGAAATTTGTTAACGCAGCACAATTTCTCATTTAAAACCGACTTTCTAAGTCCTTAACTTGAAAGAAAATGGCTGCCCTACTGTATTATGTCACTCTGCTGGTAATACATAGTGTATTGTGAAATGATCAAATGTTATACCGTGTATCTTGCTATGTCACACATCCCTAGATCTACAGACGTACAGTGACACAGTCAGTGTGTTGTGTTTCTCAGTTTCAGCAGAGAGAGGAGGTCATGCTGCGTAGTTCTCTTTATCTGTTCTCATTATTAGCCAAACCCTGGGTTACTGTGTAGCATGCTTTCACTGCAGCTTCTCTTTTCTCCATTCTCTCTCTCTCTCTCTGTCCTCTTCTTTCTCTCTCTCTCTCTTTCACTCTCTCTCCTCTCTCTCTTTCTCTCTCTCTCTCACGCTCTCTCCTCTTTCTCTTTCTCACTCACTCTCGTTTCTTTCTCTCTCTCACTCTCCTCTCCCCTCTCTCTCTCACCTCTCTCTCTTACTTTCTCTCTTTCTCTCTCACTCTCTCCTCTCTCTCACTTCTCACTCTCTCTCTTTCTCTCTCTCTCTCTCTCTCTCTCTCTATTTGTGTCTCTGTTCCTGATCGTCCTACATTTTATAAAAATGGACCTGGCATGCCCACCATATTTAGCCACATTGCTGCTGAGTCTCTGTCATGAACAGGGATATTTTCTGCCTTACAGTAGAGTAAGGAAAGGAAAAGCCAGAGCACGGCACATAGCGTGAATCTAATAGCAGCAGGAACAGAAAGACACAGCACCTTACTCCAGTCTTATTAAAGCTACACAGGCTGCTTGTTACGGTTCACATTGAGTACACAGTCTTGCTCATCACGTTGAAAGCTGTGAATTAGAGCTGTGATTTGGATCAGGTTTATCTTGCTGATTTCCTGAAGCAGTATAACCCAGCCCATGCAGTTCACTCAGCTGAGGCAGGCCTGCGGTTAGGACATATTTTCTTATGTTTACTTAACAATTTATAGCATAGGTTCAGTATATAATTTATTTGGTAGTATACAAGCAGTGGATATTTAATGTGCTTTACCATCAAGCATTGAGATTTTGACCTGAAATATAAAAGTGTTACACGAATAAAGATTATTATTATTATTATTATTATTATTATTATTATTATTAGTGTTATTATTATTATGAGCACAGATTCAGAAGATAATGCTGTTAACAGGGAGATGAACACATATAACCCAACAAAGAATACTAGTGATCCAGCATTAAAAAAAATAATAATCTCCATTCATTGCGTCTGTGATGTATGATATGATCACGGATAATAAATTCCGTATGTGTCCCTGTGCTGAAAAAAACAACAGCCCCAAAACAATTTGCTTAAAAGTGCAAGCAAGGACAGTTATTATATTCTGTGAATAAACTTTAAAAATATGTGATTAAATGACACAAATTCAAAACTTAAATAATGCTTAAGTAATAGAATAGAACTTCTATTACTATTACTATTACTATCATTAGTTAATGATAGTAATATTAGGTGATTTTTTTATGGCGGGGGGATAATAAGGTGTTTTTCAAAATGACATAATAATGTTTTTTCATAGATCCTGGAATTTTTTTTCATAGATTGAAAGCTTAGATACATGTTGAAGACTTACTTAAAATGACATTATGGAGTACTTTAAGAAGTAAAACATACCCTGTGTTAAAATCTTGTATCATATATTTATTTTTTTTGCGTAGCAATAATTATATCTGATTTTATTAGCATGGTGCGTTCCATCACATTGGTATGCAGGCATATCCCTAATCTCAATGATTTCCCCATGAACTGAACTTGTCGGCATCACGCTACTGTTACATCAGCCTGAAACCACGCTGACGCAACCTGTCAGTGATCTGGCAGTCTGGTCATCATGACCATGCACTATTCCCTCCACTTCTCTCTCTCTACTGGAGTGGACAACCAACGCCTGCCTCCACCTAGTGGCTGTCTGGAGACACACACACACACACACACACTCTCTCTGTGCTAATCCTGCTCTAGACATGTAGGCAGCTGCCTGGCACACACCACAAGAGCAAGTCAATAATGTAGTTGTAGGCAAACAAACACACACACACACACACACACACACACACACACACATACACACTCTCTCTCTCTCTCTATCAGTTAACACATAAGTAGTATGTACATACAGATGGCTGAACAAACACCTTTGCATTCACAAGGTTATGTACAAACAGCATAATGATTCAAGCTTCATATTTATTACTTATTGTTTTTTATGCACTCTCACAGTGAAATGCAAACGCACACACAGAACAGATGTCCAGTGGCTTTCGGTGTACGTCATGTCTCTTTTCCTTCCTTATTAAGTTTCACTTCTCTCTCTCTCTGGCATTTAATTTTTTGTAAGCGTTACTGTTAACATTCAGAAAGCTGTGACTGTATTAGGATATACAGTATCTCACAAAAGTGAGTACACCCCTCACATTTTTGTAAATATTTAATTATATCTTTTCATGTGACAACACTGAAGAAATGGTATGATTGGGCCCAAAGTGTCAATATTTTGTGTGGCCACCATTATTTTCCAGCACTGCCTTAACCCTCTTGGGTATGGAGTTCACCGGAGCTTCACAGGTTGCCACTGGAGTCCTCTTCCAGTTCTCCATGATGACATCACTGAGCTGGTGAATGTTAGAGACCTTGTGCTCCTCCACCTTCCGTTCGAGGATGACCCACAGATGCCCAATAGGGTTTAGGTCTGGAGACATGCTTGGCCAGTCCATCACCTTCACCATCAGCTTCTTTAGCAATGCAGTGGTCGTCTTGGAGGTGAGTTTGGGGTCGTTATCATGCTGGAATACTGCCCTGCGGCCCAGTCTCCGAATGGAGGGGATCATGCTCTGCTTCTTAATAATTTGGATTCAGGTCCCTCAAGATCTGTAGCCCCAGTGCCGGCAGCACTCATGCAGCCCAGACCATACATCCCACCACCATGTTTGACTGTAGGCAAGACACACTTGTTTTGTATCTCACCTGGTTGCCGCCACGTTACACCATCTGAACAATAGTTTATCTTGGTCTCATCAGACCCTTTCCAGTAATCCCTGTCCTTAGTCTGCTTGTCTTCAGCAAACTGTTTGTGGACTTTCTTGTGCATCATCTTTAGAAGAGGCTTCTTCTGGGACGACAGCCATGCAGACCAATTTGATGCAGTGTGTGGCGTATGGTCTGAGCACTGACAGGCTGATCCTCCACCCCTTCAACCTCTGCAGCAATGCTGGCAGCACTCATACGTCTATTTCCCAAACACAACCTCTGGATATGACACTGAGCACGTGCACTCAACTTCTTTGGTCGACCATGGCGAGGCCTGTTCTGAGTGGAACCTGTCCTGTTAAACCGCTGTATGGTCTTGGCCACCGTGCTGCAGCTCAGTGCCATGGTCTTGGCAATCTTCTTATAGCCTAGGCCATCTTTATGTAGAGCAACAATGCTTTTTTCAGACCCCCAGAGAGTTCTTTGCATGAGGTGCCATGTTGAACTTCCAGTGACCAGTATGAGGGAGTGTGAGAGCAAGGCCACCAAATTTAACACACATGATCCCCATTCACACATGAGACCTTGTAACACTAACAAGTCACATGACACCGGGGAGAGAAAATGGCTAATCGGGTCCAATTTGGACATATTCACTTAGGAGTGTACTCACTTTTGTTGCCAGCGGTTTAGACATTAATGTCTGTGTGTTGAGTTATTTTGAGGGACAGCAAATTTACACTGTTATACAAGCTGTACACTCACTACTTTACATTGTAGCAAAGTGTCATTTATTCAGTGTTGTCACATGAAGATTTATAATCAAATATTTACAAAAATGTGAGGGGTGTACTCCCTTTTGTGAGATACTGTATACAGGACAATACTGCAGTATTCAGTGGCATGATATATGTTGATATCGAGGTTGTGCTTAGAAAGCACCGATATTAAACTATATTATGAAAATAAAATTCAGTTCAGCTAACCAATTTTTGACATTTAAACAACAACAACAACAAAAAGTATTTGAGAAGGATAATAATTTGTCCAAAAATAGGATTTAACATCCAGTCAGTTAATTGTTACAGTTAGTAGCAATGGCATTAGAAATGTAACTTTGTTGTGTTCAAGATACTCATGATAAATGATTCAGAGGTTAATATTCGGTAATGAAAAATCATGGAGGTCGATGAAGAAAAAATTGTTTTTATAGTTTGCTGAACCAAGAAAGAAACAACAGTGTTGTAATGCAAGAATGTGTATTCCACTTAAATAAGAGAAAGAAGTAGAAGAAAATTAGAATGTTATACAGTAATGAAGCTGTTGGGGGCAGTGTTGCTTCTGTTTCGCTCTGTGATATGGATGTGTGCCACTTGATTGAGAAAAGACGCGATGGTGCGTTCAAGTGACAGAAAGATAAGATCGTATTTACGAGTTGAACGCACATGAACGCCACCACAAAGTCATAATTATGAGCGGGAAACTCAGGATTTTCTTTGAGCCTTGAGTTTCCGAGTTGAGGGCGTGTCAGTAAGAAAACACGGTGGAATCAATGGACGTCTGTAGTTGATTATAAATTTGGTGAAATTGAACGTTTACTCATCTCAGAAGCTGATTTCCGTTATTATGTGTTTGGTACATACAGCAAGTTACTGAAATACAAGCAAACTGCTTAAACAAAGACAAACATGTCTTTGTCAGGCTTTTTTATTTACAATAAAGCAAGCTAATCACCTGTACAAAATACGATAGCATTGTACAATTGTGATATAATGTCTAACGATAAAGTTTACAGTGGCTTCATAAATTGATTAAAAACATAAAAAACACCCGATGCACATTCTTTGTTCTGAATTTTTTTTAGAAGTAGAGTAAAAAAAAAAACTCCAAAAAACCTTGCTGTATTTTTGTATTTAAGTAAGAGAAGGTACACCGCCATCTTGCTCCGCCCAAAGTGACTTGAACGCACCTGATGTCGTAGTTTCAACTTCCCAACTCGTAATTACGAACTTCCCAGGAGGACTTAAACGCACTGTGAGATGCGGAAACTGGAATTTGCTGGTAATGGTGGATTTTTATTCACATTAAGTTCATCTAGGTGACCTTTACTACTGAGAATTTGCAAACCTCAGAAGAATGAGCTGATAGAAAACAAAAGCGCTTCCCTTTTTTCTGTAGAGAAAAGTAACCGGAAATACAGCTGCAAGCTGCGGGGTCCAAGCACCATTTGCTAAATCTGTGCCCATAAAAGGCTAGTTCTTGCCGTGAAACACTAAGGGAACCACAGATGAACATACTATTCAGGTTTCATGATAGTCGATCAATACTATCTTTGTGAAGTGCCTCTAGAAAGCCAATTGTCTTCACTGACTGGAGACTGTTAGATTATAACTTATTGTTATTTGTAAGTTATTTGTCTTTGAGCACTCTTTCTCTTTCTCATACTCACACACACACCTCCTTTTGGTCATTCTCTCTTGCTTATTTTCCCTCCACATAGAGGGAGATAATAGCCTATAGCTATATATGATAAGCATGATAAGTATACATGATATAAATGATAAGCAATTGCAACATATACAAATATGGAGAACAGTAGGCTATGTGTACTCGCTGTGAGACAGCAGGAAGTGTTCAAATGTTTATGGAGAAACTTGGAACAGCAAACATGACCCAACAGATATGCACACACAATAAACATGTACATTGACTTCCACTTACAGTAACAGCCCCTAGGTATCGGGTGCTGACATCATCAACATTATGTGCTTTTGTGGGGGGTTTTCCTCAGTGAAATTCTTTCTCAAGCTCTGTTTCTTCTACTTTCATGGTGGTTTCCTTCTTCTCTTTGTGCTACTGCATTTAAAATAAATATATACAGGTTAAATGTCATCCAACCGTACTTTAAAGGTCACATGTAATGGAAGTAGGTTATTTTGGATTAGCTGTCGGTTTTGATGGGCAGTGTACTTGGCCTCACAGTTGTGACATGGAAGCAGCAGATTGGATGAAGCATCTAGGTCGTTTCACACGATGTCACAAGACGTCCTTGACCATCTTTTCTGGGAAAGAGTGCATGAGTCATTTTATATTAAACTTCCTTCATTATATTTCCCCCTCCTGCACAAAGATGTCTGATCTAAGAAAATGAGACGTAGATTGAGAGAGAATGAGAGAGAGAGCGCGGGGGGCAGTTGGGGGGTGGTCGTTTAATTACCTACTAGACTGGTACAGTGAAGCAAGCAGGAATAAAGGAGGAATCACTCTTCATGTGTATCTCTGTTTAGGAGATCCATTTGTTAGGTTTCGGTGCTAGTGACTGGAAGGCTGTGAATTTGGTCCTGGAGCAAATCCCAATAGAGATTGGATTCAGCCTCAGTTATAAGTTCAGTTCAATTCGATTTTATTTGTAGAGCACTTTTAACAATAGACATTATTACAAAGCAACTTCAAAGAAGTCCAGATATAGATTTAGATCCCTAACGAGTAAGCCAGAGGAGACAGTGGCAAGGAAAAACTCCCCAAGACCTCATGAGGATTAAACCTTAAGAGGAACCAGATTCAAAAGAAAAACGCTCATCTGCGGTCTGCACTAGCGAATGACAACATTATATCCTGTCATATATGACTCCTCATTAAATGTGTATAGAGACATTATGGAAGTATTGACAATTACACCCATATGTGCTTGTTGAACATCCCATTCCAGATTTAGTCCTATTTTTGCAATTATAATAATCTCCACTGTTCTGGGAAGGCTTTCCACTAGATTTTGGAGCATGGCTGTGGGGATTTGTGCTCATTCAGCCACAAGAGTATTAGTGAGGTCAGGCACTGATATTAGGTGAGGAGTGCCGGCAGAACTCATGCAGCCCCAGACCATGACACTCCCACCACCATGCTTGACTGTAGGCAAGACACACTTGTCTTTATACTCCTCACCTGGTTGCCGCCACACATGCTTGAGAGCATCTGAACCAAATAGGTTTATCTTGGTCTCAATATCAAACAGCTCTTGTGTTTTTCACAGTTTTGAAAGAGAAAAAAAGGACAAAGATTTTGATCTTAAAAATTGAATAGGCCTACAAAGAATAGTCAAATCAAACAAAAATAATGTTACGCTATTTTATTTAAATTTTTTGACTGGCGCTCACTTGATCAACACTGAACAACAACAAAAGTGAAAATATTGGACGTTGGACAACCACTCGTACCATTGTACAAGCCTAGTGTCCAGATTTTGTATTTTAAATTACACGTGATGTAAATCATAATTGCACCAAACTGATATCAGTTGCTGTTCAGTTTATCGAAAGAATATTAAGATGAGTATGTTTGTCCAGTAAGGGTATATAAAGGAGTAATTAAACACAGGTTTTCAAAAAAAATCTATAAAAATGCAGCACTAACGTTTTGCTATGCACTGTGATACATAATATGCATAATCGAAATTTCTTTGAGAATTATTATGTTTTTGGTCATATCGTCCACCATTAAAGAGAATAAACAAAAGTGAGCGGTACCCATAAATGACTTATTTACTTAAAGCTCCCCCATGCATAGTAAAAGGCTCCGTGTTTGTCATCCACTTTGTCCTTGACCGTTGAACCAGTACCACTGTTTCAGACTCAGCGTAGGTGTCAACGTTATAAACATCCGAATCTGTTGACTCTGAAACACTACTATGTGTAAACATGTTGTGTTGTATTTTGTCACACGAGTACAAAGTACATGTACACCACATGACTCATCTGTTATCGCAGGTGTACAAGAGCAGCACCAGATTCAAGTCTGTAGCTTGTTCTGTCTCAGGCAATGAAAAAAAGGCAGGGTTTTACTGAAGAAGAGGATATTGATTGCCAAGAGCGGTCCTTGTGCATGAGTGTTTTCTTTGTTCAGCATCCTTTTTCTTAAAGGAGTCATATTCTGCTTTCTAATGTTTTTCTTCTTTAACGTGTAATGTATCTGTTTGTGCATGTATAAGATCTGCAAAGTTAAAAAGCTCATAGTCTCCCCAAAGGGATTTACTGTATCTAATAGAGAACACTGCTCCAGAAGTGACGAAAATGCCTCGTTCGAAGTCCAGATATTACTCCCGCAAACGTCTACGTAACTATTTGTTATATTAGCATAATCCTGCCCAAGGCAGCCACAAAGAAAGAAGGCGAGGCTTCAGTGAAGTCAGGCGCCATGTCGTGGAGACGTTGTGTGTTTCGGTGCAAAAGCACAACCCCTTTGTTTGGCCTTCCGAAAACAGACAAAATTAGGAATCAGTGGTTACTGTTTATTTATAACGCTGTTCCTGAGAAGTATAACCCAAACGTTTGCTTTTGCACAGCGCATTATATAGAGGACTGCTTCCTGAACCTGGGCGAGTACAACGCAGGCTATACACGAAAGCTACTTCTGAAAAATGGGGTGATTCCCAATTAGCTCTGACAATCTTGAGCTTCTGAATCAGAACCTGTAAGTGTGTTCGATTCTTTTATGAAATATAGATTGTTCAAATGCGTAGTTTTGTGTTGTGTCCCAGGGTTCAGTTGTAGACCTCTGCTAGCGTGCTAGCTAAAGTTTGCTAAGTTGCCTCAGTTCTGTAAGTGTTTGTTTGTATGTTGGTGGTCTGATAGAGTCGTTGATTGTAGCTGCTGTTGCGATTGTATCTTGAAACTGTTTATAAGAATCACAAGAATCTTAGCTTTTCAAAGAGATATCGCATGAGTACCTATGTATACACAGAAGCTGTGTACATAGCATAGTTTTGCACTTAACAACGCGACGGCCCATGTCGTGTGATAAAACCAGCCTCTCGTGACTTACTGCTTTTTATTAGTACATTTCAGCTTTTCCCCACATGCTGTGGTTGCGGTGGATGTTAATTGATCAAACGTAACAGTAATATTAGTTGTACACAGCAAAGGTGAGCACAAAAAGAGGAAATAAAATTTGATTTAGAAAAATAAAGATAAACTTCAGTTAACATTTGAGTGCAGGTGTGACATGCATTTTAATTTCTTTCCTACTGCAGCAAGCGTAGGCTAAACACATTGCGTGACATAAACAAACACTTAATGGAAGCTAAATTGAGCAATTTGCTTACAATTATTATTTTGTATTAATTCAAGCACAATGCTATCTGTTTAAATTTACGTTTAATGTTGCAGAACGTCCACAAAACAAGCCTGTTCCTGTTACGAGTTATGTTATAGCAGCTATGAACACTTTTCGCTCACCAGCATCTTTCTTTCTCTCTGTTGAAGTTAATAAGACAAAAATGCAGCTTGTCTTGTTCGTGAGAAACGAGAACGCTCATAATTTTCCACCCTGAAGGCTTTGCTGTGCTTATAACTTTACCTCTGAATGTTATAAAACACTGGCACTGCGAGACTCCCTCCATAAAATGTCCAGAAAACGTCAAGTTATCAACAATGACATGTTTTCATGTGAAGCGACCACTAGACAAGTCATTGCATAGCGTAGGTTGTTACTATGGAAATGATTAGAACAAGTGCTGTAGTATAACGTTAGAGAAAACGAATCAATAGCTGCTGACCAATCAGATCTGAGCATTTAACAGCAATGAGGACTGCATGACACCTTATTTTTTTTTGTCTCGTAAGATGCGTGACTTTTGTAGAGGAACTGTTACTCCAGTAGTTGTTGGAAATTTATGAGAAAGCACAATGGTGTTATTTTTAGTGCTTATATGGGCACATGAGTAAAAATGACATTACTGTAGCGGCGGTGAACAGACGAACAGCTACTCAATCCGATTGCAAGGTTTCACTATTACGCACTGCTATGTAACTCATTTAAAAAATGATGACTGGTGGTAATGATCTTCAAAGTGCTTCTCCCTTAATAGGCATTTATTAGTATATATAACGAATGAATATTAATTATACCTGGGGTGTCGTTGTGAATATTAATGACAATTGGGCATGCTTAGTGAGTCAGAGAAACAGCAAAAGGTACTACACAAAATGTAGCCATGATTGTTAGAGTAAAATCACTTGAGATACCTGAATATAATCAGGTAGGTTGTTGTGCACATGCATTGCTACCTGCTGTAGACAGTTTCTTGAACAAAACGTAAGAAAAGCCTTTTAAAAAAAGGCTCCAACCACTTCTTTCAGAGCAACAGGAGCACGTCACACCGCTCCATCACACGAGAGCCGCCTCAATCAATCAGCCATCCACACTGAAATCTCCCGCATTAACTGAACCACCGAGGCTCTAATGATGAGTAACCCGCAAGTAATCTTTCAGTCATCAAGCTGCTCAGTCAATCAGAAACTCAGCCCAGTCATTACACTCTAACGAAATAATCAACCGTCATGTCGCTGTGGTCCTGCCGTTTGCTTTCAGCTTCTCACAGAGGTCCTGCTCTTTCTAATCATGGTCATGTTTTCACAGTCACTGACCATTTTTTCCCCCACACCTCTATTAACTGGAAACAGTTTCCGTTTACATTAAGACATGCCACACAGGTTGTCCAGTTTGTCACAAGGATGATTTAGGGACTTTTAATACATTTTTAACCCAGAACTGTTACAGCTCATAAAGTCCCAGTATTCATATGAGTAACTGTAATGTACTGAATTACTGTACGGTAGTAATATAGAGAAGTTCACACATACACACCCATAAGAAATTCACTTATACACTAAGTAGGGAAGTAATAAAAAGTGGTGTTTCCCTTAAATGACCCTAGTTCTTGAGTGTTTGTGTAGCTTTACAGTTTGAGATGTAGCTCTGAGATGTAAATGAAGTGCCATCAGTAACACATGCTGTACAGAGAAAAACTTTTGATCTTGTTCGTGGGTGTATTTGTTTGTACATGTGTGTACGCGAGGCATGGTTCGGTGGTTAGAGATCGTAATTAAGTTTAAAAGGAAAAAAGACAATCGTCCAAATCATGTTACTCATGTTTAAGCTGGGCGGTGGTGTTAGATTGCAGCGCTTTTCTTACAGCTTCATTTGTGCAAAATCTAGGTTGTAGGAATTGCTACAAATGTGGTCAGGTGGGGCAGAAAGATTCCCAGAAGGAAATAGAATGAGGAAGAAAGGAGAGAAATGAAAAATAGAAAGAGAGAGAAATGGTGCAGAGGAAAAAGGATCCCAACTGAAAGAGAATATACTCTATAGGTATATTAATGTGTTGGCAAAAATGTTTATTTATTTCAGTGTTTTCCCCACAATGTCCAGTATGAAATGATATACAGTTTAATATTATAATATATATATATATATATATATATTTAGTATAATGTCCGGTATGAAATCATATGTAGTATGATAATATAATGTTATATATATATATATATATATATATATATATATATATATATATATATATATATATATATATATATATATATATATATTATGTGTGTGTGTGTGTGTGTGTGTATATATAGTATCATTTCTCAGTGCTGTTGTATAGTTTTTCATTGATCACAGTTGTTGACATTTAGATTTTCTACCACTGACCAAAAGAGAAATTTAAAAAGTAACAGAATTCTTAGAGATCCTATTAAATAACACTATCGATTAAGATCCCCAGCAATTTGCCAACACTAACGTTAGTTTCTTTACTTAATGCTGGTGCACGATGTACAGCATGTGCTCTGTGTTGTAGAACATCCACAAAACAAGATAGTTCCTGTTATCTCATACATTCTAGCAGTTTGAAGTTAATAAGACAAAACACACAAACACAGCTGGAAAGCGCCAACACTGGAGACTCCTTCCGTACAGGTTAAATCAACATTTCACAGAACACTTCACCATATCACCAATAATACACCAACCAGCCATAACATTAAAACCACCTGCCTAATATTGTGTAGGTCCCCCTTGTGCCACCAAAACAGCTCTGACCTGCAGAGGCATGGACACTACAAGACCTCTGAATGTATGCTGTGGTATCTGGCACCAAGACCTTTAAGTCCTGAAAGTGAGGTATGATCTTCATGGATCAGATTTATTTGTCCAGCACATCCTACAGATGCTCGATCGGATTGAGATCTGGGGAATTTGGAGGCCAAGTCAACATCTTGAACTCTTTGTCATGTTCCCCAAGCCATTCCTGAACCGTTTTTTGCAGTGTGGCAGGGCACGTTATCCTGATGGAATACTGCTGCCATGAAGGGGTGAACTTGATCTGCAACAGTGTTTAGGTAGGTGGTACGTGTCAAAGTAACAGCCACATGAATGCCAGGACCCATGGTTTGCCACACTGCCTTCGACAGCTTGCCGTTTTCCCATAGTACATCCTGCCCATTGTAGGCAGTTTCGGTGGTGGACAGGAGTCAGCATGGACGCTCTGAGCGGTCTGCAGCTACGCAGCCCGATATGCAGCAAGCTGTGATGCACTGTGTGTTCTGACTCCTTTCTCTCATAGCCAGCATCAACCTTTTCATCAACTTGTGCTACAATAGTTCTTCCGTAGGAGGTCGGACACGGGCGTAGCCTTCGCCTCCCACATGCATCTGTGAGCCTTGTGCGCTCATGATCCTGTCTCCGGTTCACCATTTGTCCTTCTTTCGACCACTTTAGATATGTACTAACCACTGCATACCGGGAACACCCCACAAGACCTGCTGTTTTAGAGATGCTCTGGCCCAGACGTCCATGCATGACAACTTGTCAGAGTTGCGCAGATCCTTAGCCTTGCCCATTTTTCCTGCTTCCAACACATCAACTTCAATAACTGACTGTTCACTCGCTGCCTAAATCTATCCCACCCCCTGACAGGTGCCACTGTGACAAGATAATCAATCTTATTCACTTCACCTGTCAGTGGTTTTAATGTTATGGCTGATCTGTGTATGTTTTTTTTTAAAAACACAGCTTATGAATCTGTTTATTATTAGTCTTAGATTACGTGTCCTGAACACCACGAATGAGCTGTTACTCTAAAAACAATAACATATTACTATAGCTAACATGCACATTAATATTAACCTGTGATTAGCTTTAAATTAACCAGCACATATTTGGCTTATTTGATTAAGTTAAAAACAATCAAAAACCAATATTAATATAATGTTACTGTAAAGTATAATTGATAATTAGGTTATGAGGTTTTGCTCTGATATAATTTTAAGATGATTGTTTTTTATAATTTGGATTTAATGGAGCTTTAATGCACCATCTTTTTCTATTTATTTATAGCTGTGCAAGAGCCAGTTGTTTGGCTGGTTATTAAAATTTTGCCTTAGTTATTTCTCAACATATTTTGTTGTATATGAACATTTATTAATTTGTAATTGTGGATGATTCTACTGTATATATTCAGAACTGAGTGCATGCATTAGGTCTTATCTAAAATAGCACTTTTGAATGTAAATAATTGAGTAATAGTAATGAAAAGGAATACCAGTAGTAATCTGTGTTTATTTATAGCTGTGCAATTGTTATATCTCAACATGTTTTTGTGTAAAATTATTTATCTAAAATAAGACTTTAACTATTATTTATTTTACTTTAATCATTATTTATCTAAAAAAATGCAATTTGAATGTAAACAATTGAGTAATATTAATGAAAAGAAATATGAATATTACTGTATTTTCCTTTTTTCCCCCCAAGCTTTTGTTTTTTAAACTGGGAGGTGAACTTAGTGAAAAACTGCATTGTAAAGTATATATAATTAATGAAAATACATATACTAAATTTTTCCTTTTTTTAAATATAAAATTCACATTAAACTTCATTATTTTAACATGTTTATTTTGTTTAAATACCCTTTCACTGACAAGTGCTATGATTCTGCTGATAGTAATAAGTTCCAAGTATAAAATGGAAATACTTGTGCATAGATTTTTTTAAAGCGCTTATTCAGTTTGCAGTATTTCATTTTGTAAAAAGTAGAAAGGAGTTTACTGATTTTACTGATTGTATAAAACACAGTTATGCAACATTCAGTGGAAAATTACTGATGAGGGCATTCTCAGATTTCTACCTGCTCATAGTTGTATAATCCATGGGGGGGGTGAACCTGTGTGAAATGATGTGAATCATCTTTAGGGCAGGTTTATTGCGAGGATGGCGATTCAAACAAACACACTGTCTCTTTCCATTACTGACATAGAGAAAAGGAGTAAAGGAAAGAGACGATTGTGTCCCTCCGTAAGTGTCTGCTGCTCCTCAGTCACTCTGAGCTTGTTTTCTCCGAGCCGATGCTGTTGTTGTTGATCATGCTCTGACATGTGATGTGAGTCTGCAACGGTGCATCGTCATCCTTTTTTGAAACTTGGCATATTGTCTAGTATGACTTAATGATAAGAATTCCTTGCTAAAATACCTTCCTACACATTCATGCACAGGCTCACGCACACTTGCACTCACACACATATGCACATGCTGGTGTGCGTAAGCCCTGATTACTGCTGATAGTACAATGATGCATCCTGTCGGTCTGTCAAAAAGGTTTTTAGGCTTTTACCGTTGCTAATAATGAACAAATGTATTATGCGGCAGTTTAAGGGCTGTGTGTGTGTGTGTGTGTTGATGGATCAATGCTGTGCAGCGATTATTCCTAATTGACAGCCGTAATAAGGAGGCCGTTTTGCTTAGTAAGCTCAAAAGGATGTAATTATCTGTGAAAATACTTTTTCCCCCTGCTCATTCCTGCACCATTTTTATGCTCACAATCTCTCTTTCTGTCTGTCTGTGTGTGTGTGTGTGTGTGTGTGTGTGTGTGTGTGTGTGTGTGTGTGGGAGTAAAGATGGCCTGTTGTCCCGCTCGCTCCTGGCTGTTTGTAAAAGTGTGTTTTCGCGGCCTAGTTGTGCAAGCGAATGAATCATCAGGCCACAAGTGATAAAAAGTAGCCCAGCAAAAATCCTGGACTTTGGAGGAACAAGAAAGGAGGACAGTTTTTTTACCTGTGATGGCAGTGTGTGTGTGTGTGTGTGTGTGTGTGAGAGAGAGAGAGAGACAGAGAGAGATAGTGACTCATGCTCTAGTTTCATTAGTGAGAGAAATAGATTGCGAGTTGCTGCTTCTTAATAGAGAAAGAGACAGAAAGAGGGAGGGAGAGAGAGAAGTGACAGCTCAGTTTAAGGAGGGGAAACGACTCGGCAGTGTGCACTTGTCTCTTCTCTCGCTCCGTGGTTCTTTCCTTTCCTTCCTGCGCTCTGGAGAAAGAGGGAGAGATTTACGAGCGCTGAAGCAGAGGCGGATTGAGTGATGTGAGACGGGAGGTGAGTAGCCTGCACTCTGTCTCACTTCTTTTTAGCTCCTGCTTTCTGGCAAAACATTTGGTTTTTCATCTTTATGCATTTGGATATGTGTATTTGGATCATCAGTCTGGGTGTCTCACTCCTTTTCGGTCCACACACATGTAGGCACTGATGAGAACGCAAGCAAAATGCATTATTCTGATTAGAAAAGGACATTCGCTATCATTCGTTTATCCGCTCGGTGGGCTGTTAAAAACGTTTATCGAATGTAATGTCATTTTAAGTGCGTCACGCCAACTTTTGTACGTTGCATTTAAATTTCTTGTTATATATCTAACACAGAATTAGAGGTGCTTTGTAGCTTACATGATTGCTCACAAGGGAAAGTGTGAGTTATAATGTCATATTAGGGATTTGCTGGTTAAAATGAAATGACAGCGCCTCAGAGCTGCACCTTCCCATCGACAGAGAACTGGTAAAAATAAGTGCTCACTTGTGTGTGTGTGTGTGTGTTTGTGTGTGTGTGTGTGGGGTAAGGAGAGAGCATGCACAGTCAAAACAGCACAGGAAGGGTGGGACCTGTACCACGGTAGACTAGTTCGGAAATCATTGGCTCCTGAATGGCCGCCTGACATGTCAGTCAGACAACGTGTCGTGCTGACGTGGACTTGGCCTGATGCCAGACCTCCCGCGGGGATTTTACCTTTTTCTCAGGAAAGAGACGTGTCGGCTGGGGTTTCCGGCGGACCGAGGCCCCTTTTTGTGAGAATGTACGTGCAGTAAACACTTCTTGCTGCTGTTTGTGCATTTTCAGACTGAGAATACTTGCAAAGCCCAGGCCACAAATGAGGTTTTCCTGCTGAGAGTAACTTTTTTTCTCACTTAATTTTTTGTGATTATAAATAAAGTGTTTTATTTCCTGATGGTTTACCTCATGCAAACGTGTTAAATGTTTTCTAAGTGAATGAGAATCAGAGACAGGAGAAAAATCAAGATGTGAAAGCGAACAAAATGTAGTTAAAGAAGAGGGGGGGGAAGTGCAGAACAAATTCAAGGCAAGATAACAGGTTGAAAGAAAAAAAGACAGAGAGTGACGGCAATGAAGAAACTCAGAGGTGGAGACCACAACGGTACAGGCCTAGCAAGGAATTCATTTCGGTTGGGTTGGTATACTAAATAAAATTACTATGAGAGCTGTAGCATTATATTTATAAGTACGACATGATTGCGCCATATTAGTTAACATTGCCATATTAGTAACATTCACATAAAAAATTCATGGGCAGCCCCAAAACATGTGGAAATTCAATTTCTTGGCCTATGGTAAAAAGAATAAGATGCTAGTAATGTGAGGAAATGACATTTTCTCAGATAAAACCCGGTCTAGTACAGAGTGTAGCTAGCTGGCTAGTAGCTTTCTGTCAGAAATAGTAAAAATACATGGTCCTGATTGGTTAATTCTGTTTCTCAAAATAGCAACTGCTAGCTAGTAATGTGCGATTAAACAAAGTAAAAAGTAGTGCGAAATGGCCCCTAGCTATGCTTCTGAATAGTGGGAAAAGGCAGAGAATTTGGCCAGGCAAGCACATCAGAGAGGAACCTGGAGCCCTGCTCAGGCACGATGGTGAGGCCAAAAAGCACATTCTTTGGCAAAGTAAATGGCTGTCAGACAAAAAAGACACACTAGAACACAATGTTCACCGTTGCCCGTGCCAAGGGACGCCACGAGAATAAACAAGGACTACATTTGTGTCACAGTAACCCTGTAAATAAGTGTCCCAAAAATGTTAGAGGTAAAAAGTTGAGATCTACCCCCCCACACCCCCCACACCCCTTCCCCCCCTCCCATTTTTTCCTTTAGTTCTAATTGGATGGATTTCCACAGAAAACGTGTGAACCGGAGAGCGGCTGTTCGTGGGTCCGTGTAGCAGGCCATAGATGGGAATGTGGGCGTTTCTTTCAATCCATATATGGAAGTCTTCAATTAGGAAGAAGTCAGGCATTTATATATGTGCAGATTTTGTTATCCAGCTAGCTAACGTGAGGTAACCTGAGTCATAAATGTCACCAGTGACACTAGCTCCCTGGCTTAAATGAGCTAAACTGACAAGTCATATTTGTACATTTTCACAATCTTCACTGCCAGTGCTCGCCACTTATTTAGTTAACGTTATTTAGTTATTAGTTAATTGACAGGTTTTGGGAGAATTTTTATTTAATGTTAACATGTTAAGTGTGTATAATGCTAGCCACTTGATTAATATATCAACTTGATCGGGTTCGGCTAAAATGAGTTAAACTTACAAGGTTTCAGAAAAGATCCGAATGTTAACTGCTTAACCTGGTAAGCTAGCTTACGGGAATAACTGGAAGTCAAATGAATAAATATTCACAAGCTGCTGCACTGTACTGATAAGAGCGTTTCCATTTTTAGTATGGATTTCTGAGGTAATTTGATCAAATTTATAAATGTTAATCATCTTTATGCTAACACTGTTTGCTTGTACTATAAACTTGCTAGCATGAGGTTTTGACTGAGAGAATGACTAAACTGATATAAAATTTGCTTTATTAATACACATTTCTGAAAGAATTTTAAGTCACAAATGTTCATAATCATCATTCCTAATTCTAGCTTATGACTTCTTTTATGTATAGGCTGAAAGTCACGTCCAGTTGTCTACAGTTTGTAGACGAGACACTCGTCAGTGTTTTGTCTAGTGTGTAACAGCTGCACAGGCTGTCAGAATAAATACGCCAGCCAAAGATGACCAAGTAATGAATCTTTATCCTGCTGTCTATGCCAGCCTCTATGGCTGAATATCACGGCCATTACTCTGTCCATTCCCCAATATTAATAAGATTTTTTTAAAATGGATATTCGGACTTCGGACCCCAGGCATCTTGTGCAGCTCACAGTGCTCAAGGAAACTGGCTTTTGGCTGCTGACTTTTTCTCAAGGTGTGCACTTCTAATGCTTAACACTAGGTGGTAGTACAGAGTTTAAAGTAGTACAAAATCACTAAAGTGTATGTGCCATTAATATTATAACACAGATCACGTGTATGTGTATATATCGATTTGTATGAGGAAAAATATTGCAGGATTTAAGTGTGTAGGTATCAAAGAATTTCTTTGTTTTGCATAATGGCTTTTTCACACTCCAGGTCATTGTATTTCCCTTGCATTGCTGTCCTAACGATATAAAACATTTCAGAATGTATATATATATATATATATGTATATATATATATATAGTCCGCTGAAATCTAACTGTTCAGGAACAATAGTGAGTTTCATAGTAAATATTTTATCAATTAATTCTAAAAAAAAAAAAAAAAAACACACACACACACACATTCAGATACATTTAGATATTGAAAATGATCTCTATGGGGTTGTTAGTGGACAATTGTTATATTTTAAAAGGAATATAGCACATACGAACCGAACATAAACGTTTTTCCAAGATTCCAATGAGTCACAGTTAACCAACAAGTCTCGCTTTATATCCTTAAAGCACAGCCGCTTTGAATACATGTTTTGCCATTAGCAGAGACCTTTATTACTACTGTGTATCAAAACCAGGATGTTTAATCCACGCATATTGATATTTTGGGTGCTAGGTTATCCTAATATCTGACAAGAATGTATGTGCGTGACTTGACTCTTTCTTCTGTAGGTTCAGTTTAACTGTAAATCACATAATATATATATATATATATATATATATATATATATATATATATATATATATATATACTAGGAAAAAAGATTTCTCGAAACAGTTAACTTTGCGAGCATGCCAGCTTGTCTAGATGTTATTTCCACAAGAGCTTAGTGCATGAAGCGGTGACTATTTCCTGGTCATGCTGTGCACCAGATTTCGGTATCAGTCATGCCAAATGCGATGATGATGCATGATTACCTAGTATATTAAATTGATAACGCAATTAATTTTTTTTTACAGAGAGAGCTGCGTGACCATGAGCCAGCTGTACCAAGTGAACAAAGGATGAATTCAGACAGACCATTAGCAATTAATAGTGAATCTCTGAGAACTTCAGATGCACTGCTGTATGAGGAGACTGTGTGAGACCATTGTGTCAGGGAAAGAGTTTAATATGATTCTGTGCTTCCACAGAAACAGTGCTAGTGCGGGAATGATTTAAATTACAGTCAAACAACATATAAAAATAAAAACCTTCAGATATTCATCTTCAGTAACAGTGGTTGATCTGAAACCTGTCCCAGGAACACAGGGTTTGACATGGGAATACAGCCTGGTTGCCCACTAATTGTAGCGTTGGCGGAACGATTCCCGGCCCACGTGACTCCACATGCCGAAGTGTCCTTGGGCAAGACACTGAACCCCAAGTTGCTAGCACCTTGCATGGTAACTCTGCTACTATAGGTGTGTGAGTGAATGAATAAAGCTCTTTGGAACTGCTAAGGTTAAAAAAAATGCTATATAAGTGTACACCATTTACCAGGATAAAAATGATGCAACTCATATGCTACAGCCACTAGATCTCGACCTAACTTAACACCTATCAGACATTTTGGAGCGATGTGTTAGATAGTGCTCTCTGCTGCCAGCATTAAATCTATAATGGAGAGAATATCATTTGGAAAAAGTGTTCCTCTTTCCAGAACAGTTTAAGAGACTTGTAGAATCCATGTCAGGGTGCATTGAACAGTCCGTACAGGATTTCGTGGAGTGTTTTTGTGATTGTTGTGGCCAAAAACGCTCGATTTTGCTGTGGTTTTTCCCCCCAAAAAAATTTGCGATGCAATTTGCAGTTTGTAGTGCATTTTGTTTGCTGAAAACTACTCGAATTGGCAAAATTGCAATTGCACGAAATAATTTTGCACGGTCTTTCACCGTGATGTTTGTTGGTAAATGAGACCCTTTAGCTGTACTCGTGTTCGATGCACGTGAATCGAAGAGGCTTTGGCTGAATGCGTGTTGTGGTGACACGTCTTGACCCAAATCTGCAGGAAACCTGCGGTAATTTTGAAAAATTGAAAATGTATATTGTGGAGTTTGCTTGATTGAAGGTGCTGGCGGCTAGTGCTGGACCAAAATCCTTATCACAATACTTTATGTACCATTTGTGTACTGTATGCCAGTCAGTTTGAATTTAAATCAAATCTCACGTGTAAATGTGCAGATGTGTGTATGTGAGTGTATGTGCGCAATGCACCAGCATCTTTATCCTGAGCCTAAAGAGCACTCAGCAGTGCAAAACCTCTTAATGATCCCATTACGAGTCCAGAAAAAGACCAGTTAAAGCATTATTAAATGGCACAGCAGGCTCAGTGCTCCCAGGGAAGATGTTGGAAGTGCAGAAAGAAAATGTGTGTGAGAGAGAGAGAGAGAGCAAGGGTGGGTGAATGGATCAGTGTAAAATAGGTGGAGCTGAGTGGGAAATCTGCTGCTGTGTGTCCGTGGAACGGCAGAGTGTGGTAGAGGCTGATATTCCCAGCTAACCACATCTCACCACCTGGATGGTTTTTGCCTGATAGAGCTCTGTATATGGATTCGCTTTGCCTCTCAGTGGTGATTTTGTGAAGATGCCTGGGTGCTCTCTCAGCTCTGGGTTTTTTATTTTTATTTTTATTTATTTAACTTTTATTCAAATGGAAGCAGAAATGTTCTGCGATTCGCAGTCACAGATTTATAGGACTGTTTGTGGCTTCAATCCAAGTGCATTTCATCATGTGAAGAGATGGAATGTATGTCTAATCTGCAATCTGCAATAAATCTATAAGTAAAGCGAATTATTTGTTAGTTTTAACACCTTGAAAAATCTATGGCACCCGATCGATCCTTTTTTCCCCCCTAGATGTGCGTAAAAAGTTAAATAAAGTGTTGTGTAAGTGGTTCAATAATTCATTTCACAGAGAGTCTAGTAGAGTGTAGCGGAGGTTGTGGGGGTGGTGGGGGCGGCAGTGGGGGTGGCGGTGGTCCTAAATGGTGACAGATTGCCATAGTAATGAGAATGAGACTCCTGAGTTTTATGGGAAATAAAGGAGAAAAATAGGGGCGAGCTATTAACATCACTATGCTATTAAGGGAACTTTCATCACTTATGAGGAGTGTGTGAGGATATGTTTTTCTATCTTGATAAGGACCAAGGATAGGATTAGGTTTCATTTCAGACCTTGTGGAGACATCTGGATAGTCCCCATGAGGAAAACATTTTAAAACTGCAGCGTTTGTTTAAAATGAAAATTAGATTTCGGCGTTGAATGGGTTTAATTAGCTGTATTAATTTTTTATGTCAATGAAAGGTTGTCACAAAGATTTGTGTGTGTGCGTGTGCGTGTTACGATGGCTCTGTTTGTTCTAAAGGGCATTCATGCATGTCCCAAACAAGAGCAGTATAAATTAAAAGAATATGATTTTAACGATTTCCTCAAACATCTGAAGAACAAAGATCTGAAGAGTTTATATGGACAGCTGCAAATGTGTTGTTTTATGTTCAACAATACTATAAATAGAAAAGTTTTTTGTAAAATGTAAGAGTTCATTCAAGACGTTATTTCATTGTTTGTCAAATGAATTCACCCCTCAGGGGGTTGTATTATCCCTCAAGAAACACAAATCAGCAAAGTTTTTTTCCAACCCAAGAATAATAACACACCTACACATACGCATTCATGCATGCTAAATTCTGGCTCTCATTCTCCAGCATGATACAACATGTCCGTATTCATACAAAGTAACACAGCATGTGTGGGATTTTTCCCATTACTGTAATACACTACAGCTATAGTTTTTGTGCCTGCACTTAAATCTCCCTGACTTTACGTTTCAATATCATCTCGATGTTGCGACATGTTGTACAATGTTGCTGCATGTTGTTCAAAGTGATGTACAACTGTATCCATATTGCCATGGTAACAAAAGAAGAAACTTTCGATAGGAACGGGTTGTTAAAGCAGCAGCTCGCACCTCCAAGGACGATTATATGACTGCGCTTATGTAATCGCTCAGACAAAGAATGTCCTGGTTGCTTTGGTTCAGCATGCTGACGTGTGAAAGAGTGAGCAGCGAGAGCTGTGATGGAAAGTGTGGAGCGAGTTAGCAAGATTTATCATGTCTGTTATGTTGTGTAGCATTCATTTAATACAGGTTAACGTAGGGTGAATGGACAAGGTTAATTACACGTGTTAGAGTTTGCGCTCATGTTACCAAGTGTACGTCTACATTGTCTATCATTCTGGCATCTGTAATATGCAAATGAGTTATAAATGACTGAGCAGACTGTTCCAGACACATTTCAGTCTTCATCGATACATTTTTGTGTAATAAAAAATTCAATATATATATATATATATATATATATATATATATATATATATATATATTAGATAGATAGATAGATAGATAGATAGATATACAGCAATTATTGGGTTAAGCACTACAGAGGCAAAAGAAGGAGATAAGCAAGCATGATTTTAGCATGGACATGATTTTATGCCAAACCGTTTAGAAGTTATAAGTAAAAATTAGCTTTTTTTATATCTTCTGAACACAAGATGGCACTGTTCCAAAACTGTGCAGGTACCCTCATGTTATGATGCCTATCGCATATACTAAGTTTGGTCTGAATTTGCTAAAGCAGTATGGAGATATAGCATCATATCCATTTTGCCGTGCTTGCTTTCAAATTCATTTGTGCGTCATTAGAGAACGGTTTGACCAATCAGCTTGAGTTCCATAACTATTTGTCGCCATGGTCTGAAAATGATCTGTTCCAATTTTGGTGAAAATCGGATGAACAGTCTAGGAGGAGTTAGAAAAAGTCGAGTTTTTTACTCAATTCAAAATGGCTGACAGCAGATTCGGCCTAATTGGAATCATTGTTCTCGGCTTGAACCAAGGAATCTGGGAAGACCAGTCACATGACAATGGGCAAAAGTAATCAAAGCAATAATAATAATAAAGAACACTAAAGAAAACAATAGGTGCCTACCTATCGCTGGGCCCCTAATTATTATTTAATTATCATGTGATATTTATACCACAGTGCTGTTGAATGCTCAAATGCTCAAATCTGATTGGTCAGAAGGTGATTTTATTTTCCATAACAGCAGCACTGACAGTAATTCAAGCTGCAATTCAAATCACAGGTTTATAGTAATGCACTCATTCTAATGCGTTCTCATTTCTACTCCACTCAAATGGCCCACAATAATCTAAGACTAATAAACAGATTTTAAAAAAGCTTATTTAACAAAGAAAATGTACAGTATTGATAATTATTGATACTAAGACACTTATGTAACAGCTATAGAAAGGAGTCTCCAGTGTTAGTGCTTTGTAACAGTCGTAACAGAACTGTAACAGCTCCAACACAGAAATGTCTTCAGGACAGAGGACTTTACTGTTTCACTGTAATGAGCTGCGTGTTTTTATCTTATTAACATCAAGAGAGCGAGTGGGAGACAGACAGAGAGTAAGAGAGAGAGACAGAGTGAGAGAGAAAGAGTGAGAGAGTGAGACAGAGAAAGAGAGAGAGAGAGCGCGTGAGAGTGAGACAGAGAGTGAGAGAGAGTTGCCAGAAGCCACTTTGGATAAAACTCCACATTTGTAAGTTGCTTTGGATAAAAGTGTCTGCTAAATGAATAAATATAAATGCCAAATCAAACCTTTTATCATGTCCAAACAAAATCGTTATAGTCTGCTTGGCATTTCCAAATAGTCCACTGTGTGTGAATGTGTGTGTGATTGTGCTCTGTGATGGGGACACCCTGTCCAGCTTGTCCCCCTGCCTCGTGCCCCGAGTTCCCTGGGATAGGCTCCCGGCTCCCCCGCTACCCGCGGTTAAAACACTTAAGTATTTTTAGTCCTCACTTAATCAGGATGTAACTACACAAATGAGTATACAAATTGTGTACAAATGAGTCTCATGCTGCAGGCTAGGCAGATTTGCATCATGGTCTTTAGTGTGTAAAGAGTGTTTGTGTCAGCAGGACAATGTTAGGAATGTGTGTGTGAGTGTGTGTGGGCAGGTGTTGACCTGATGGTACCTGTTGTGAAACCATATTTTAGTCTTGGCCCATGACTCTCACCGCACCTTCCACACTGAACTTTGCCTCCAATGAGCTACGGTTAGAGAGGATTACTGAGAGCCAGGTGAAAAAATTTGCCTCGGGCAATAAGCAGCACTGATCCCAGATCAGCCGTGTCACATCCTGCTGAGAACAGCGCTGTGGGGTGAACGAGCACAGTGCAGATCCTAGGACAGGTCAGAAATACAGTATCACCATCTAGATATCATACACATGGTGGTTACAGGAGGTGAGAACCTGACATTTCGATATCATGTGAAAAATCTGCAGTGTAAAACGGATTTTATCACTGATCCAGAAAATGTTTCTGAGTAGGAATTTTGAGCTGAGGGTGGCTTTTTTTTCTTTCTTCCTTCCCCCTAGTCAGAGGGAAGAAAGTCCTGGTTATAAGCTTTAGCCAAAGGAAGCATTTCACTCGCATTCATGTCTTCTAGCCAAGGCTGTGTGTTCCTGTTTGGGGGCGTGGCTTCATAGTGAACGCTGATGGGATTATTTTTGTTTGAATTTTGAGTTCAGAACCCGCTAGCTTGAGCTAACGTCTGGCAGAGTCGCTGGTTCTCTGGATCAATGTACGCAAGACCTGATCACAATGAAACGTTTGTCACCAATGCTGTTTAACGAGCTAAACGTTCCAAAGAAAGAATTCCATGAAGTATGTTCAAAATCTAACCAGACATTATGGCTTTATCAATAGTAACTCAACCCCAACTCAAAGGAAATTCAGAACTCAGTGACGTACATATATACAGTAGTCTTGCACATGCAAAGAAATGCAGTGGATGCCTTCAAAATAATGAAATTAAATGTTTCTACATTTAAAAAATAATGCAGTAGAGAGCAGTAAACAGTAACAAATGAAACAAAGTCAATATTTGGTGTGACAAAAAAAGAAAAATTAAAAGAGTAGTCTCAGGTAGAGTTAGTGCAGGTTTATAAGGAAATGAGCTGTAAGTTTTATTGAGCATGTTGCAGAACCAGTCACAGTTCTTCTGGAGATTTAGACTGTCGCACTCGCTTCTTATTTTTGCAGCAAAACCCAGCAGCCTTCATTGTATTTTTTTCGTCTGAAAAGTGTCTCTTACATAATACGCTGCTTTCTTTACTGACATACAAACATTTTTCTGTAATACTTAATTTTGTGCAAGAAAACAAAAATGTTTTCGTACTGATTCGATAATGTAAAATCTATAACAAAAGATTGTACTAAAAAATAAAGGGATGGGGGGGGGGCCTAAATCTGTGAAAACTGACAAACAAGCCGCTCGGACATTTAAGTAGCAGTAAATTGAATATATGTCAGAAGAACTGTACTTTATTTCCTTATTAACATCAAGAGAGAAAAAGAAACTTGTGAGGAAACAGCAGTTAGTGTGATAACAGAAACATTAAACCCAACTATAAATCGATTAAAAAAAGGGACGGTGTCAATCTTTACTAAATAAATAATGTAATCACTGGCAGATTGCTGTGGTATAAGTGGAATAAAACCTCAGGTTGGTAAGAGGAACTCATGTCAGGTTGCATAACATCAGCATGTATTTGACTCCTTCATTATTGCCCACCCCTGCTAAGGCCAGATGGATATATTGTTTGACAGCGCGATGTTTGCGTCCCATAGATTTACTAGAACTGTTTGAAATTCACACAGCTCTTTAAATGTTTTACAGGAAAACCGCAGCAGTAAATGTGACGCGGTTTTTTAACAACTGCCAAACATGTCGTCCTGATCACTCACAGAACGTGATATATTTCACATGTGAACACAGTCGTGTTGTGGCAGTTACATGCTCCGGCATCTCTGAGATGTTTTATAGTTTTACTGTTACAGAGAAACAACAACACCCTTCTGTCTTGAACATTTTTGTCTAATTCATGTTAGACCTCTGACTGTTACAAAGCTCCGACACTGGGACGCTAAATGAACATCTCTTCACAGAAACCTCGCTATATACACAAATTTTGTGGACACATGACCATGTGTTTGTTGATCATCCCATTCCAGATTTATTCCTTTTTGCAGTTATAATAACCTCCAATTTTCTGTGAAGGCTTTCCACTAGATTTTGGGGCGTGGCTGTGGGGATTTGTGTTCATCAGCATTACCGAGGTCAGGTATTAATTTTGGGGTGCAGTCGGTGTTAAAGTTCATCCCAAAGGTGTTCAGTGTGGTTGAGGTGAGGGCTCTGTGCAGGACACTCGAGTTCTTCTACTCCAACCTTGGAAATCTGTGTCTTCATGGAGCTGGCTTTGTGCACGGGGGCGTTGTCATGCCGGCACAGGTTTGGGCCTCTTAGTTCCAGTGAAGGGAAATTGTAATATTTCTGCATACAGATACATTCTAATAAAGTCATGTGCTTCCAATTTTGTGGCAATAGTTTGGGGAAGAACCAGATATGGGTGTGAAGGTGAGGTGTTCACAAACGTTTGACCATATCTATGTTATATACTTTGATATTGCCATCTCCCGTACTTTTAACCCTTGTAGAGCTGTAAGACGATTAAGAGCACATTGAACCCATCACATTTCGGTAAAGCAATTAGTGACACTCATCTCCAAAGTCTGCGGCCTGCTGTATGGTCCAAGTCTAGTTACTTATTGTCCACAATGCCAGACGTGATCTTGGATCAGTGAGAAGAGAATAGATGGGTGGAAGCACTCAGTGGTTATGGGATAAAAAGAACAGCGGAATGGACGAAAAGGAAGGAAGTGGGACTGGTGGCTGACTGGTGGCTGGTGGACTGTGAATGATGAATGCGAGTGAAAAAGAGGGAGGGTTGTGAATTGGAGGTGATAACTGGGTAAAGGGTCATTGGACAGAGAAGAGTGTGTATAACACACACACACACACACACACACACACACTTTTCGGTTATTGACCATCACATTCCTGTGGGTTAAGTCACATGACCACAGCATGAGTCGTACCACTGCGGTCTCTGAGCTCCCCACTTAGTGGCGCCACTGTCAGATCCCAACCGCCTGTATGTGTGTGTGTATGTGTGTGAGTGAGAGGTCTACCACTGGATTCCTGTGCTGTGACTTGGAGAGGCACCTGTCACAGTAGTGATCCTTCCTATATCTGATCCATCTGGTGGTGAAGTGTGTGTGTGTCTGTGTGTCTGTGATTAACATATTGTGCGGACCAAACAGCCTCATCATGATGGAAACGTATGACAGTTCTGGCATTGTGGTGGCATTTTGTTCAGGGCCACATTCCAAATGTAAGCTACAGTAATACACATAACAGTGGAAATTCCCCAGAAGCAGAGAGTAACAAAGTGTGAGGCTCTGATTTACTAAGATCATAATTTGATCATAGTTTGGAAATTTGAGATGACAGAATTAGGAATGCTAGTTAAAGAGAAAGGAAATAGGTATTTCAGACATTTTGACCATGGTGAAGATGGTTTTATATTCAATATTTGCAACATATGTAAATGTTATTAGCACTGGAGGTGCAAAAGAAATTCAAATAATACACTGAAATACACTATATGGCCAAAAGTATGTGGACCTGACCATCATCCCCATATGTGCTTTCTGAGCATGCCATTCCAGATTTATTATAATAACCTCCACTCTTCTGGGAAGGCTTTCCAATAGATTTTGAGGCGTGGCTGTTGTGATTTGTATTCAGTCAGCTACAAGAGTATTAGTGAGGATACTAGGGCGCAGTCGGTGTTCCAGTTCATCCCAAAGGTGCTCAGTGGGGTTGAGGTCAAGACTCAGGACACTCAGGACACTGTGCAGGACACTCGAGTCCTTCCTCTCCAAACTTGGCAACAGGTTGGGGAAGAACCAGATAATGGTGTGATGGTCAGGTGTCCACATACTTTTGGTATAAATTCTAGTGTATTTCTACAAATGTAATTATTTTGCGATTCTACGTCAGACAATTTCAAGCTAGAGGGGAGAATTTGGACAGTTTTTACTCTCATACAGGCGGGAGTGAACAGTTTTTACTCTCATACAGGCGGGAGTGAACGGTTTTTACTCTCATACAGGCGGGAGTGAACGGTTTTTACTCTCATACAGGCGGGAGTGAACAGTTTTTACTCTCATACAGGCGGGAGTGAACAGTTTTTACTCTCATACAGGCGGGAGTGAACAGTCAGATAAAGCTCATGGGACAATGAAAAGCCACTTTCTTTAACATTTTTTTTTATTATATTGAGACGTTGAGTTCAATTCTGTGGTTTTATCTTTTTCATTATTTTGATATGTAATTCAGAAATAATATTTAAATAATATTTCTGCAAACATTATCATCAGTTTGAGAGGCTTTTTTATTACTAGGACTTAGGACTCGTGTCATTATTTGTATGTACAACACTGTATTTTGCATGCTTAATCAGAAATGCCCCAAATTGCAAATTGATTAAGGTAACTGTACCAAACTGGAGTGTTCTTTTGCTCATGAGAAAGACACACACCTTCCTCTATTATGGTAGCAGTATGGTTATTGCACATTTTTATACAAACTTTTATTGAATCAGGGGTTCTTGTTGTGTGTGTGTGTGTGTGTGTGTGGTGGGACAAAATGTCCCAGCATGGACAAAACTAGCCAAAGGATGACATACTCTCTCTCTCTCATTCTCGTTCTGTCAGTCACCATGTCTCCAGCCAATCAGAGTGTCTGTGAGCTTGTGTATGTGGAAGAGGGCGGATAGCACTTTCCTCTGAGTGCCTTGTTACAAGTTTTCCCTACACTATGCCATATAAAGACATGACGTTGTTATCCACCCCCCCCCATACATAACACAGGTGGAGGCCATTATGCCACAGCTGTATGTTTCTCAGTGAACACTGTGTTTTTGTTGTATTTCCATTGTTTGTGTGAGTCAGATGAGGTTTCACACGGACACACATTATTTGAATGCAATCATTTCCTCTTGTGTGTGTCTGTGTGTGTGTGTGTATAAGAGAGAGTTTGATTTGAATGAAGCAAAGCGCACATGTTTATCTTACGCCTACTGTAGGCACAAGGCACATTCTCCCTCATACTCGGCTGGATGGAAAAAAATAATAATGTGCGGGGGTTTTTTCTTCAATCTGGTGATTTGTTGCTTTCGATTTCGCTCGCTCTCTCTCGTAACACGTCCACTTCCACAACGAGTGTGCGTGACCACGAAGCAGCTACGTACGAGAGTGCGAGGACGGTGAAACAGCACGACCTGCTGTTTGGAACAGCGCACTGCGACTGCTGATGACTCAGACGTAATGGATGAGCCGGTAAACGTTTACAGAAAGAGAGGCGAAGAGGCGGAGGGAGGACTGGAAAGGCGTGAGGAAGAGATTGCTTACGTGTTGACTCACTCGGTAGAAATTGGAGCTGTTGGATGTGTCATGTATGACTGTGAAGCTGGCACGTTATGAGCGCACACTCTCTCTCTCTCTCTCTCTTGCTCTCTCTCTCGCTCTCTCACTCACACACAAACACCATCACAACAGCAGACGATGCACAGAGTGAGGATGACAGTCCTAGAAGCTCAGTCATTCCGGAGCGCACGGGATAACTTTCTCTTTCGCTCTCCTTTCCATGTTCAGCCGCTTTCCCTTTCCTTTTCGGTATTTCTCAGAAGGCAGCGAGGCGCCGGGATAGACAGACGCACGGGATAGACGGCGTGAGACGTGAGTGAGTGTTCCACCGGTCACACTGGAGATGTTTTCATGCTGAATGCAGCTGTAATGTGGTGGCTTTGTGGGTGTGTCGGATTTTCAGTCAGAGACTGCTTGTAGAAGTGAGAGTTGTGTGTGAGTGTGTGTGTGTGTGTGTGTATGTTGCTGCCTCTGAATGATACCGAATATACAATAAAATAGACAATAATGCTTATGGATTCACTTTTTAAGATTTCTGTTGTGTGTGTTGTAATTATGTGCTATATACTAATCTTATACTGATCGCTCACTGTTTCCTCGTTCACTTTTCAGCCCACACACACACGCACACACACACACACACACACACTCTGACTGCTGCTGGCTTGTATTTTTTGATAATGTCCAGAGCTTCAGTAATTAGTGTTAATGTGTGACTGTGTGAGGTGAAAGGGGCAGGGCACGATGACTGTGCTATGCACTTTGCCCTGATCATCAACCAGCTCCTCTCATAAACCCTCACACACACACACACACACACCACATCATGTCAGTTTGACCTGCGCATGTGTTCGGATTTTCTGTTACAGCCCTGAGACGTGGATTTTCCGGGATGCTGTAAAAAAAGGCGCACCCTTGTTGGTTTGCCACAATCAAAGCCATCTCTAATGAGACTCTTTTCGATGATGATGTGTCCGGTCCTGGAAGGCTTCAGGTTCGGGTTTTCTAGGTTGTTTCACAGATTTGTTTCTGGGAACGTTTACGAGCATCCCAACAACATTTCTGCGTCCCACGTGTGTCCGTAACGTTACATGCTAGCTACATGTCCCAGTGATGCAGATCTGTACTGTATAGACGATACTGACCACAGAGGCGACGTTGCTAAGACGTGTGCAGCTTCAGAGGTGGTATGTTTTGATGTAACGTGAGTCAGCCAACATCACACGGCCGTACGACGAATAATAACGTCAAAGCCGGTCTGATCCCGACCCAGGGTGAATACTGGTGCTTCTGTTCCTCACAGGAGTGCGCTTTAGAGCTTGTTCAGTACATGACTTGAGGACATCTCTGTGTGATCACGACACCATTTATCTCGCTAGCACTTCTTCAGTGCGCTAAGAAATTACGCTGCTGCCATCTGGCTTAAGGAGACGAGAAATAAGAATAAAGAGAAAAGGAAGGGAGAAGGAGGGAGGGAGGGAGGGAGGGAGGGAGAGCGACTCTAATATAGGGAGGGAGGGAGAGTTAGAAGGGGAGTTCCATGTCACCTTAGCCTCTTTGCGCGTGTGTGTGTGTGTGTGTGTGTTCTCAGGATGAGGTCAACCAGGTGCAGGAGTGAGCTCCACTTCCTCCTCCCTGTTCTCTAGGGCAACACGTCTGGTCACTGCAGCTACTGACCTATCAAGCTGCTGAGTGATGTGTTAGAGGGGCAGGAATGATGGCAGAGGATTTGGAGGAGTGTGTGTGTGCGTGTGTGGATGTGCGAGTGTGTGTGTGTGTGTGTGTGTGTGTGTGTGTGCGTGGTGAATGGTGACTCAGAAAGTAACAATGGGCATCTCACAGCTTCAGGGTCTCTGGTTCAATCTTCAAGCTCAGGTTTCTGTCTGTGTGGAGTTTTGATGGATCTTCTCCTGCGTGGGTTTATTCAGGGTTCTCCAGTTTCCTCCCAAAACCATGCAGGTAGGTGGGTTGGCTAAGATCAATCGCCCCTAGGAGCGAATGAGTGTGTGAAGGTGTGTTTGTGGAGTCCTGTTTGGGGTGAATTCTCTTGTCTTGCACACAGTTTTCCTGGGACAGGCTCTGGAGCCATGTAGACCCTGACCAGGATGAAGTGCTTACTATAGGTATGTGTGTGTGTGCTTTTTTTTTGTGGGAAATGTCTTGAATTAGCGAAATTGCAGTTGCAGAAAATTGTTTCGGATCTCCGTCTCTGAATTGTCTAGATCACTCTCTCCTCTGCACTAATATCTGGTGTGTGGAGGGCGTTCTGGTGCACAATGGCTGCTGTTACATCATCCAGGGGGATGCTGCACACTAGTGGTGGTTGAGGAAATCCCTCACCCATACTAAGTCTAAGAAAGCGCTATATAAATGTAACTGTAACTGACTGTGCTATAAGTATGTATCGCATAGCTTACTACACCTTCATCATCTTTGTATGTGTTTGTATTGGGAAGGCAAGTTGGTCTGCACACACGCCGTCTTACATATTTATGCTTTGTTTATTATGTGCAGTATAATATGGGCGTGGACTACTACATGCACTCATGCAAGCTTATACACTCCTAGTGCTTGCTTATAAATGTGAACCTTTCTGCAGCCATTATATATCAGTTTAATATTAAAGCCCATAGACCGTATGTTAGGTACATGATGTAGCACATCTGTCAGGACATCTGGAACAGTGATATGACAAGAAAAAGGTGTGTTTACGTCGTGTTCGTTTCTGCTTCTGTTGCAGGTACTACAGGTAGGTCACGCTGCTCCTCCATGTTGTCCATATCGTCAAAAAGCTTAGAGTAATGAATGACCCCCCAAAAAAAAAAAAAAAAACAGCAAGAATGTGATAGGTCAAGCGTACTCAGACGTCTGGAGGTCTAGTTTGTGAATCCACTTACAAATGTGGCTTGAGTCTGATTCATACGTGCAGTTATGAGCTGTTGGGAGTGCGGAAAATGTTTCTTCTGCTCAAATCTGACGTGCCAAGAAATGGAGCGTCCATGCTGTGAGACTTGTGTGTGTGTGTGTGTGTGTGTTTGTGTAAGAAAAAGTGCCAAAGAAAAGGGTTGGACTTCAAATTACTCTCTCTCTCTCTTTCTCTCTCTCTCTCTCTCTCTCTCTCTCTCTCTCCATCGGTGCCATGTTTCTTTAATTCTCTTTCATGGGTGTGTGCTTCCTTTTCTTCTATTTTTTTATGACTATGTGTTTGTGAATGCTCATGAGGGCTTAGACACACCCTGTTTTATAAAGGGATTCTCAAACACTCTCTCTCTCTCTCTCTCCCTCTCTCTCTCTCAGTAGAGCCTAATTGGTGGACTCGAAGCAGGTGCTCTGTTGGATCTGACAAAAAAGGATTCTGCGGCGGGACAGTCGACCCGCTGAGCTTCAGGAACTCAACGAGAAGTCGATCTGCGTCTGGACGGAGGATTGGAACGCAGCCCTGAGCGGAGCGATTGAGTCCTGCCGAGGTCATACTAGGTTTGTGACCGCTTAAGCGAATGGTGTACTTTAGTTTAGATCCAGATGCTTTGTAGTATATCTTTGCATGAGTTGGAGCTTGTAAAGTGTTAATCAAGAATGTGTGTGTGTGTGTGTGTGTGTGCGCGCGTGTGAATCTGTGTGAAACTGAGAGCTGAAAGTACGTCAAACAGAAGGTAACTGAAACTGGCCCATCCCACTACCTGCTCATACTGTGTGTGTGTGTGGGTGTGTGTGTGTGTGTGTGTGTGTGTTGTATAAGACAGAAATGGAGATAGTGATAACAATAGGAATAGTCCCGAAAGAGGGAATTGGATGAAAGATAAGAAAGGGGAATCTAAATTCACAGAACAAAGGACAAATTGAGGCCACTCTATCTGATGTACATCCAGCGACTTAACCACACCCCCATTTCTCCCATGTGCTCATGGGTAAACAGCGGTGTGTGTGTGTGTGTGTGTGTGTGTGTGTGTTTCTCAAAAAAACATGTTTTTGTAGCTAGTTGGGCTATTGAGTAACGCTTGCTTGGTTTAATGGAGTGTTCTGACCTCAGGATGTGAGCATGACAACATTACTATGCAGTGGCACAGCCAATGAGTTGGAACTCTGCGTCACAGGGCAGTGTGTGTGTGTGTGTGTGTGTGTGTGTGTGTGTGTGTGTGTGTGTGTTTTTCAAAGAGAGAGCGAGAGAGACAGAGAGAGCGCGCGAGGGACTGAGAGAGAGAGTGAGACAGAGAGAAACAGAGAGAGAAAGAGAGAGTGAGACAGAGAGAAACAGAGAGAGAAAGAGAGAGCGAGACAGAGAGAAAGAGGGACAGAGGGAGGGACAGAGAGAGACAGACAGAGGGAGAGACAGAGAGAGAGACGCTAGAGCCCATACACTGCAGTCTAAGCTCTCAAGTAGGACTAGAACAATATGTTATTTGGAAAATAATCAACGACAGCGTGGTGTAATTCAGCCTGACCCGAAGCGAGATCCTGGTACCACCCTAAAACTGATTCATTTCCACTAACACATCACACAGTGCTTTTTCTTCTTCTAACACCACAGCAATGTGCCAATGCCAGTACATCTTTATTGATAGAAAAGCGACACGTTGTGTGTTTTTATAGTTACATTTATAGTTACATGTAACAGTGTGGAATGCATTTAGTTCCTGGAACAGTTTTATCTCAGATTGATTCAAAGCACTGATACTGGAGACTTACAAAAATGCTCAATAGAATCAGTTTACATGGCTCATCCTCCATCGAAGTCCCTGTGTAAGTCCCTGATTTGCCTTTACAGAACATGAATCATCACGTTCCGACAAAGATCAGAATCACGAGTTGAACAGCGCTGTGGTGTTAAATGTTTAACAGCATGATAACAGTCCAGTATCAAGATATTTAATTAATCATAGCATCAAAGAGGACATTGAACAGTGGGGCATTTGCTGGACAAGTAGATTAGCAGACCTGCCTGGTGTTTTCATTTAAGTTTGACCAGGTATGATTGTGCTAAAAGGTGCACTTTGTAATTCTTAAAAAGTTTCTAGACTCCGTATATTTAACCATGTAATTTCAGCTATACCTCAGAAACAACACTATATCGGTATGCAGCGGATCTTGCTAGTTTATTTCATATTAGACGTAGAGTTTTACATCACTGAAATTAGCTCCACCTCCAGTTTTGGTACGTTTTGCGACTAAGATTGGCCAATGACTTTCACAGGAAGAGCTCATTTGATTGACATTGCAAATAACCAGCCATGTTTACTCACCACTAACTGCTTGAAGCGAAATTACGGAATAGCGTTTAAAGGTGTTGCGATTTGTTTTTCTGTCTGAAACTGTGCGATGGATGTACGGAAGGGCAAATCTGATTCATTCAACCAGTCATTCGGTCAGCTGAGTGTGTGGCACATCTAAGGCGGATAGAGTTTGACCTTTTTTTCCTTAAAAGGAAAACCATCAACCAAAGTGGGTGGGGTCTGTTAAGGAGAAAGGAAAAGGATTGGAATAATTACAGACTGCTCCTTTAAAAAAAAAAACATTATTCAGAAAAATATGCTACTGTATATGGTTATGTATCATAAGGTGTAATAGCTATTTCACACACAGTAATACTGATATACAGCCACAGTCACACACTGCTCGTAATTATGTATCGATTACACGTTAACACAAGTGTGTATTTATCTGAACTGTATTGCCGCTGATGAAATCCTAATGTTTGCTGTAGTTAGGTCCGAAACGGGTTTGCCTAGTTTGGCGTTCGTATTAGGACTGGCGCAGTGACGCCAAGCTCAATGACGTCAAAGAACATACATTAGCACACAGACACACTCGTCGCAGCAGGAACACTACATCCTAGTTGGGTTAGCAGGGTTAGGGATTTTTGGCCTGTAGGGGTTATAGAGCCAATATGTGTCACTCTGGTTTGTGATTATCAAAATGTCATATGTTAGTCACGCTGCCATGACTGTAGATGGTCTTGTACTTGTGCACAGCGTGTATATATTGTCTTATATCATGGTGTCTAGTTACCCTGTAACATTTTTCTTAATTTGCACTCTCTAAAAGAAAGCTTTAATTCCAGTAGACGATAGAGTCTTTCTTTCTCCGGTGAATGACGTGGGTGGTTTAATTGTGCATGGCTAGAATCATTCATGCACGACATTGTAGGTGTAAATGTTGAAGAACATATGGAGCAGCAGATCTGCTAAAATGAGAAATCAAATATTATTTATGTAATATCAATCTCCGGTAACTTTAATATGAACTCTTTGAAAATACTCGGAAAACTTGGCCTGGTCTTTCACCCAGTGGCAAGTATGTTTTCTTCACACCTCCAGGATTGGAGGCTCCAATCTCACGTCCACCCTGTGTGGGCGGGGCCTGCATGCTCACCACGTGCTTCAGGGGCTTCCTCTGGGTACTCTGGTTTCCTCCCCAGTCCAAAGACATGCACTGTAGGTTGACCGAGCTCACTGGATGGGCTCAAGGCTTTCCTGTGATCATGTGTAGGATAAGTGAGTGGGATGGATGGATGGATGGATGGATGGTATTCATGCAGTGGTCTATTGACATTTGCTCTGAACTCCAAGTCCTTTTTATGAAGAGGCTCTGGCTTACAGTTTGTGGAAACCATAAAGACAAAGATTTGCTAATTTGTTCAGTGGGACGAGGTTTGGGTTATTCCCAACTATTGTGGCAGAATAGCTGAAGATTTATTTCTGTTCCTCTAGCCAGTAATTCACAACGATGAATTTCAGTGGCCAGAGAACTCCAAAAGACATCAGATTTTACAGATATAGGAGTTTAGATCAGAGGTTGTCTTTTATCTTAGTCTGCTTTATCCTGGTGGATCCGGAGCCTATCCCAGGAACACTGGGGCGCAAGACAGCAACACACCCCGGATGTCTTTGGAGGCTCCGGATCCACTGAGGACCTGAAATGCAACTCTGTCTTTTCGGAGTCTCAGGTTTCTGACCGGATTTGTATCATTGATTGAAAACGGGAAAGGATCCATAACGATAGCCGACATGTCTTTATTGATCCGTGCTTTTGATATAAGACCTCAGATAGTTGGGAGCTGGCACAGGATCTTTAGAGAGCTCGGCAGTAGGGTGTAGGGTATTGAGTAAGAATTACACGACACATGGGAGTCATCCCTGTAGCGCGCAAAAGACTCTGTTTTCCAGTAGAAGCCAATCACAGTACACTGTGATGGGAGAGCTTATTTAAAATCCTGAAGTTTTTAGGCTGTTTGGCTACATTGGCATTGAATTACATGAACTGGATTTCATTTTAAATGTGGGGTGTGGTGGGAGTTCTGGTGCAATATGGCTGCTGTCGCATAATCCAGGTGGATGTTACACACTAGTGGCGGTTGAGGAGATCTCACTGCCCTCCCACCACACCCCCAGTTCTATGCATAGCGCTTTATCTAAATGTAACTGTAACAGTAAGTGCAAGCCAGACAGACATCTTGTTCACAACGGAATGTACTGTTCCTACAAGTTCTCAAATTCAGACTCCACAAGTTGTCGCCTGAAGCTTCTCACACCCAGTACATTGTTTTCTTACAGCGTTAAAGTATCGAGTCCAAATGACGTCTGGATTTGTACTGCGATAACAGCCGTTTGTTTTCCCCGATGTTGGTTCAGTCCTGAATCCAGCTAACGGAATTATAAAATAAACGTAAATCATTACTTATTAAGCACACAAACACACACAGGCTTTATCTTGCTCTGTTGAAGTCGTACATTTTTCAAATCTGCTGTTCCTTTAACTTATCAGAGTTTATTATTGTCCTGTACAGTCATCCATCCAGCACGTCAGGATTCCAGGAAGGAGTACTTACTGTAAGCCTCTTTTTTTCATGGCTCCTTTCGATTTTTGGGAAGTCCTCCTGGTACGTTGCCAGAGGGGCAAGGACTGATGGAGTTCTTCAGTATGAGTCGCCCGTGCGGTTAGGAGCCCGTGTCGGCGCCTGCGTATCAAAAGGTTCACCGGTGTCTGCTACACATACGCAGCTGCGGCTCGGCATTCTTTTCCTCTTTTATTACCGATTAGTCATTGGCAGAGGTCGCGGCTTTGGACACGAGTCGTGATTTGGGGACTATTTGCTGCCTGACTCAGAGGAAGTGAGGTCCGTGTGTCGAAATTGAAAGCAAATGGGGCTAAAGAGAAACATGCAAGAAGAAGAAGAGATCCAGGAGCGAACAGTCAACCAGTCTGCCAGTCACGTGGGGATGCAGCCGGCAGCTACGTATGAGTCATATTGACTCATTTAGAGTTGTAGATCACACACAGAACCACTTCCAGCACTTGCACCTAAGTCAAGCAGTGCCAGAACTAGCTGGTGGAAATGGGCTAGAGGACTAAGTCTTCCCTTTCTTTAAAAAAAATACATCTATTCATTTAAATATATCCCTATCTTATTTCCTCTTAACAAATGGCTTGACATACACTATATGGCCAAATGTTTGTGGACACCCAAACCACCAGACCCGCATGATTTTTGAGCATCTCATTCCAGATGTATTCCCCCTTTGCTCTTATAATAACCTCCCACTCATCTGGGAAGGCTTTCCACTAGATTTTGGAGCGTGGCTGAGGGGATTTGTGTTCATTCAACCACTAGAGCGTTAGTGAGGTCGGGTGCTGGTGTCAGGTGAGGAGGCCTGGGGTGCAGTCGGTGTTCCAGTTCATCCCAAAGGTGTTCAGTGGGGTTGAAGTCAGGGCTCTGTGCAGGACACTCGAGTGCTTCCACTCCAACCTTAGCAAACTATGTACCTCACTTTCTGAAACAGGTTTGGGTTCCTTGGGTCCAGAGAAGGAAAATTGTAATGCTACAGCGTATAAAGACATCTTAGATCGGGACTGATTTCATTCTAGCCCAGACTGTAGATTCACACAGTCTATCATTGACTTTTGTCATTATACAGAGTGAAACGCCCCCGAGATTTAGCATTTATTGTGGCTAATTTATCCATCCATCCATTCATCCATCTTCTACCGCTTACTCCATGTCAGGATCGCGGGGGAACCTGGAGCCTATCCCAGGAAGCATTGGGCACAAGGCGGGGTACACCTTGGACAGGGTGCCAGTCCATCGCAGGGCTAATTTATTTAAGCCATAATTTATTATTTAAGCTAATTTATTTACAGAAATACGCTGGGGAATACTTTCTCAATAATTTGTATGTTCATTTGTTTAGGAGTTATAAGTAAAGTACGTGTCATCCAATCAAAGTACAAGTTGCACAATGGGAAAGACAGAACTACATTTTGGCAATACTAGCTAGCTTGATTTACTTGAACTTTTAAATCTAAACCCTCTGATATTAAAAAAACAAACAAAAAGCAAACAAACAAACAAAAAAACAAGACATTTCATACAATCCCACGTGTCTAGGTAGAGTCTATGTTGTAACGCGTTCTTATCAATTTCACACACCGTTTTATTGTAACAGGTCTCTCTTGGAAAATGAGGCCACAATCAGGAAGCACGACTGTCATCTTTCTGCCTTTCAGCGAGTGTGTATGTGTGTATACATAATAGCTTTATGCCTATACGACAAGAACCCGTGCTATGAAGCTCAACCCTAATGTTTCCATATTAGTAATGACGAGTTACTGGGAGGTAATAAAAATTTGTTTTAGTGATAAGGAATTAGCAATAACTGTTTAGCATTTCAGAATATGTTAGGTCTTAATCTGATTATGAGATCTTTAGATTTCCAGGATGCATGCGACATCTCGGCAGTCTAATTTGCAAATGGCTAATGATGCAAATTTCATTCTGTGAAAAGGAACTGTATGGAATTCACTTGGAGAGATCAGTTGCAAATATTTTTTGGTTAAGTCAAAGGAACACACGTGCACACACACACACACACACACACGCACACACGCACACACACGCACACCAGAGGAAGATGAATAGTAATAGAAGACAGGCTGCTAAATAAATGTGGAATGTTTACTATGACTCAACCCGCATCATATCCCCTCTCTCATCCACACATCATACTGAAACCTACGCCCTCGGTGACCCTTCTAGTGCCTTCTAGTGTGTGTGTGTGTATAAATGAGGATCAGAGAGACAGACGTATCCAATGTGAGGTCTGTTTCTTTGTGCTTCTCTCCCTGGTTTTCCACAGCTTTTCATATTTTCTGGGTATTTTCCCTTGGCTCCAAATTTATACCTCCTCTCCAATTAGATTGTTATGGCTGTTTATATGTTTTTGACCACAAAACAGTTTCATTGTTTTGCCGCTGTGTAATTCCGAGTGAGAAGAAGTGGGCCAGAGGTCAAACTGTTCCTGTAAACCCATCAAAAAGGCCGGCCAAGATGTTTGAAATTCCTTAGAAGATCAACAGAGGAGTTAGAGAGAAATTCTCTAGAATAGAGTGAAATAATTAAGCTGGTTTCAAGTATTCCGGAAAGGAAATGCATCATGGGAAGAGATAGTATAGTTCTTGTTGTGTATGTGGTAGGGACTGTGGATTTGCTCATGTCGCTGCAGTGGTTAACTACTTAAATAGCTGCCGATGTAGAACATCATTCAAAACCTTCTGACCAATCACATTCAGTAACTCGACTGTGCTGTGGTATAGTGGAATATGAGTAGCATTGAACATAAAAACAGTTTTTCTTAAAATCGAGAAGAGAAAATAAAAGATGTAAGTTGGTGAGATGAGATTTGCAGAGTTTGTACCAATGTTGATTCTATCTTGGAGGATTGCAGTGTTGCTTTTTGATGTTGGATTGTGCGCTACGGATGGTGACGCGGAAGTTTTCGATCACACGATCACGACTCGTTATGTTGCACCTTGAGTGTCTATGGTTGAACTGAAATTCTGCACATGGCTAGTTTTATAGTCGCTGAATATTTAGCAGCAGAAAAAACTTGACACTTTACGATCACTTTAAGTGGAGCTAGCTGACGAACCGAAGCCTGCGGTTTAGTTCAGTTGGTGTATGATTGTGTGGTTTCTACCGCTGTAGGTGTGTTGCTATGCTGTACCAGTTTAATCGCAAACGAGTTGAAATTATTTTCCTCCAGTACTTTTCCTCTCCTTATTTCATGTGAGTCATTGTGTTTTTGATTCTTTTGACTCATCCGGTTCGATAAGCTCTCACGTCACTCTGGTGTGTGTGTGTGTGTGTGTGTGTGTGTGTATGTGTGCGTCACATTGTCACACACCTGGTCTTTATGAAGCACTTGCTTTTCATCAGGCTTGTAGTTACGTCTCATTCACTGCAACCTCAGGGTTTAACGAGTTGTCGCTTTAGGACCACTTACAGGAATAACACATCACGCAGGGATCGCAGCCTCTCGGGTGATTGGGGGGGAGTGAGGGAGGTGAAAGAATAACATGCTGTGCTGCTGTGCGTCACGCTTTGATATCTCGCCCTCTGTTAAGTGTTAATTAGATCATTTTAATAATAACAAACACACACACATACACATATATACATGTATATATGTATATATCTATATATATATATATATATATATATATAAAATCAGAAAGTCACGACTCAAGCCCGTGTATCTGAAATTGATTTCTTTATTAGAGCTAATGGAGCTTGTCATGGATCTACGCAGAGGGACCAGTTTGTCTGTCAGACCTAGATAGGATATATTCTGGTGACTCATGCGCTCTCATGGTAATAACTTAAATAACTTGCGGGTGGATAATTGTGTCCGGTGAAGAAAAAAGAAAAACTTGGATTTTGAGTTGCTTACCTGTAGTGTATGAGTAATGCTTCTTAATCAGTGAAGCACTCATGACTGTTACGCTTCCTTACTCATCTTTAAACTTCAATTCTCAAATCTGATTGGTCAGAAGGTGTTGATTCATTTCCTGTAACAGCAGCTCTGACCGTAGTGTTTATATTAATGCGCTCGTTCTGATACCTTTTTGTTTCTATAGTAACAGCTAATTAACAGGTACGCCTTCTGGTATTGGGGGGGTGTTGCTATTTTCGTGTTATTAACTTAAAGAGCAAGATTAAAAAAAAATAGAAAGAGCGAGCTGTCAGAGAGTAAGTCATAACGTGAGCTAACTTGTTTTTGCGGGCATTCTGTAACATTACATGTAACTGTAAATGGATGAAAAAAAGCGTGTCGTTTATGAATTAATAAGAAATTTTGTCAGATTGCTTTTTGAAAAAGCAATAACTCCAGTTTATGTCAAGCCACGTCAAACCATCCCATCGTTGATTATTTTCCTATAACAGCACACCCGGTTATGTTTTATTCCTTACTTAGATACCAAATACCATTGTGTATCCATTCACACGGTCCGTATTTGCTTTCATATGTCCTCTCCCTCTCTCCCTCTCTCTCTTCTCTCTCTCTCTCTCTCTCTCTCTGTTTCTACATCTATCCATTTCAGATCACCTCTCCCTCCCCTCTGTTTACCACCTGACTGCAGCAGCACAGACCCAAACTCCTGGTTGTGTGGGCATGAAGCATGAAGTGTGGTTCTGTCAGGGCAGTCAGGGAGGAAAACACTAACCCGAGTAAACGTCGGCTTTCCAGGAGCCACGTCATCCCAGCACTCGCTCAGAGGGAGTGAAAACGGAAAGTGTTTACCCATCCTTGCTGGAAACCTGGATGGCCGTGTGGAAAGAGGCACAGAGAGGTTATATAAACGCCAGCTGAACCATCCAAACAGGCTGAAAAGGAGGAAGCAGGAAGCAGCCGATGTCTGGTAGTGATTTTTGAGCATGAACGTCTCGTTTTTGTTTTTTTTGTCACTTCCTGGGAGAGAATGGAAGAGGAAATGGAGTGACTGAGTGACGGGAATCATATTTCCATGGTGGGCTTTTAATACAAGCATACTCACACGCACATAATCAAAATCATAATCATTTGAAATGTGTGTGTGTGTGTGTTTTCGCAACCAGGGCCTTCTCTGACTTATCTGAAACACTGCCCTCTTGTGTTTGCAAACAGAACTGCATGCTGCCTTGCAGTAGCTCGGTTTTTATATAAAAATGGTGGCACCAAATAATTATCCATCCATCCATACTCTATACCGCTTATCCTTTTCAGGGTCGCAGGGGAACCTGGAGACTATCCCAGGGATCATAGGGCACAAGGCGGGGTACCCTGTAAGGGTGCCAGTCCATCGCAGGCCAAATAATTATTTCTAGATTAAAGTTGCATTGTAATTAGAATTAGAATTTGGCTTGATATTTGCTCTATAGTTTATAATATGGAAGTTATTTGCATAATAAACCTACAACAGTGCAGTTATGGTTTAAACCAACATGCACTCTATATTATTCATTAAGTGATTTGAGGTCAGGGTTGGGGTGAAATTGAGGGTGTCAGTGTCACACCTGTGGTTACAAACAATCAACAGCTTTGTATCTGTTTACCAGTTTAAACCAGGGTTGGCAACACCTACAGCTTATGTTTTCGTCCAGCCCATGGGTTGATGAGTCCAAAAAACAAAAAACAAAAAACCCCACCCCTCATACCTATTAATTGTCACATTCTGGTTTTTATTGTCGCTCATATGCAGTTATAATTTATCCACCAGAAGTGCTTTCTTGATATTATTTGCCACTGTTTTACAATCTCAGCAGAGCACGCAGGGAAAATAAAAATCAAAAGAACTGTCCTGTGAACATCCCAGGACTCACACTGAACATGCTTTCAGTGCACTGTGCTGTTTTCACTGTTACGATTATGCTGTAGCACGCAGCGATAAGAGACTCTTTTCTCTCTTCCCTTTTTCCCCCCCCCCTTCCTTCCAAATTTTTTTCTTCTCTCCTTTTTTAAATAAATTTTTTTTTTTTTTTTTTGTTTTCTTTAAAAGTTTGCTTTTTTAATTTTTTTTTTCCTTTTGGGTTTTTTGTTTTTTTTTTTTTTTTTTTTTTTTTTTTTTTTTCTTTTCCTTTCTTTTTTTTTTTTTTTTTTTTTTTTTTTTTTTTTTTTTTTTTTTTTTTTTCAAATCAGCTTTGACTGAATGCTTCAAAGTTGTCAGGGATGCAGTTTTTACACCTAATTGGGCAGGTTGTGGAAAGAGCTGCAGGTGGAGAAAGCAAGTCTACTGTAGGTGTTTTTGGTGTAAGCTATATTTCAGTGATTGGGTAAGGGAAGAGGATTATGGAGTGGATAATGAGCGTAGCATGCGATGATAAATAGGCGTATTGCAGCTATCGCAAATTAGAAGTGCATGCACACGCCAGTGACTTAGTTTCCCACGTACCGACAGAGAAAAATGTGTCTCCCTTTTGCAATGCCTGGGCTAGTTTCAGGTCTTTTTGTAAGGTTTTTGCGATGTAGTTAGGCTGTAAACATGTAACTCCTGGTCAAATCGATGGATCACGTTTAGCTCATTTGTCAAATTATTTGCGATCATGTACAATGGAGCGTTTGTGAATACAGGTGAGTACACAGAGCTGATCGTCTCTTTATAGTGTTTGGAGAGGCCGTGAGTCCGTGACTCATGTCTTCTGACTCCGAGCAGTCGCCCTCTAAAAGGTCCGGACGTCATCCTCCCACGCCTGTAACTCATGCAGGGATTTTTTTCAAGCGTATTTAAACGCAGATAAACAGAGCGCACAGTGCAGGGAGCCTGCTCTTCACCTCACATCACTGGCCATGCAAAGTTGTACCGTCATCATGACAGAAACCAGTTTGGTGGATGGTCACTGTGTTGGCCTCATTTGTTTTAACAGGGGCAGCCACTTCCTTTCAAACCGAACCACCTGCTATCACAGCGTTTTTCTCCTTTTCCTGTTGTGTTCTTTTTTTCAGCCTGGGCACTTCCACACAGCATGCAGGAGCGACTGAGGACAAATCTTCTCCCGGATGCTGGTTTCACATGGTGGTTTAGATGTGCTCTACCCAGTGTCTAGCACCATTTGAAATCAGTGTTCCTGAAGAAGAGCGGCAGCTGTGGAGTAGGAACCACATGGGCTACACAAGGAAACGTGCACAGGGATTTATTTATTGTAACCTTACATTCACACTAGAGAGCAACAAAGCGACGAAATTTTCTATGTACGTGCAAAACGACAGCGAGGCATTTGAACTGAGTTTTTTTTTTCAATTCTATGCAAATTAGTTGTGATGTGGATGATTTGAACGATGCCTCGGACCCTTCCAGTGGCACTTGCGGTCCGACGTTTCTTCAGTTCTCTACTGACAGCTTTAATTACTGTAATTAGTTCCTATTTACTGTTTGACACACAAGAATGGAAGAAAACTTATAACTGTGGTTTCATCTTGGCCCGTCGTCCATGACCTCTAATTAAATGCGTATAGAGACGTTAGGCAGGAAAGGAAAGCTTGGAATGAAGCAATTTCACACTGATTAGTACGTTATTAAAGTGCCCCTATTATGCTTTTTCAGAAATTACCTTTCATATAATGTGTTATAGAGTTGTTTGTGAATGTAAATGTCTGCAAACTTTCGAAAATCAAAGTGCACGACAAACGGCGTCTCCCAAAAGAAAGAACTGATTCTGAACAGCTGAAACGAGTCAATGGCTGCATCCAAAATCGCACACTTAGCTAGTATACAGTAGGCGAAAAGCAGTACGCTAGAGGGGTATTATGTCTGTATCCTCAATAGGCGAAAAAAAGTAGATGGCGTACTGAGATTTTGCAGTATGCTATCGATGCACATTACGCGAGACAAACAATCCCATGATGCATCGGGACTGGTGCAGACGAGCTCAGGAAAAAAAAAACGTGGAAAACAGCATCAGCTCTTTTTAAGTGTTAAACCTTGGTTACACAGGACTTGTTTCACAATACCTGAATAAATTGTTTACTTTCTTGTGATTCTTGAGTTAAGATTAAGATTAAGTCTTCATTGGCTGCTCGCGAACAACGTGTACTGTGACCCGCCTTTGTTGTCAACGTGTAGTATCCGAAGCACGAGCTGTAAAAGCACAGCCCTCTTCTGGAAAAGGGGGTGTGGAGCAGTAGCTCATTTGCATTTAAAGAGACACACGAAAACAGTGTGTTTTTGCTTCCACACAAAAAGGGGCATTTACAGCATGGAATCCCTGGGGTATCTTGAGCTGAAACTTCACAGACACATTCTCTGGACACCTGAGACTTATGTCCTGTAAAAAGGGGCAGAATAGTTCGTCTTTAAATTGCATCATCGGAACACTGGACACAAGCGACAACAGCTTCAGTTGCTTTACACACTCAAGGGACAAACTACAAGCAACATAAGAGATTTGATCTGTGCTAATGTGAAGAGTGAAAATAATACATTGTTTTTTTTTGGTTACAGATCCAGCTATCCATTCATCTATTCCCATTTATTAAACGACTAACAGTGTTGCTTCTGTGCTCGTCTGTCTTTGTTGGTTTTCCTGAACAGCACTGTGTGGGCTTGTAATGGAAGTGTTCCCTCCCTTGTTCTCTCACCCAGCCCTCTCCTGTCCTGTGTGCTCTCACCCCACCAAACGATGACTGATTTCCTCTGGTGCTTAGAGTCTGCTCCATCTTCTAGCACCATTTGAAATCGGTTATAATACCTGGGGACAAACTCTTCAGTTTCCCATTCGAAGAAGTAGCAGTGTTTGTGTTCCTGCAAGTGCAGTCTGATTGCGTGTTCAGGTTTAAACCTGCCTAAACCACCTGTCCACCCATGCTCAAGTAATGTGCGAATACAAATGTCAAATGTTTTATTGTGTTATAAATGACTGAATTGTGTTAAATTATGTGCTGTATCCTAGTAGCTTTCATTTGTTTCAGGGTTTCATCTGTGACTTGCGTAACAGAAAAATATTGTGGGCAAGTCGCTATCATGTAAGACCACTTCAGGGTATTTTATTGTTCTTATCTGACAGCAGTTTGCTCAGGCTATGAATGTTTTTGTTCTTTAAAGAAACACGCACCATACATTTTCCATCCATTCCATCCATTTTCTATACCGCTAATCCTTTTTCAGGGTCACGGGGGAACCTGGAGCCTATCCCAGGGAGCATCGGGCACAAGGCATGGTACACCCTGGACAGGGTGCCAGTCCATTGCAGGGCACAATCACATACAAACACCTATTCATACACTACGGCAGTTTAGACATGCTATTCAGCCTACACACACTCAGGGCCCCGGCGGGAATGGAACCCCGGACCCTGGAGGTGTGAGGCGAACGTGCTAACCACTAAGCTCCCGTGCGCCCCATAAAAAATTATATATATAATAATAATGTATTTATTTCCACTTTCACTGACTTTTTTTTTTTTTAACCTAATCATAATTACAAAACATTCATTCCTTTTCAGAATTGTAACCTTTTAAATGCTGGTTTGCTTACATAATGCCACAGATGTCTTTTTTTTTCTTTTTTTTTTTTTTTATAAAAAAAGAAAAATAGTAATTATTTCCCATATACTAAATGCTAAACAGATTTTTATTTAAATTTGATTATTAAAGTATTTGATATGTCAGTGATTAACATTAATCAAAACATTAATTTTGATGCATTCATATTTTTATGCAGTGTCAAATATTTATATCCACTTTCACTGACTTTCACTGACACCAGCATCAGTTCTAATCATAATTACCAAACATTCATTCCTTTTCAGAATTTAACCCTTTAAACCCCAGTTTCTTTACATAATGCAAAAATCTTCAATGCTCAGTAATCTTCTTTGACTCATATACATGGGGTGGGATTTGTGATTTCCAGTACTATATTATTTCTTTCTTTAAAACTGTTCACACACACATTTACAATTTTCAGTACACTCATACAGACCCCAACTCTGATATGCATACAAACACACACACATGTTTATAGCTGCATCATTTATTCAGTAGTGCATTCAGCAGTGCTGTATAATACAGCAGAATCAGAAAAAAGTGAAAGCATGGATTTTCCCCACAGGCTAAACCTGAGAAAATACTAGACATTTCAGACAATTTTCTAAAAATTCAGTGTTTTGAAACCTTGTCAACAAAATAAAAGCCTATTAACACAGAATGCATGATTTTATGCTTAAACGTGACAGGGATTAAATATAGCAGTTTGAATGGGTTTCAATGGGGACAATTTTGTCCTTAATGTCCTGGGTGTAACTATTTTGTGAAAAATAAGACACTAAACTGCCAATGTTTTAAACATCCTGTATATGACTTTAATAAAGAAGAAGCAAAATGATTTCACCACTTCAACATCAGCTGAACTCATAGAGACAGTACTCAAGGCTCAACACGTTCTCATAAAGATGTCAGTCAATTTTAAAGCTCTCGAGAATGTTTAAAGTATTTATTATTTTAACATGGTTTGCAGTTTTGCTGTTCTGATTTTGGCTTTATGTCCTGCCAAAAAAAAAAGAGACATCCTTTAGTCTATTGCCACGATTCACAGTAAGAGAACAAACAACCATGAGCCAATCTTCAATTCATGCTCCAGTAATTTAATTTCATATTCTGCCCTTTTCATTTTCAGTCTTGCGTGCTTCCTCCGCAGATAATTGTTTTGTTTCTGCAGATAGAACAGATAGTGCACTAGTCTTTTACAGACATCTGGTGAAAATTAAATAGGTATTATTACTTGCAACAGATGCTTCATATTTAAGATGCGAGATTAATAGAAACATCAGCTATTCTAACTCAGAGGTTGTTGACAGAGCAGTCAGAAATGTCCTGGACAATAAATAAAGATGTTAATCTCAGACCAAATAATGAATTCAAATGTTACGTATTTATTTACCACATTTAGGATTTAAATGTTTACCTCCACAGGACTCAAGAAAGAAGCTGTGAAGGGTCACGTCACATTCATCCTGCAGTGTAAAACGCTTTGTAATGTGGGTATTTTTGGCAAATGAGATACTTCCCTACTACAGGAATCTCCATAAATGTGATGATGCCTTTTCACTCTTAAAACGATGGTGTTAATCTGGCATTTATTTCAAAGATGGTAACCCTATACTTTATATATATGGATGGACATGGATGGACATAACTACTATATGTACTACTATGCATTAACTATACTATCACAATTGAATTTTAAACAAATATTAGTAAACATATTTGTCTCATCACAGCAAACCAGTGACTACATTTCCCATCCTGCACTGCGGCCTACAAACATGGCCGCCATGGACTGCAATTCCCTGAACACTCATTCATTCTAATCACGCACACCTGCATGTCATTTCACACACTCACTCCACAGTATAAAGACACTGTTTTCTACAATGTCTTTGCGAAGTATTAGTGTTACCACTGTACCGAGCGATATTACCCTGTTCCTCATTTTCTTTCATGATTCTTGATCGTATTCTCGTTTCCCGATTCCAGCCTTGCCCTGGTTATGCCTGCTTGCCAATCACCTGACCCTTTGCCTGTTTCTTGACCTCTCTATTGTCTCGTGTTTTGGATTTGTCTGCCTGTCTATGTCTCATTAAACTCTTACCTGCATTTGCATGCGTCCTACCTTCATTACGAGGAATATGTGACTATTTCAATTATTTTGTCGTATTTCACATTAATATGTGTACTTTATACTACTAAGGTTACAGCTAAATTAATATAATAATACAGATAATGTGCAAAACAGGCAAAATGGCATCTAACAGCTCTTCTTTCTTTCACCTAAATACTGAAAGCAAAATACACTGTATGGTATGGCCAAATGTTTGTGGACACCTGGCCATGATGCCCATATGTAGGCCTTTCTTAAACTGTTGCCACAAAGTTGGAAGCACACAATTGTCTATAATGTCTGTGTATGCTGTAGCATTACAGATTCCCCTCTCTATAACTAAGAGACCAAAACCTGTTCCAACATGACAATGCCCCTGTGCACAAAGCCAGCTCCACGAAGACACGGTATCTCAAGGTTAGAGTGGAAGAACATCAGTGTCCTGCACAGAGCACTGACCTCTACTCCACTGAACACCTTTGGGATGAACTGGAACACTGACTGCTCCCCAGACCTCCTCACCCAACATCAGTGTCTGTCCTCAGTAATACTCGTGTAGCCGAATGAACACAAATCCCCACAGCCAGGCTCCGAAATATAGCTGAAAGCCTTTTCAGTTCTTATATCAGCAAAGGAGTGACTAAATCTGGAATGGGATGTTCAACATGCACATATGAATGTGATGGTCAGGTGTCCACAGACATTTGGGCAGATAGTGTAAATGCACAACTACACTACATTTTCATCTGCCATATTTCTTTGCGTTCAAAAAGAAATGTGTTGTTAATCTTCATAATCTTATATAAGAAAAAAAATTGTCCTGCACTTCGTAATTCATTACGTTTTCACTGTTTCAGTGATGACTGTAAATATTATCATGAACATGCATAAATCCTGATGCAGCTTGGCCAGACATTTGTTAGCAGAATGCAATGTTGTTGTTTTTCTGTGGGGGAAAACCCCCTCAGGTGATCAATTTGGATGTTCTCAACCCAGGACTGAATATTGGATTTACCACTGATTATTCAATCCTTCTTTCTTAAATGGATTCTTCAACTTCCTCTCCAGAGTAACGGCTTGTGCTTTCAAACATGCACTGTTGAAGCTGTGATGCCCTCTATTGGCTAAAAATGTTAACACTATAAACATTCACAGCTGTATGTTTCAACAAAGTCAGACAACACAGCAGCTTAATAAAGGAGGAATGTGTAAAGCACATTAGACACTGGATACTTATTAACTTCCTCTTACTTAATTCTGACAAGACCGAAGTACTTGTACTAGGACCACATGAAGCTAGAAGAAAACTTTCTGATTACATAGTAACTCTGGATGTCCGTTCTGTTTCATCATGAGAATCAGTAAAAGACCTCGGTGTGATTATTGACTCTAGTCTATCATTTGAAGCTTGTGTAGATAATATTACTAGGATAGCTTTCTTTCATCTCAGAAATGTTGCTAAGATAAGAAATACAATTTCACTTCATGATGCAGAAAAATTTGTTCATGCTTTCATCACCTTTTGGTTGGATCATTGTAATGCAGAATGCAGCTGCAAGAGTCCTTACTAGAACCAGAAGATATGATCACATCACCCCGATCTTAACCACACTGCACTGGCGCCCAGTGAAATCCCGCCTTGATTATAAAATACTAGTATAAACTTATAAAGAACCGATTGGTCTTGCGCCACAGTACCTGAGCAAACTTTTGGTCTTTTATGATCCGCCATGCCTACTTAGATCAAAAGGTACAGGCTATTTGTTTATTGAATAGTGAAGGCTACAGCAGTGGGAAGAGCTTTTTCTTATAAAGCCCCACAGGTATGGAACAGCCTTCCAATTAGTGTTCAGTCCAGGCTGAAAACATATTTGTTTAATCAAGCTTACCATAAATAGACTTTATTTTACGCAAATTACACAGTCTTATCCATTAATGGATAGTAAGTATACCTAATAATCTCTCTCTCTCTCTCTTTACCTCCATCTCCCTCTCTCCCTCTATCGAGCCACACATGATTTTATTGAGATGCCAATGATCCTGACCCTTCTGCTCTCTGGACCTGCCTGATCCATCCTGATGCCCTACTTCTGGTTGGAGTTATAATCAACTGGAGGCTGCAGCCTGGAGATTGCTGAGGATGGTGCTGCTTGAAGTACCATGGAAATGGTTTTGAACCTCAATTTCACACGAACAGTTGTGCTGTGGTTGCTGGGACTACGGTTGCTGGTATGGCTTTAGGAATGCAATTACCACTTTGCACTCAAGTCTCCTTAAGTGAACAGTAGATTAGTTCAAAAAACAGACTTCATATAAAAACTATAATGAACTTTCTTTTACTTTCAGACTATCCGGTGTTACCCAGATGAAGACGGGTTCCCTTCGGAGTCTGGTTCCTCTCAAGGTTTCTTCCTCATATCATCTTAGGGAGTTTACCACGCCAGGGAGCATTGTGCTGTAGTAGAACAGTTTATTGGAGCCTCACCAGGAGTGCTGACGCAGTGCACAGTTATTCCAGTGGGCACGTTTATATGTCCTGAAATAAATCTTTAGAGAGCATAGCTCATTTGTTAGGAGTTATGCCTTCTGGGAATTCTTCATGCTTTATTAGCCTAAGCTGCTCAGAGTCATACGTATAATTAAAATGCCTTCTTGTTTTATATTTGTAATATTGTAATGGAGTTGTTTGCTCAGTTGATGGTAATAATATATGGTGCTCTTTAAAACAGGATCTGTATTGTGTGGGTTTGGCTGCAATTTTGGAATAAAGTGAAATGTGTCATGGCGGTTTCTGCCTTCTCATTTTTCTTCCTGTTACATTTTTGAGTATTTGTTTTCACTGATGAACATTTAGAGACTGAAGTTTTTGTTAGGTGCTAGCGCTTGAGGATGTTCAAGAGAATTAAGTTGCCAGAGCTGCTTCTTCTGTGAATGTATTTTTTAATCTGAAGTGAAAGCACATTATATAGCGATATCTACTACCTCAAATGCTTGCAACACGAAGAGAACTCCAAAGAAAATGCATTTAAATCATTTATTTAATCATTCATCTACAGTCATGGGAACACCCTGGACGAGATGCCAATCCATCGCAGAGCACCATGCACACACATATTCACACACTCATTCACACATACCGTAGGAGCAATTAATCATAACCAACCCACATACTGGAACGTTTCTGGAGGTGGGAGGAAACTGGAAAATCCAGAGGAAACCCAAGAGAACCCGTGTAAAACATGTGAAACTCTGCACAGATATTATGCTGTGGCCAGGGTCGAACTGGGAATGCTGGAGCTGTGAGTTAGCAATGCTAGATTTACTTATTAATTTAACATACAATATTTAAAATTAATCATTTACTTTTTCATAATAACGGTTGTACTTTCAAAAATTACCTTGTAAGTGCATATTACAATATCACTGAATGAGCGAGTGTACTTTTCTTCTTCCTATGATCTTCAGGAAATTCACCCACTGAGCATTTTATTTTCTGACTTGACTCCTAGTGTTCATGGGATAGACTCTGGTTCCACCATAACCTTGATCGGGATGGAGTGGTTACTGAAGATAAATGAATGTAAATTTTTAAGTAAACCATTAGTAAATCTTTTAGTGTCTTTAGTGTTATGATAATTGCATAAAAGATTAGCAGCTAATCAACCGCCCCATTGGAAAAAAAGGGAAAAAACCCCAATATAAACCATCACAGAATTTGTCATGGTTTTAATGGTTATAATGGGAAATGTATGGATTGTAAATGCTATTGTAATGGTCCCTGTGGGTTGCTACTGGTAATTTGTTGCCTTCTATTGGTGGCATTTTTTGTCTATTAGAAACCATTAAGGACCAATAAAGGTAATTAGTTAGTTAATTAGTTACTGTTACATTTACATAGCGCTTTTCTAGACATTCAAAGCACTTTACATAGTATGGGAAGGATCTCCTCAACCACCACTACTAGTGTGTAGCAGCCACCTGGATGATGTGACGGCAGCCATACTGCATCAGAAAGCCCACCACGCCAATTCAGAGATGGGGACTACTAGGGGGCCATGATAAATAGATAAGGGCCAATGGGGTAATTTTGTGAGGACACCAGGGTTATACCCCTAACTCTTTTACAATGAGAGTCCTTGGATTTTTAATGACTAGTAATGGTTTTAATGATTAGTTGATGGTTTATAGTGGTATTTGTAGTGGACACCATTACAATTTCTGTGATGGTTTCTATTATTTGTTTGTCCCCGCCCCCCAGCATGGACAGTTTGTGTATATCTAATACTATGCTAAAACACTAAAACGAGATCAATGTAAACAGTTAAATGTACATGTTCTTAAATTCTGTGTTTAAAAAAAACAAAAACATTTTTGTAAACAGGCAAAATGGCGCCCTAGTCATGGAATCCTTTATCTCTGTACGAACTAACAGTTTGTGGTTGTAACCAGCAGATGGCGCGACTGTGTCTATGTGCTTGATGTTTCCCGACAAAAGAAGCGCTTTGGTTCGGCTTTTGATTCAAATACAAAGGCAGTAGGCAAGTTCACTGGAACTGACCAGCGATGAAAACACAGTCGCTTCCCAGACCAAACAGCACCACGTCAGCTGCAACAATGGCGCTTTGCACCGTGCACAGAATAACCGCTTTCATAATAACCCCGCCCATTCAACCCCGTATCCTAGCAACCACGACTTATTCTCTTTCTTATTGGTCACGATTCAAGTTTCCGCCATATTCAAACACTTGTCCTCCAGATGAGTGTGGGTTTACACATTTCCCTCCAGTGAACATCGCAGACATATAGAGTTCTTGTTGTTGTTTACGGCGTACAGCTAGAGTTTAAAATGGAGGAAACAGATGCGACACGAGACGCGGTGCCGGAGGTGAGGAATGAGAGACCGAAGAGAAAAGCGAGCTGTAGGAGACAGTCGAGCGTCCTTGCGGCGGAGTCGTCCTCCCCCGGGAGCGGGAGCAGCGGCGGCCAACGGTGAGGAGAAAATGGCGGCGATCTGAAAGTCTAACTCTTCCTATCTCACTTCATCTTAACTCCGCTTCCTGGCGCGTCGGCTCGCTGTGCATTCCGATTCATATGCGTAGACACTCTTCATACTGTCATGGCGCCAAACAGATGATCATAAACGGTTCTCGCGACTTTTTATGTATTTAAATGAAATATAGATTTGTTGCTTTGTTGTGTTTTGAAGCCTGTCTCTTTTTTTTGAGTTTATCCTAACTTGCCTATGCTAACGTGTAGTTTAATTCGAGCGTTTGGTGATTTTAGCACAAACGTATTAAACCTAAGAGTTTTTTTTTAAATAAATAAGTAAATCTAGTTAACTATAGTGGCAGGTGGCTGACTTGTGTAATTCCTCCTGTCGCCACATGGTGGCGATACATACACGCATGAGTTCTTCAGCATGGGGGGGTCACAGCAGAGCTTCTGTTATGAGCCCCAGATAAGGCAATTTTACACTGGTACTCATGTTTAATCTTTCCCATGATCCTCAACAGTGTTGCACATTATAACGTTGGCCATTTTGGGAAAAGAAACTACAGGGCATCTCCATACCTGTGACTACGTTTACATGGACAGCAGTAATCAAATTATTGACCTGAATAAGACCCTATTCTGATTAAGGTGTTTACATGACTTTCTTTTAGAATACTCCTTTCATGTTCAGGTTTGACATGTTATAGATCATAGATCGATTAACGTCATTATGTCCCCACGCCACGCCGCCCGACGTTCCCTCCAGAATTTTACGTATCGACATACAGTTCGTCTTCGTTATGGGACCGTATACAGTTTTGGGTGTTTTTATGTTAAATTTTAACAAACGCTTTAATTATTTGTCATGCTGTACATGCAAATAGGCGACTGCTTGAAGCCATGGGCTGCGTCCCAAACCGCGTACTTACCTGCAGTATAGTAGCTGAAATACATGTATCTCGCCTACTATATACTAGGTAAGCACGCGGTTTGGGACGCAGCCGTGCTCTCTTGTTTGCCGTAAAACGGTTGAGCGCTGCCGTGTGTGTATGTTTCCTGTCTCAAAACGCTGTGAAAACTCTCAGATGATGTTAATAACGTGATTCAGGTGTGTACACGTCTGTATACACGTCGATAATGCAACTAAAGTAGGAATACTCCATATGTCTTAATTAAATTGTCTTTACTTCGAGTATGACTTTAGTCGGATTAAGGTCATTAAGAATTGCTGTTTACATGCTAGTTTCTTAATCAGAGTATCATCTTTAATCCAATAATATTGGATTATTGTTGTCCATGTAAACATACTGATTGTCATTTGAGTATTAAAATAAAGACAAAGAAAGCTTAACTCTTAATTTCCTGCCATTTTAGAAAAACTAATTATGACCGAATCAAGAACAGAGCATTTGGGAAGATGTCCGCGATAACTGTAAAGCTCACGTATAGATCTTTTGAAAGAAATATTTTTATAGACAATACACTCAGCACAGTTGACGAACACTTCAGACTGATTAAATGAATCTTGCGCCATGTCAGTTTGAGAGAAAGTAGAGTTCAGCGCTCATCACAACGATAATGTGATCTTAATGACCCTGCTAATATTTTCTCCTCTGTGCAGTGCACTCCTTGGAAACGTCTGACGTGATCACTTTGCTACCCCGTCCCTACCATCCCTACATTTAAAAACAAACAAACACGCCCAAGCCACTTTTGAGCTACGCACACTTATTCATCATTATTCCCATCCTGTAAATAACAAGTTGCCTCTAATCCATAGTTCGCATTCTTAGGCTACAGGCCCTCAGCGTCGTCGTCTGTGGTCATCTTTACTGCCCGCTCTCGAACACGAGACGTTTGTAACGCTCAGGAGGAAGGTTTCCCACGCAGAATAACTCTGAGGTTATTCACGTGTACAGAGCGGTAGAAAAGATTACGGCTGGCTGTCAGTACACATTGCCACACAGGTGTTCTCAGTGAGGTTTAATCTTGTTTCGATGTAAGCTTATTGTTCTGGCTTTGAGGTAAGAGTGTGTCAGAATTGGCCCGTGGCATTTGTGTGGGTGTGAGGAGGAGTATGTAAGCGCTAGACTGTGTTAAATACTGTATTCTGTTTACGCTCTCCAACCTTCCAGATGAATTCGAGGGTGTGTTTATGTGTCTGTGGGTGGGTTTCGGAGGAAGGGTTGTTTACTATTTCATCAAAATATATAGCAAAGGATTTACCTGTTTAGTTCAAATCTCATTTATTTCAGTGGTAAATATGATAGCCGACCCATCGGGCAATGAAAGAAAGTATGAACGTGATGCTGTGCACAAAACGAGGTCAGTGAAGACATGGTTTGCCAACGTCGGACTTGAACTTGAGTGACCTGCACAGAGCCCTGACCACAACACCACTGAACACCTTTGGGATGAACTGGAACACCGACTGCACCCCAGGCCGCATCACTCAACGTCAGTGCCTGACTTCACTAATACCCTTGTAGCTGAATGAACACACATCCCCACAGCCACGCTCCAAAATCTAGTGGAAAGCCTTCCCCGAAGAATGGAGGTTGTTATAACAGCAAAGTGGAATACATCTGTTCAACAAACACATCTGGGCGTGATGGTTAGGTGTCAACATACCACATAGCGTTTAAAGCCAGTTAAATGCATTTAATACAGATGCAGTGTATGAATTACTGGGAGTGGACGGGTTTAAAGACGTGGTCAATATCCGTCCGTCCAGTTTCTGTACTGCTTAATCCTCCACAGAGTTGTGGGGAGCCTGGAGCCTGTCCCAGGGAACTCTGGGTACAAGGTAGGATGAACCCTGGTCAATATCATCATCCGATGATAATGACATTGTTGATGTCGCACGATGAGTGTAGTGCAGCAGGCAGTGGGATTCAGAAGCATGAGCTATAGTGTAGCCGCACCACCATGATGCTCCTGATTTTAGTATTTTGAAACATCAAGCCTGTCAGCTGTCAGACACCTTTGACCCTCAGTGGTATTTTCATCACATGCTGCACTGTCGGCCCGTTGCGGTACTACAAGAGCATACAGGGAGAAAGAACTCTGATTGTTTAGCTGAGCAAATTGGTGATGAGGGAGTTTCTTGTTTCTTTAAATGCGTCTCCATGCGTGTCCTGTCCTTGTTGAGACAAACGTATTTGCCGAAAGAGATGTTCACGGTCACTCTAAAGCGGCGTCGCCGAATGATGCCGCATTGCACATGTCTTAACAAATCTACATGTACACAATGCTGTGATTTACACACTGAACAAACATCAGTGAAAAGTTTGGTTTGCATAGCATAAAATATTATGGGGAAAAAACCCCAAATTAATTCATGCACATCTAATTGACTTCTCTATAAAAGTTTTATTTGAATTTTCATTATCAGTAAACCTGGTTGGTCGACTAACCACTGCAGCTTTAGCTCACTAGGTCCATGCCTTTCACTGCAGCACCCACCTAATGCAGTCCCGGAAATAACCTAAGCATTTCTTCCTCTCGCACACGGACACAGAGTGAGTTTGGGCTTGCTTGTTATTTCCTGTGATCAATCATCAAACATAATCCAGCATTCATGTGGAAATTCTTCTCAGCCTTAAGGCAATTACTGCTCTTTCTTTCATTTTTCTCTCACCCATATCACATTCTCTTTCACAGATCTCCCCAACCATTATACTACAGCGATATGATCCCTCACATCACACCTACCCTCATGCACTAGACATGAGCTCACTTCTTCTTTTCCTAGCAACAATGTTCAGGAGTTTTGTAAGGATGATGCACAGCTCGCTCAACTACAGGTTTGTACAAGAGGCTGCATTTGACAAGCATGGGTAGGTTTTGGCTACAGCATTTGTGAAATAACGCAAAGCGCCTGCTTATTTCTACTTCAACATGTCTTGCAGCGTGCTTCAATCCTCCCCGTTTCTCTCTCCTTCCTTCTTGTGCTCGATTGTTCTACAGGAAATGCTCCACCTTCATCAAACTATCATTACAAGCGCACACTGCTAATCAACGTTTACACATTTAGGTAGTGCTGGAACTGTGAATTAGCACTGCGACTGTTAATAGTGCAAGTGGTCTCCGCGTCAGGCGCTCCACCCGTTGCATACAGAGCATCGGATGTCTTTGGTGCACTTTTCTGACTCCTACGTTCAGGATGTTGAGGGTTGAAACCTGATTGGCTCGCCTCAGTAAAAGTTTCAGAGCAAGATGGACGTCATCGATTATCTTCTTATCGAAGTTATTAAAGAGTTTGGTGTAGCTGCTTGGGCAGACCCCAGTGAGGCCCGAGCGACCATTTAGAGACCACCCTGACTCGGCACACATCTCTGTTAGCTGTGGCCACATTCCCTGTGTGCTACAATAACAAATGGATGAGAGAAGAGGGACAGCAGCTGAAACGAGGCAAGTGTCGTGTCCCAGACGAGAGTTTACCGCAGAACGAATTCCTCAGTGCTCGTGTGCCTTTAAAAAGTTTCATCAGCGAGGTGGTAGATATGACCATGTTACCCCTGCATCCTTCCATCTAATCAATTGGCAATGAATACAAAGGGTCAGAGTCTGCATGGTTATTTACACGGTCTACTACTTATGAGTTGAAAAGTGAAATACCTCTCAATACTTTTATTTCTTCTCCTCTGTATAGGTATAAAATAGGAGGAAAAACTACTTATCAGGAAGCTTTGTTGCTTCCTTCCTTTACGAAATCCTCAGCCAGCATTTTATATTTACACTCATGGCATTGGTAGACACTCTTATCTCATTTTTACAACTGAGCAGTCATGGGTTAACGACCTTACTCAAGCTGGGATTTGAACTCATGACCTTCAGAAGACCATCAGAAGGCCAGTGTCTTAACCATCAAGCTATGGCAGGCCTGTAATGCTTTGCACCAAAATAAGAAACTTGATTTAGGGAGCTTTAAAATACCATATTTGATTGAAAGTTTTTGGCATGACATAAACTTATTAATGAATTTATAAGGTCTAATGTTCCAGCTACACGGCTAGTGCTGATACGCAGTGACCTAGTTAATTATGTCATAATTAACTGAGGAAGTTCAAATAATCAGCTGTACAACCCTGGTGCAAAGCTTTTATTGCATACAAGCCAGGGATGTGAAGTAATTACAGTTACAAAGGGCATTTTTTTTTTCAGGGTGTCTTTAATGTAGATTTGCATAGATAATGTAGATGTACCACAGGAACAACGGAGACCGTTCCCGAGCCCTAGCTGTTTATCTGTAATAAAAAAATCAATACTTGCACTGTGGTTGAAGTGATCCACTCAGATGGAGTCCGTGGGTGGTAGCACCGGTCAGACTCACTCACACACTGCAGATTAGCTGATGAACGCAAGAATGTTTCAGTGTGTTAGGGAGGGGGTTCTCACCTGTGCTGCTGAAAAAGGACTCGTTATCTGTGTCAACATGACCCCGCACGCACAGTTGTTTCCAGGCCCCAAATAAAGAGCCGCGCTGCTTTCGGACAAAGAGAGGGAATTAAGAGGAGAAGACGTGGTGCTCTGGATCCTCTGAATGAGTGCAGAAGCTAGGGGATTAAGAGTTGGTGCGATGGCTCATATTTGACAGCTTCGTTCCTCTCCGCCTGCTTTTTCAACCATCAGCTGAAGATGCAGCATCACGGAAAGCAGCGCTACACCAGGCTCGGGGTGTGGTACGTAACGTGTGTTTGATATTAAGTTATAGGCATGGAGGAATGCAGATGACTCTGGTGTGAATGGTTGACCAGTTCATTAGCTAGTCCACAGGGTAAGTAAAAGCTCCAGTCTGCTAGACAGTTTCATGTTTTTGTTGCCCAGAAACCTGACTAGGCAGAATAAATGGTTGCTAAGGTACTGTAATAGTGTATAATGAACAAGTTCATGCCTTAAGTGACTAAGGGAGACAAATATATGGCCTTCAGACCCATGTGTACTTCTTGAGCAACCGTTTCCAGATTTGTTCCATTTTTATTGTTAGAATAACCTATTTTCTAGGAGGGCTTTCCACTAGGTTTTTGGAGCGTGGCTGTGGGGATATGTGTTCATTCAGTCACAAGATCGTTAGTGAGGTCAGGTATTAATATTGGGCGAGGAGGCTTGGTGTGCAGTTGGCGTTCAAATTCATCCCAAAGGTGCTCAGTTTGGTTCAGGTCCGGGCTCTGTGCAGGAGTTTTTCAACTCCAACCTTTCGCAGTTCATGTCCTCATGGAGCTCTCTTTGTGCACAGGGGAGTTATCATGCTGGAGCATGTTTGGGTCTCTTGGTTTCAGTGAAGGGAAATTGTACTGCTACAGCGTACAAAGACGTTCTATACGATACAATGGCTACAATTTAGGGAAGAACCACATATGGCCGTGATGGTCAGGTGTCCTGTAAGTATAGTGTAAGTGAATTCTGGTGATGGGGACGACCGTGTAGACACGGGGACTATTCGGACTGGATTAGTTTTACGTGGGTAGATCAGATCGCTTGCAATTTTTCCAGAGTAACTGCAGATTTGGGTTAAGACTCATCATGTGACGTCATCGCAACGTGCATTCAGCCAAAGCCCTCTTCGATTCATGCGCGTCGAAGACAAGTACAGCTAAATGGCCTCATTTACCAACAAACATCGCTGTGAAGGACCATGCGAAACCATTTCATGCAACTGCAATTTCTCCGATTCGAAAAAAACTTCACACAAAAAAGCAGCAGCAAAATCAAACATTTTGGCTGCAACGATCACCAAAAACCGCTAGATCTGGTAATGTAATTATTCCCAAAGTATCTCTGGGATTTTAGTAATTATTTATGTATTTATGCTCACTTCAGGATGTCCTGTATTTGTCTGTGTTATGGACGGCGCACTTTGGTTCTGAGAAAATGATCAGCGTATGACCTTCGAGTCGGGATTAGTATTCTGTTGCTTGCGCTAACCTGCAGGATTTCTGTTTTGAAATCGGTTATACGTAAATACATTTTACGTTTGTGTTTTTAACCGTTTCTCTTATTGCATGACTCTCATTTTGTTTGCCACAGGCCTGCTTTGAGAAGAGGAAGTTCTTTCACCTTTCTTACACCCGGCCCTCACTGGGACTTCACTTTGGTGAGTAAACGATCGTCTTTCATAGTACGAGCCCTAGAATGGCTATTGTGAGGAGTAGTCGACATTCCACACGGATATTTCTGCACTTTATGTGCGAGGTATTTTTAGTGGAGATCAACCTCGAAAGCTAGGAGACATGTTTTTACGGATAAAGTGGTCCACTTGTCACCCAACACCTCTCGGGGCTTTTGGACAAAACGAAGAGACTATAAAGCCTGTCAGAGTGTGTGTTTATGGGTTTAGCGCAAAGAGCACTTCTAATCTCTTCTCCTCCTGATGTAAACAGTGTCTCTTGGTGTGTGTGTGTGTGTGTGTGCACGTACGTCTGGGGAAGCTGTTGTGGAGTTTCAGAGTGGCTCTTCCTGTTCCGTGTTGACAGTGCTGTTCTGTTCATCCTCACGTGCAGCTCTTCCTTGGGTTTGCTCATCTAGCCTTAGATTATTAGCCGTCCTCTTTTCCTGTTCCAACTGGTAACAGACTAAACTCTCTAGCCTGTCTGTGTGTATGTGCTGCATTAACATTTCAGACTGTATGCTTTTCATGTTAATATCTTCTCTAACGAGGGTTTCTGTTTTGTACCTATTACAGCATTGAACTTTGACTAGAACACTGCAAAAGGCCATTAGAGTGCCCCATACATACAACACAAGGGTTCTTTAAAGATTCTCGCAGGGGTGCGGTTATACTGAATATCAGTTACTCCATGTTAATTTCTTATTTAGAAAACTGTTGTATAGAAGCGATATCGCACTCGCGATTGTGTGCTTATACTGAATATCGGCACAGCTGTGATCGGGCCTTAGGCAGCCCAGTATTATATCAATTAACTGACGTTTTGGACACAATTTGTCCAAATAATTTGGTTATTTTTAGTATGTTCGCCTCACACCTCCAAGGTCGGGGATTCGACTCCTGCTTTGAGTTTGCATGGTTCATCCCCCAGTCCAAAGACATGCACGTTATTGGCATTGCTGATTGGCATGTCCTAAGTTGGTTGGTTGTGTGATTGTGTCCTGTGACGGATTGGCACCCCGTCCAGGGTGTACCCCGCCTTGTGCCCCTTGCTCCCTGGGAAAAGCTCCAGGTTCCCTGCAACCCTGAAGTATAAGCAGTATAGAAAATGGATGGACTATGGATGCTATGTGAACAGAAACGGACCCTAAAGAAGCCACACTCACTTTATAGCCCGTCATCTAGCTGGCTGGCTAGCTCACAATTCCTGTTAATGGTGCATTTGGTAACATTAGCTTCCCTTCTTCCTTTTCATCTTCATCTAACGAGCTTTTATATAAAAATATCTTTTGCAATGTCCAACGATGATGTTTCTAACTCTACTGTAGTATGGCTTTAGTGGGATTTTACGTTGTGAAAACAGACAAGCGGAGTGATGCACACAGTGAAACGTCCCTTATAATGAATATAATGAGCTTATAATGAATACATGCACTCTTGGAACACTGCTCGACCAATCAGATTAGTGGACCGGAACTGTTGTATAATAGTAAAAGAGAATATTCTGGCTATTATATGACTTTCCACCCATGCAACCCATTTTAATTTCAATTCTTATAAGATTCAGTTGACATTATTTATAGACATGACCTAACTTTTATAATGAGTTTCCAAAAACTTTTGATGATTAAAAAAAATTGTTACAGACCCCCTGGCTCTCCATCACGGACCCCACTTTGAGAACCTATAAACAGAAAAGATTATTATAAACTACAGCTATATAAATGAGGAGATTGGAGAAGAAACGTGCGATTTTAACTCTGTACATGTTTTAGTAATGACCTCATAATAAAAATAATATACTTTTATCTCGTCGTGTTTAACTTTCCGAGTCTGAAGATGTGAAGGGTTCAGGTAGAATCTTCACGGTGCCACAGGGTATAATGAGCACAAGTCCACTGGGATGGGAATTATTAATCTTGAGTAAAGTTCATCAGTTATTTAGTATTGTTTCATTTGGCACTATCATTTTTAATGGTTATTAGTCCATATTAAAAGAACAGTGGAAAGCATAGAACATGCTGGACTTTAAGCAATTTGAGACTAGGCTTGCTGCGATATCCGGTGTTCAGGCCACACGCCGATTACATCACTTGCTCACCGCGACACCGCCCCCACTGTCGTTTTGCCATTTTATAGTAATAATCATTTAGTTCAGTTACAATTTAAAAACTGGATGTGCAAAAGTGAAACGCGCACGGGCATTCATAAGCCCCACATTACCTGCATTACCACTGTTGTCACATGTCTATTAGTCACTTCCCTACTTGATTCCTGTATCGGTGCTTTATTTCCATAGACACTTCAGGTAAAAAACATGGTGTAACTACACATACATTTCATAGTTTATACATCAATGACACCTTAAGGTCATCAGATTTTTTTCCCCCCATGCAACTTGTTTTAGTGAAGGTTTGCTTTCTTGTTTTACAATAGCTATAATGACTACTACATTAGGCAAGGTTAATCCCTTCATATGAGCTCACATGCCTTTGCGTGACTGTCGGCCAGCTGCTGCAGATAAACATCTGATCCTACGATACCTCAAGCCTTCCTTTGTCCAGCGCTGCCTCTCACCGTCATAAGAGAATGTACAAAGCTCCCATTCCTCCTGGATCAGTTAAGTGCCATTTGAAGTAAATGTAAACTGGTGTCTGATTGGGAACAGAGCGCAAGAGGCCCGATTAGAAAGGAAACAAAGAGGCCGGGTGAATTCCACCGTTTATGAAGGCCAAGTGAAACTCTAGCCATCATTCCTCCAAGGCGAATCGGAGGGAGAGGAGGAGAAGCGGGTTCTTCATCCTTTGCCAAATGATTGCTTTGATATAAAGGTATCCCATCCACCCCCCCCCCTCCCCCCACAGAATACGTGCATGCATTAGCTCATCAGATGAACATGTGGCGCTCATTAAGCTTCCAGTTGGTGCTTCATTATCTCACCTTCAAAACAGTATTTTGGTCAAAGTTTCACATAACCCACCTCGTCCTTTTTGAAATATCTCTGCACCAAGGTAAAGGAGGGAGTGAGTTTGATGTGGGCACACATCCATGGCCTGACTAAAAGCAGGTTGGGAAGCCTCAGGGCAAATACAGAATAATGTGTTTTCACTGGTTTCCAGTTTGTTTGAAAGATGGCCTTGGCGTGTCTGTAACGTGGAGATTTCTTGGGTTTTCCTGAGCTGTTCCAAACTACACACAAAACCTTAAGTATGAGCAAAATGATGAGAGGAGATTTGATGACATTGAAAACCGAGGAGCTTGTTTGTGTTCGCGACAGACAAAATTTTGTTTTGTTTTGTTTTTTTCCCCCCTTGAATATTTCCCAACTTTATCCACCAGCCAGCTCTCCCCATCATATGACGGCGATCAGCCAGGGACAGCTCAGTCGTGCTTCCTCCGAGAAGCTAGCCAACACATCTATTCTGCTCATGCTGTGTACAGCATGACACTCATAAGGAAGTGATCAATGGGGGAGAGAGGGGATAAAGCCATTACTCTCACCTAAGGAGCACGACCATTTTGCGCCCTTGGCTTGCAGCAATGGATGGCTGTATCCATCCATCCATTTTCTGTACCACTTATCCTACACAGGGTTGTGGGGACCCTGGAGCCCATCCTAGGGGACCTGGAGGCACAAGACCGGGGACACCCTAGACGGGGTGCCAACCAATTGCAGGGCACATTCACACACACACCCATTCACACACTACAGACAGTTTAGATGCCAGTAAACTAGAGATCGATCATTATTGATTTTTATTTATTTTTATAACGGATATACCGATTATTTGCATGTTTGTGACTGATCTGCAGAACAGATATTTATTTACTGTTTTGCTTCAGTTTTTGACACAATGATGACGACCACCACTGAACTTAACAAATCGTTATTTATAACAATTTTGTCAGTTTTACTTCCTCTTTCCATATAAAACAAAACCACTCTTATTTATACACCAATAAATAGAGGAATATGAAGAGTGCAAAAAAATATGTACACTGTTACTAAAGTGTTTTTTTTATTTTTACATAAAAGCTTTGGTAATGTAAACAAATAAAGCACGTAAAACTAATTAACATCTTTTTTTTAAAAATGTATTTTAAAAAAAAAAAACAGATGCGGTGCTGCAATGGCAGTCCTGCGCACAAAAAGGCCACAAGATGGCACCACTTAACGGTAGATCTGATATTACAAAACGGATATCCGATTATGGAAAAAATGCTTAAATATCGGTAAAACCGATTTATCGGTCGTTTGTCTTTGGACTGGGGGAGGAAACCAGAGTACCCAGAGAAGTAAAAAATACACGGGTAGAACATGCAAACTCAAATTGTGAACATGCATATTAATCTTTATAATTAAAATGTGATCTTCAGTGGGGTCCAAGATTTATTTTGTAGTGACATTCTGAGTTGACTTTTCCCCCCTAGTTTTAAACATATTTCATTGACATGTTAGTATATTTTGAGTCCGTTTTATGGCTTCCTACATTACCCACAATGTACCCTTCGACTTCCTGCCGGTGGTGGTGCAGTGGGATTTAGCCCTCACTTCATCTCTACCTAAAGAGATCGATGCAACAGAGCTTTAGTCCTTTGGTCTCTCAGACTACCATCACCGTCAGTGCTATCATACTCGACATCTCATAGATCGCTGCTTTAACTCCGTGAAGCTGTCCTATAGCTGCATCAGCAGTTTTGCTGTCTCCACTACTTCTATGCTGTATTTCCCATTAACATGGACACGAGGACGGTGCTGAAAATGAAGAGTGAGAAAAGCAGCTCATGTTCCTTTTGTTTTCAGGAGCGAACAGTGAAACCTGAAACAGTTTATCTAAACACCTTTACATTTGTGACATTTGGCAGACCCCCTTATCCAGAGGGACCTACAATTGTCTTTTTTTTTTTTTTTTTTTTTTTTTTTTTTATACTACTGAGCAGTTGAGGTTTATGGGCCTCGCTCAAGGGCCCAGCAGTGGCAGCTCGGCGGTGCTGGAATTTAAACTCCTGACCTTCCAATCAAAAGTCCAACGTCCTATCCACCTCCACATAAACCATCAATAAGACCACTATATTTAAGAGTTTTCCTTAAAAGCCACAAGTTTAACAATTATATAATTAGGTTTTGTTTTATTACACTTTTTTTTTTTTTTAAATATAAATAGTGTTGCCTAACTAAGCTGATTGATGACACCAACATCTTTCTGTAGAGCGATTCGCTTTTAATGAGTACAGTTTAGGCTAGTCGTCTTATGTAGCCTAAATATTTCTATTTCTGCAGAGAATTTCCAACTGCTAATGTGCTAGCTTTTTTCCTTACCAAGTTCAGTTGAGTGGAAAATTGAAATTAAATCAAAACAAACCGTGGGCTCCTCTACGTTTGTGAAGGGAGGGGATGCCAGAATACCTTCTGTCAGCAGATGTTCCTGTAAAAATATCTATCAGGCATGTTGTATATTCAGGCCACAGGGCACTCTGCACTGTTTTCCTTTCCATTTTAGTGTGGTAGTCCACAGCACTGATCAACCTCTTTTTTATTTTTCCATAGTCTGCACAGCGTGTAACTGGTTTCTGTTATGGTGAGGTTTCTGATTAAGCTCAGGTTGAAGTTAGTTATGGAGCATGTTTAAGGTTAGAGATGCGTTACACAAAGTTAAGTCACTATGTAAAAGTCAGTAATGGGCTAAATGGTTGAAATTCACATGTGTATGGTATGTAACAGTAAAGACTGTTTCTAGCTTTTTCTTTGGTGTTAAGTAATCTGTTCACCCAGATAACATCATGGCCCCTCCCCATTAAAGACCTTCAACACTGGTTTCTGTTGATTTGGACTGCTAATCACCCGTTTCTTACTCCTCTAACCTTTTCTAAGTACAAACTAAGCCTGTTCATCACAGGCCTGATTAATTCACTCTATTGTCTCTGAAGGGAGATTTTTCCAAATGAGCTTGTCCTTTATCACGGCTAATTACACTCACATTACCGAGCTGTTAACGGTGAATGCCTAATAAAAGGTTAGCTGAGTAGCTCTTAACCAGATCACTATTTGTCACAGCACTGGCATTTTTTGCGTGAAAGAAATGTTACTTGCAAATCAATATGCATTGAAAGTGTGTGGACTTGGTTGATTGGAAGAACCCTATTTTCACACTAGTCAGCAACTACTTACTTGTAGTTTGTCTCTTGTAGTGGCTTGTGGGTTTGTACTGATGAGAAATGGCAGTAGCCGAAATGAAAACGCTTCTGGAGCTGAATAGTGAAACACTCACCATGTTCTCTGCTACTTCCATCCAAGCTCCCATGCCCCCCCCCCCTATTGTCTCTATTTACATTTAATAAGAGGTCGTATATGACGGGATAAGAAACCATAGTTTTTCACATAGGATTGGTCAGAGCAATCGTTCAAGCAAACCGTTCGCCTTTGTCGCTCTACAGTGTCGTAGCGAATTTTCAGAATCGAGAAAATCTCAATTCACTCACAGCTCCATGTTGGGCATTCACATAGAACTGAATGCTTTTGTCATTTCTAAGTGTGAACATGGGGCAATAGTTTTAAAACTCAAGTTTTAGTCCTCCATGTTAGATGTTCAATGTTTTTTTTGCTACCAACAAACTCTATAGCTGTAAATGAATAGTCATGGACCCTGGATTATGAACATTATACAGCTACTCCAATATTGTGTACAATAATATTTTGGCTATTTATTGGAATTTATTTAAATCCTGAGATTGCCACCAACAGAACACATTACATCCAAGTTTACATTATTTATACATTATTGAGTTGTTTTTGAGTTCTTGAGGTTCAGATTAAACTCCTGACTACAAGAGCTCATGAAAAATCATAAAACCCCTGACTGTGCTTCATGGCCCCCACTTTGAGAACCACTGTCCTAAGTTATACTGAAATGAATGGGTAAATGGACTTGTATAGCACTTTTTTAACCTTTGTGGTGCCAAAGCACTTTACACCGTGTCTTATTCACCCATTCACACACACTCACACACCAATGGTAGCGCAGCTGCCATGCAAGGCGCTAACTTGCCCTCGGGAACAACTTTGGGTTTAGTGTCTTGCCCAAGGACACTTCGGCATGTTGAGTCATTTGGGCCGGGAATCAAACCGCCAACTCTACGATTAGTGGCCAACCCGCTCTACCACCTGAACCACAGCCGCCCCAATTGATCAGAGTCTCATTTTATCAAGTAGTTGAAGTTCCCCTTCAGCTGCAGTCTGCTGGCGGTGGTCTCGCTCAGCTCAGACCCACACATGGCTTGGTGTTAATGCAGCACTCGCAAATGGGACATACAAGCTCGAGATTTGGGCCTTGGACAATGTGGTGTTATGGGACCTTTGTGTGCTCTCGGAAGTTTGAGGACGAGGTGTGCCCTTTTTCTGTAAGTTTATTAAGTTGTAAGCAGGTCACCTGTTAAACCATCGTGACTGCCGTTCTTTGTGTTCACAAGTTTGTGGAATGACTTCCTGAAGTGAACCAGGAGCATACACACACACACAATGCAGGTTACACTTTTCACCTGCTGAGTTTCACCACACACACACCTACACGTTTACACATGCAGATGCTAAAGTCTCCTGGGGGTAATGATGGCCTTCCTGAGTTTGATGGGCCTCCTTGTGGGACATTGTAAACCTCAGTACTGTGTGCTTTGAGCAGCCACCCTGCCTTCAGGCCACCACGTCTGACAGGGTAGGCAGTGAATGAATGAGACAGAGAGTTCAGCCTTGTTTCTTTTCACAGTCGTGAGAGTGTGTATTGGGTGGGAGAAACACTTTTTTGTTTGTTTGGTAGTGAGAATATTTAGGCTTTCTATACAAAGTGTGGTTATTGAATTGTAACAGCCTTTTGTCTCTCCACAGAAACGGAAACGCAAAGAGAAGGATGAAGATGCGGTCAGTCTGTGCAGCTTTGATTTTAAGGTGAGTGTGTGTGTGTGTGTGAGACGTTTGAGACAATTGACGATAGGTGGAATATAATCGCCAATTCCTGATACCATCACCGTGGCTACCAAGTTTGACATTTTAACATTGTCTGTCAGAAAATATAGCGTCTGCACCTGTAAGATCGACAAAAATTGTTGTCTTTAATATGTTTGCTTTTAGTCTGTTTTTATTTATTTATTTATTTATTTATTTTTATCCATACCAACCCTATCTTCCATCTTTCTCTGTTGCGTCATAGCTTCTCTTTGTCCGTGCTTACCAAACAGATAAAGCCATGAATGGGGGAAAATCACACAACGTGTATACAAGAATTCAATCAGTATCTCCTCTGCTGTCAACATGGAGCACATCCACATTTAGTTTATATCATTTTCCACAGCGTGTCTTAAAGCGAATATCTCGTTAGGTTTATTTACAGTCTTGACTTCAGTTTTGCAAAGCATTACGAACCTTATCAATGGACAGGTAAGTTAAAAAAAAAAAAACTGACCTAATGCTAGCGAATAACTGCTTCTGATATTTTTTTTGCTGTAATGATGTAACGTGTACATGACACGTGCAGTCAGGTTAAAGGTGGAAAAAGATCGGATATGATTTATCTTGGATTCTTTTTTTTTCTTTCTTTCTTTCTTTTTTTTTTACATCACAAAAACCTGCAATTTTAACAGGGTTGTGTAGACGGTATTTCCGGCCACGTCCCGTTCTTTACTTCCCAGAGTCAGCGTTGCAGCAGTCTACACCCTTCTAAAGCCATGAGCGATACTGTTGCAGATTGGCGATAGTTAGGGGACACTATAGGACAGTGGTATCCTGTACAAGCTCATTAATGCCCTGATACATCTTCCAAACGCAACTCAAGTCTCAAGACGAACAAGACGTACATCTGATGAAAGACACGAGAAGTAAATTGTGTAATCTAGTTATCCAGAAACAGCTTGGGGCCCGTTATTACTACACATAGAAATTTAACTGGAACTAAATTAGGTGGCTTATCAAACAGCTTCACAGGCTAAGGAATAATATAAATGCTGAGCCTGCACTGGGGAAAATAACCTCGCATGTAATAAGATGTTGGGGAGAGAGAGAGAGAGAGAACGCTCTTAACACTTATCTTAAACACTATGATCATTATAAGAAATGACCCTGTTACAGCCTGATTAAAATCATGTTTATTTGCAGACGCAATGACAGGAAGTTGTTATAAACATTATAAACTAAATGAAATGTCTAGACTTTTTCTCCTAAAACGTAAATGTTTCATGATTATTCACTGCCATTGTGGTGTGTGTTTTTGTTTTTTGGAAAGCTGAATATGCCAGTATAGGAAAATGTGATGCACAGACCTGTTTGGTAGGCAACTTTGTTTTTTTTCTTTCCACCCTCACCAATCCTTTATTTTCTTTTTTGCAACCTTCGACAGGGATTGATTGTCTTTATACACCCATAGCAACGCTAACTGTCAGGACGATTGTACAGGCAGCGATCCTGTATTATGCACGCATCAGGAAAAACACAACGCAACGAGCAATTATACATCATGGCACAATAGTCTTCACTTTCTCAGTCCGGTTTCATTTCTCGGTGAGAGATCTCAGAGTTTGTCGCTATAATTTCTGATTGAAAATTTTTCAGTAATGTTTTTTACTTTGTTAATAGTAGTCCTTACCTCCCTTATGGTTTTTTACATGGACACTCATGTTAATATGCTAAAACAGTGAAGCAGTCAGAGTTTTTATTTATTTATTCATTTTTTATTTCTGATTTGAAATCTTAAAACCACTCATGCATTTCCATGCACACTCGAACCACACATTTTGACTGACACACGTGTTCTTTTTACTTTACCTCATGGTAAAAACATATACATTTACATTTATTCACTTAGCAGACGCTTTTATCCAAAGCGACTTACAAATAAGCAAAGCGATATATCAAGCAGGGAACAATACAAGTAGTGCTACTATACAAGATCCATTAATTGAATACCAGAGGAAGCAAAGTGCACAGAGTAGAGGTGTAAGTGCGTTGTCTGTGTTTTTTTGTTTTTTTTAGGAGTTCGTTAGGTGTTCTCGGAAAAGGTGGGTCTTTATCTGTTTTTTGAAGATAGTGAGAGATTCTGCCGTCCGGATTGAGGTCGGAAGAACATTCCACAACCGGGGAACGGTATGCATGAAGGTTCTGGAAAGGGACCTTACGCCTCGCTGAGTGGGAACTACTAAACGTCGGTCGCTAGTCGATCGCAGATTGCGAGAGGGAATGTATGCCTTCAGAAGAGAGTTGAGGTAGGAGGGTGCTGTTCCTGACAAGGTCTTGTAGGTGAGCATCAAGGCCTTGAACTTGATGCGGGCAGCTACAGGAAGCCAGTGGAGGGAGATGAAGAGGGGTGTGACATGAGTTGTCTTGGGCTGGTTGAAGACGAGGCGCGCTGCAGCATTCTGAATCATTTGAAGGGGTTTGATGGAGCTGGCTGGGAGGCCTGAAAGCAGTGAGTTGCAGTAGTCCAGTTTAGAGATGACAAGAGCCTGGACTAGTATCTGTGTAGCCTGTTTGGTGAGGAATGGTCGGATTTTCTTGATGTTGTACAGGATGAACCTACAGGACCTTGCAGTTGCTGAGATGTGGTCTGTAAAGGTCAAGCCCTCATCAAGAATCACCCCAAGGTTCCTGGCCGTCTTGGTTGGCATGAGTGTAAGTGAGCTGAGCTGTACAGTGAAGTTCTGGTTGATTGAGGGATAGGCTGGGATGACAAGAAGCTCCGATTTTCCCAGGTTAAGCTGAAGATGGTGCTTCTTCATCCAGACCGAGATGTCTGACAGGCAAGAAGAGATGCGTGCAGAAACAGATGGGTCGTCAGTCTGGAAGGACAAATAGAGCTGGGTGTCATCAGCGTAGCAGTGATAGGAAAAGCCATGAGACTCAATCACCTGACCGAGAGATGTAGTGTAGATGGAAAAGAGGAGTGGACCCAGAACTGACCCCTGTGGAACGCCGGTTGTGAGTTGCTGAGTTTAAGAAATACCTCCGCTCCATGATACCTTGAAGGATCTGTCCGAAAGATAGGATTCCACCCAGCGTAGAACCGTTCCAGTGATGCCCAGGTTGGAGAGAGTTGATAGGAGGATCTGATGGTTCACAGTGTCGAAGGCAGCAGAGAGATCAAGTAGGATTAGGACGGATGATCTAGAGGTTGCTCTTGCTAGTCGTAAGGCTTCAGTGACGGAAAGCAGAGCAGTCTCCGTGGAATGGTTGCTCTTGAAGCCAGATTGCTTGGTGTCTAGGAGGTTGTTGTGTGAGAAAATTGTAGAGTTGATTAAAAACGGCTCTTTTGAGAGTTTTGGAAAGAAAGGGGAGGAGGGAAACAGGTCTGTAATTGTCAACTATAGAAGGATTGAGTGATGGTTTCTTAAGCAGTGGGGTAACCCGGGCTTGCTTAAATATAAATATAAATATAAATATAAAAGCATGTCTCGCACTACATCAGGTTGTAGACCTTCCCCAGCCCCACCTCTTTGTCAAACACGGCACACACACTCGAATGCGCAAAACCTTCCTGTGTGTTTGAGGGGGAGGAGGAGACCCCACCGCATGTGTTCACTAAACCCCCCCCACCCCCAGAAATCATGAACTAAGAAACAGAAGTATTGGCACTGTGTGCCAGTAGAAGTAAGTAAACTAACGTACACTTGTGTATCGAATGACTGACATCACTGACAACACTGGCACTCAGTGTTGGTTATCAGATGTCCACTATGAATGTCAAAACATACAAGGTTTGCATTGATAAATCCGAAATCGTAATCAAAACTTTGATATTCCCAGAAAACATTGAGCATCCTGCTAAACCGGAAGCATCCGCTTGTTAAATCAGATATGTTCCCAAGAAATGCCCTGTGGCTTAGTTTTAAACTATACTCTACATTGTGTAATATGTGAATAATAGGAACGAGCATGAACATGCGGGGGTAAGGATGTGTAAATTTTAGTGTGCATGTCTGTCAGGACCATTTAGACCATTCTGTATATGCGTGTCTTTACAGTGGGGGGAGGAAGGGGGGTGTATTAGTTAACCCTTCTGTTTAGTAGCAACCAGTTCTGTTTGTGGGTGTGTTCACAAGTCCAAGCACTTAAACTACTGAGTAATGGATAGTCCAGTGTTTTCTGTTGATGTAATAAAGTGAAAAAGAAAGTTTAAAAGAATTCCCCAGCATGCACTCCAGGTGTAAAGAGATTATGCGTGTCCAAGGTTCAGAGATTATGTGTAGGTTTAAGACTATCCAAAAGGTTAGAGTCTCTAGGAAATGGAGCCACATCTTTTTCTATTTAAAAACAAGTCATCTGTTTAAAAAAAAATGGACAAGTTATCTCTCTCTATCTCTCTCTCTCTCATATATATATATATATATATATATATCACACACACATGCACAGTAACTCATTGCAAATGTTGTGATTCTGAGCTGACGAATTGAGGTTCACATTAGTTAGTTGTCTTGTATGTAAATTTACACACTCCCAGGAAAATTCTTAAGAATTCTCAAGAAAATTCTTTGAATTTATGTGACTTTTCGTGAATCCCAAAATCTTACAAAGGATTTACGCCAAAATCCGTTAATATCCAGCTGGATAATTTACGCCCGTTGATCCTTAAAAGATTCTCTGATGTCCGTACACACTACTTTCATCCACACAGTAAAAATGGCTCTACATCAGCCAGATCTTGCCTCCCCAGCAGTTTTTGGGATTTCTGAAGCTTGCTCTGTAGCACATTGAGGTGCATCACACCACCATGAAGTGCATTTAAAAAAACAAAAAAAAAAAAAAAAAAAAAAAAAAGGTTTATCCTTTCTTGTCCTTTTCACAAAAAAAAAAAAAAAAAAAAAATAATAATAATAAAAGCAACAATAATAGCCCAGACGTGCATGAAATCTGTTTCTCCCAGACATCCAGACGACTGATTTAAATGTTTTTTATTTTATTTATATGTATATATATATATATATATATATTTTGTGATGATAATGGAGCGTCTGTGAGACCTCGCACACTAAACGTCCTGTTGCTCTAAATGGCATTATTTCTACTGCGCACACTTTTTGTATTAACCATTGTAAACCGTTGCGTAGTTTCCCCCTTCCATCTCATCACAAACCCAGACATTGTTCAAACAATGCACGATGATGGTAAATTATTAAATAAACTCAATCAGTTGCTGTTCTTCTTTAGCTTCCGATGTGATACTTAGGACTATAGGCGATGATGAACACACCTCGTCCATCCGCTTCTTACTTACAGGGTGTGTTTGCTTTCATTTTCATGACTCATGACCGGATCTTGTAGGCAGGACTGCTTATTTGAAATATGAAGAATCTGACCTGGATTGCTCATCAGAAAGCTGCACGGTCTGTGTGTAAACCTTTTTGGAATAGATGAGGTACTGTAGAAACAGGAGAGAAATATTTTTTTTTGGGGGGGTGTAGGTGTAGATTAAAAGACTAAAAAAAAAATAATTCTCTGCATTTTTACAGCTTTCCATACACGTACACATACTGTACAGACTTGCCCCACTGACTGTATTACACATGGTCTCACCCTGTCTGCTCAAATCAGGAGTTACACACAGTCATCATTCTGAAACCAGGTGTCCTGCTGGACTATGCGTCGGATCCCCACTCCTCCATGACTAGTCCTGTAACATTACCATGGTTACGAGATGTTTTTGTGTGTGTGGGTATAGTATGGTCTACGCTGATGTAATACATGAATCATTAACACTGAATCAGATGTCTCGGGTTGAATCCGTAAAGCAACGTTGTCTGAGAAAGACCCGGTCTTTTTGACACCCTGTTCATTTTAGTTGGACAAATGTCCAGAAAAACAAAACGTTTCGTTTTATTAGAAGATGAACTGGCCACCAGAAGAGGGCAGCAGTCCACTCAGCTCAGAGGGGAAAAAGACCTTAAGCTTTTCAGTCTTTTTGACACTGCAAGGTTTTTACAACGCAGAAGAAATGTATGCGAAGTCTACCGGATATGTGGCGTATAGCTAATTTGTACCGTACAGTTTCCTAGACGTTTTCATTCCACCGGTTTCGTCAGAGCCGCAGTTGATGCGTGAAGCTAAGACGACAGTCACTTAGAAAAAGTTCATGAAAACCAGGATTCACATAAGTGCCACATCTACAAGGGTTCTGGTTACCCATATCAAATTAAAACACAGTATAGCTCGCTTGAAATCTTTCTGGTTGTTGGACCCAGACCAATCATTTTCTGTGTTTATTCAATCATTTATTAATAAAGTATTGTAACCGTTATGTATGATTTAGCAACAAAAAATTATTCCATGATTGATTTAAGGAAGAGAGATATGATTTCCAAACTTTGACTTTTGGGTTTAATCATTTGTTTGGATTAAGTTCCCTACCTGAGAATGAAGGATTAACCATTTAAGTTTGAAATGTTCAACTTTTTTTAATTTTAAAGGATTAGAAAGACTGAAGCACTGGATAGCTTTGTCCGGTCCTTCCGAACTACACTGCGGTGACTTAAACATGCATGGGGGAGAGTAGTTCTGCAAAGTCGAGATGTTTGTGTTTCACACCTATTTCTCCAGGTGTCTGGGTGTTACCTTGCAGGAGGCAGAGACCAGGTCGCACTGTCTGCTGTCCAAATCGTCCGTCACATGCCACGTCAAAACGGTACCGTCATGTAATTATCACCATTCTACGCCAAACCGGAGGCTATACGGATCTGATCTGTTATTGACTCATTCTGCACACGCGCACTCGCCCTAGGTTGGAGAAGCCACTTGGTAAATGGTAAATGTGCACTTATATAGCGCTTTTATCCAAAGCGCTTTACACTGTGTCTCATTCACCCATTCACACACACACTCACACACCAATGGTAGCAGAGCTGCCATGCAAGGTGCTAGCTTGCCATCAGGAGCAACTTGGGGTTCAGTGTCTTGCCCGAGGACACTTCGGCATATGGAGTCACCCGGGCCGGGAATCGAACCGCCAACCCTACGATTAGTGGACACCCCGCTCTACCACCTGCGCCACAGCCGCCCCTAGTCATGCCCCTAGTCACGCCCCTAGCCACAGCCGTACACTTAGTCATGTACTTGATGAAAAATGGTGCCACAAACGAGAGCAAATCGACGCATTCTTAGTCAAGAACCTGCTCTTGGTTTAAATCCTGAAGCTGACTTCGAGCAGCTTCCCATGCCAACACGAGATTTCACACTTCACTATTGACACAGCGGGATGAGCGGATACTAAACTGCGGTTTCTCCATTTGCTCAGGACTCATTCACAAGCCTTATTTACACCATTTTACACCAAGCCCTCACACTAACAATGCACAGGTCCATTTGCGCAGCTGAAGCTCTTAGTCCTCGCTGAATGGGAAAGAAAGAAGTAGTAAATACATACTCTAAATCTGTGTAGAGGACATAATTGACCCCTGAGGTGTGCTGCACAGATAGCCTAAGCCTTTAGATTACCTGAATCTAAATCACTTCAGCTTTTTTTTTTTGGGTGTGGCTTAGTTTAGTTTTTCACTTCTGTTATGTGAAACTTATTGTTACCTTTAGACCCAATTCCCGTTCCTTTAATCAATAGAGAGAGAGAGAGACCATCGAGCCGTGTTTGGTGTAGCCCTACCTCTATTGATCATCTCTCCCTTCCCCCATACCTGATAACGACTCCCTGCTTCATTAGACACACAGCTCTACCACTTCTCAGACTGCTGCTTCAATCCACTTTTACCCTCACAGGTCTCACTCTCACTACATTACATGTCACCTTAATCAAGTCTCAGTGAAACCCGTTGACGAATAAGTGTGAAAACAGTTTCTTTTCTTTTTGAGGGTTGCACATGATCATGTATTTAAGGGTTTGGTGATGTTAATCTAGAGCAATCAACAATGTGAATGGTTTGTTCTTATCTAAATGGGAGATTTAATTAAAAATGAGTTCTCATAAAATGCTATACCATCACAATGCTGAAACACTGGCTTGTACATGACTCATCATCTTTTAGTGTCTAAACTCATTTATGTGCTTCCACACTTCCACGACAAATTGAATGTTAATTGTTTGGGAAGGGGTTGCGTAATCATCGGTTTCATCATAGTGGGATTATCCGGTGTAATTTTCATGGCAAATGTGAACATGTACATTCCGGTAAAATGTCTTTAGGAGGCAGTGAAGTGTGTGACTCGATGAATATTGTAGGGAAATGTTTGAGGGCATTTGGCAAGCCTGTGTGAGTTTTGAATGTGAAAAGTGCAACACAGTGGACTCCGAGCTGGTGTGAGGGAGGGACCAAAGAATAAACCTCGCCCATTTTAAACAATAAGGGGTGGGAATAAGCAAAGCAACCTGAAAAACAGTCACGCCCTCTTGAGTATTTGAGATTTCATTCCCTCCCACATCCACCAGAACAAAGTTAGAGATTGTCCGAGCACACCGAGTGTGCGTTTAGAAGTTAGGCACCGCCACTGAGGCGGACAATGAAGTATTAGGGGGACAAAGGATTTTATTTTTTTTAAGGTTTTAACTCATTTGTGGATTACATTTCTGGATAACTCTTGGGAATAGCAGACCCTCACCAGTGGATTTTATTAAAAGAAATGGTGGCTTACGATGAACCTGGTGTGGTGCCGATCAAACGGACTCTACAGAAAATAGACTATCAGAACCAAGTGTGCAAGGAACTTGAGGTGAGCCTTTTATAGTTTAAAAATGACATCATACAGTTTCAGTGCTTGTGCGCTTTTATTTTTCTTTTCCTGCTCGTAATTTGTGCCTATAACGTTATCAGTAGAATGAGAACTTTGCCCTGGCAAATGCTACAGGTATGTTTCTGTAAGGTGTGTGCGTACTCACTAGGAGTACAAAGGTTGTCCTTGGTCGCAGGATTAGATGGTTGTTTTGAGTGCTGTTGCTTAAAATGTCAGCCATGATGAGCTGGATGTGCCTGAACAGGCAGTTATAATGAACTACTGCAGACCTGAAGATCAGGTAAAGCAGACCCTGGTGAAGCCTCCAGAGCTGCATGACTGCACACACACTGGGTATAAGAGCATTCCAGCAGTCCATGGCATAGTTGTGCCTGTACAAAGGCAAACACCATGGGGAATTAGATAAGCGCAACCTCTTTGGGCTCTTCTTCCCCTTTATGGTTTGATTAGGAACTGAAGAACGAGAAGTGTTTGACTTGTCAGGAAAGCTGAATGGGAAGTTGAAAAGAATTGTGAATGAGGCATTTCAGAACTTGTCTGAAATGAAACCGATCTTCCTGGCAGTTTTTTTTTTTTTTTTCCACAAGTCACCCCCACATCTTGTTTAATCAGCAGTTTTAACAGTTTGGTCTGTATTTAAAGCCAATTGTCTATCAGCAGGGGAGCCAGAGGATTCCCACACTGTCCTCCCCCTACCACCACCAGCATCACAATCTGAACCCACAGTATTGTAATCTAGTTTGAGGACTTTGAGTCCAGCGCCTGCTAAACCTCCCTCTCATAAGAGTTCTGTCCCAGTCAGCAAAGCCAGAAATAGCATCCCCTACCAGTCTGTCTGCCTGCTTGTTATGTATTGCAAATAAGTCTACAATGGTGTCATTGGCACAGGAGTCCATGCCATGGTTTGTGCTAACTTCAACCAGTGGGTTGGGATTCAATTCGAATTCACCCAGCCATCACAAAATAAAAGTAAATAACATAAAGATTTGCAGATTTGTTGGCGAACCCCTTGTGGTCCATCAGCTTTTTTCTCGGAGACAACCAGTATACAGCTCTTGTATGTGGTCTCCCACATTAAGTAGCCACAACAGAGGCAGGTTACTTAGTCTCAGGCTGATTACAGTAGTCCTCTGGTGGTCCTGGTTAGCAAAGTACAAATCTGCTTTGCAGCTGTTTGAAGCAGTCCTAGCCTGAATGGTGGATTTGTTCATCAGCCTGGCTGTGCCAAACTGAACACAGTCTCATTCTCTCCCTCTCTGGGGAGAAAGCCAGGCATCCATATTTAATAGCACCTTTCAAACAGTATACATAGTCATTTGTCTGTATCATGCTTTAAAGATATAAGCACAGTGTTTTTTTCAGCCCCTGAAGCCCTTGAGTGTTTCAGGACTGTGATTATAGTATAAAGTAATGCTGCTGGGTCTGCCAGTGTGAAATCACTTTCAGGTTTGTTTTGCTTTGATATTTTTCCCCCCTTTGCTCTGGTTTGTAAGGTTTGGCTCGAGTCCCAGTTGTTATGGCTTTGGGGCTGTAACGCTGTTTGTACAGGGGTTCAGGTGTGTTTCTCCCTCTCACGCAAGAGGCCTGCAGGGCTTGTCTCAACACGAGGCGTCCGCCTCACTGGAGGGTTATAAGGGAGTAGAGAAGGAACGATAGAAGGTCAGTGTGGGGGTGGGGCAGAGAAGTTAAGTGCGTAATGTTTATCAGACCTGGGGCTTTTCCCCTGCTCTCACTAACAAGTCGCCCCTGACATAGATATACGTAACGGTTCATAATCCCAACTGAAAGTGAGTTGAGCAAGACAACTAAGTGAATTAAATGGACAAACAAGGCAGTTAGAGCATGTGTGAGACCACTTTGTTGAATTGTGTGTCTTTCAGTCTGAATGGGACAGCTGAGACAGGGGTCTTGTACATTCCACACATGCCTACAGACCCCCTGAACTCCATGGCTGCAGGCAGAAAGAGGTCTTTGTGCTTCTTTCATGCTGAGGGGACTTCCCCCATGATGTGTCCAACAGCTGTTGCCTCTAGAGACTCCAATTTCTGCAGCCCAGGATACGCCAGCCAGTCTGACCCAAAATCCACCCTTCAATAATCTCCCCTTTTCCTCTCCTCCTTCCCTCCTAGCTTGTGGATTTTGGGGGAAAACGTCACATGACTAGTCATGCCTTCTTTTCATGAGCGTATCTGACTTCTGGCCACATCAGAGCCGCAATTGTTTTTGTGTCAAAAGTAAGTCAACCGTTTAAGTAATCCTCCCTCTATCTTGTACAGGAACCCAGTACTAAGCGCGTACGGCCACTGGGCCGAGTCACCTCACTGGCGAACCTCATCTCCCCCGTGAAAAATGGGGCCGTCCGGCGCTTCGGTCAGACCCTGCAGGCTTCATTGCGGGGCGACGGGCGCTCCCCGGGCGTGCCCCAGCAAAAGGCAGGCAGTAAGGCTGCGGCACCCACACCACCCAAGCGCCGTAACAGCACCCTCTGGTCCGAAACCCTGGATGTGCACCAAAAAGGAACCTTCTCCATGAAGGAGATAAAGAGACAAGAGGTGAGTAGAACAAGAGCGGGAGAAAACAGATGGCAGCATACAACCCAGACTAGTAAATCCACCCTGTCTCCCAGTGAGACAGTACTGAATCAGACTGTGCTGACTTATTAAACCCTAAGGGCCTTTGGCTTGGATAATTTCCCGATCCTCCCCACTTACTTTCTTCACATGTGGGTTTTTGTTTTTTTGGAGATAGAGCATCTCGACTGGATTTTCACATCTGTGCATCACACCACCAAGCTAATCGAGTCTAGGTGTTTTGGTGCACAGACTTGGTCCTCTCCGAGAGTTTCAGTCTTTCCAGTCAGCCATCAAAGCAAACTACCATAGCACATTCTGTATCTGAATATAAAAACATTTAGTTTAGCCAGACTGAATTGTTTAGGGTTCTTGGGGGTTTGTTTTGGCAATAAATGTGCCACGTGTCTAAAGTAACACCTTGTTTTGATTTGCAATTACGCAGGCCATATTTGAGCTGTCTCGGGGAGAGCATGACCTGATCGAGGATCTCCAGCTCGCCCGCAAGGTTGGTACTCATTGTGTATTCGCACTTGTGAGAGTGCAAACACGTTGTGTAACATATTTGAGTTTAGCTATACTTTTACTCAGTCTGAATTATGTTAGCATGGACTGTTATAAATTGATTTTAAGTGCTTTTTTAAAAAAAATATTATTATTATTATTTCCAGGCATACCATGACCCAATGTTGAAACTATCAATCATGTCTGAAGAGGAGCTGACTGCCATCTTTGGAGATCTGGATGCTTACATCCCACTTCATGAAGGTGAACACAACAATTTCATTTCTTTCATCTGGCTTTGGGTTTGTGTTTGACATTCAGGGCACCTAACACCTTCTCTCATCCTTCTGTCAGATCTGTTGGAACAGCTGGCTATTGCGACAGGCCCGGACGGGACAGTCGGAGAGATCGGCCAGATTGTAGTCGACTGGGTAAGACTTATGATTATTTCCTCTCACCCTGTTCGTAAAAGCCTCTTAGTGCGACTTTGAATTAATGACCCTTTATTACCTCTTATAGCTGCCCAGACTGAACGCATACCGGGCATACTGTAGCAACCAGCTGGCAGCCAAAGCCCTTCTGGACCAGAAGAAACAGGACCCTAAAGTGCAGGACTTCCTGCAGCGCTGCCTTGAATCACCCTTTAGCAGGAAGCTGGACCTGTGGAGCTTTCTCGACATCCCTCGTTCACGGCTGGTCAAATACCCGCTCCTGCTGAGAGAGATCCTCCGACACACGCCGCCTGAACACCCGGACACTGCCAGCCTCGAAAATGCTGTGAGTATATACTCCGAGAGGTTCAACTGATCACGCAAATTCTCTGATATTCGGGAATGAGCTTTGAATGATAGTGTGTGTTTGCACTTTCGCAGGTCAGCATTATTCAGGGTGTGCTAACTGACATCAACATGAAGAAAGGCGAGTCGGAGTGCCAGTACTACATCGATAAACTGGAGTTCCTGGAAGACAAGCAGAAAGATCCGCGCATAGAGCAGTGCAAGAGCCTGCTATGCCACGGCGAGCTGCGCAACAAGAATGGCACGGTGAGTTTCGCACGTTCACACTCTTTGCAACAGAAGCTTATTGCTCAGTAATCAAATCTAATCTGTCAAACGTGCCTTTGACCCATGATTCATTCTGTTCATGATATCCGTGTCAGAGAGACGCGCCAATCCGTCAAACAGTCATTAACCAAACCGGTGTGTTCCTCTACAGAAACTGCACGTGTTCCTGTTCACGGAAGTGCTGGTGCTGACACGGCCCGTGATGCGGAACGAACGCCAGTGTTTCCAGGTGTACCGTCAACCCATTCCGGTACAGGACCTGGTGCTGGAGGACCTGCAGGACGGAGATGTGCGCATGGGTGGCTCGTTCAGAGGGGCTTTCAGCAATTCTGACAAAGGTGAGCTGTGCCCACGTTCTCTGATCAGAGCTGTGTTACGCACACCGGCTTGCTCGACGGATATAAACTTATTCATTTTAACACTACTCTCTGTCCTCTTACAGCCAAGAACATCTTCCGTGTGCGTTTCCAGGACCCCCTGCAGGGTCAGTCGCACACACTTCAAGTCAATGACATCTTTCACAAGCAGCAGTGGCTTAACTGCCTACGCAGTGCCATGTCCGTCATCCAGAGCGACGCCTCCACTGACACCTGCTCCCACCGCCGCTCCTCCACAGCCTCCACAACCGTCCACATGGAGGAGACGGACGAGAACCAGCCTCAACGCCATGAACCTCCCAGCCCCACGCCTTCCACCACCTCGACATCATCTTCCTCCTCATCCTCATCATCCTCGTCATCTAGCTCGCCAAGGAAGTCTAAAAAGGACAAGCGCATACTCTGCTCTCTGGGCAAGAGGAAGGAAACCATGGTGTAAAGAGCTCTCAGGCTCTACATGGACTAGAAGCTCATCCCAGAGTGGACTTGTATTTATGTGTATGTTGGAACCCTCTGGTTCCACAGCAGTGTTTTGTGTTTCTGTCCTCAATGGCAGCTATATCCCCTCTAATACACTCTAAGCCGACCCATGGGGAGTGAATCCGGACCAGGGAGATGTGGTATTCTCGAGGGTTAACCGCATGTGTCTCAAGAAGTGTTTTACACACGTGCATACGCTTTCACTCAGTGACCAGTGTGTGAGAGTGAGCATGAGATCACAGCCCTGTTTACTGTTAGTTTGGTATTATTGTATTATTAATTTGGTTTGTAATTAAATGGTACCTTTTTTATTTTATATATATATATATATATATATATATATATATATATATATTCTCAATCAGAAATTTACTGTAGCTCTTTTGTTTGTTTTTATTTTCATTGAAACAGCACTGTAGCTTTCAGCTGAAAAATGGATTGTACGCAAAAGTAGAAATAAGAGAAAAGAACAGCCACGAAGAAAAGAAACGATCAAAATGAACTACTGGAAGAGCTGAATTTCAGTACATTCCTCTTAAATGAATATCAATATATGACACTTTGCTGTATGGATTGTACATGATTTGGAAATATGTCCATTTGTTCTTTTTGAAAACCAAAAGAAATCACAGTGCAATTGTGATTTACACTGTCAAGATCAGGATATGCGTTTTATTTTTATTATTATTTTTTATTTTTTTTATTTTACTCATGTAAAATTGAAACTGAGCCATGTTGGCTTTTTTTTTTTAAGAAAGCTAACTCCCGACAGGAAACGGATCAATTTTCAATGTAGCATCTTGCATGGAGCTTTACTTGTACAATGGCATGTAAATGCTTGTGTATAAAAAGAAGAGAGTTCACTGAAATCGTTGGCAAGGAATGTTGTATGAGGGATTAAGATATGTTGTTTTTAGAAGAATTCTGAAGAAGAAGAGTTGGACTTGGATTCTAGACACTGTGCTTAAGCACACTTTTCGGTTGTGTTTCATCGTAGTGTCCTGAACAAAGCACGAATGTTGGACGCATTGGTGAAAAGCCAGTGTGGGTTGTTTACCAAGAAAGATAAAAAGCATGTGGAAAGAAAGGCAAAAGTGAATGTTGGGTTGAAAAGTAAGTCACAGGAAGAAGTTTGTGTAAAATACAATGATGTGTTGATGTCTGAAGTGATCTTGTAAATCTGTTTGCTGTATAAAGAGAACCTAATTAAAGAGACAATAAAGATCTGTGTAAGATATGCATCTGAAGAATTAGTCCTGTCTTTTTTTGCCTTTTGTTGTAAACGGCGAACTGAGCTACTGGCCCTCTACACCCTCAATCGTCCCAAATGCCTGTTCCTCAAAACCATCCATCTTTAGAACCAAGTGGGTTGCCATGGCGTCTAACCAGGGTCTCTGATTTTAATTTTTGTTACAGTGGTGGAAATCACAACCCATTATTTTTATTTGGCCATTAGTCTGTTTGACTGGTCAGTTTAATCCAAAGCGAATAACTCAAACATGTCAACCTACAAATCTAATGAAGCTGTTTTCTGAGGACACTGGTCTTCCTGACCTAGGGTTGCTATCTGAGTGGAGTTTCAGTGCATGTTCTCCCGAAGTCCATGTGAGTTTTCCCCGTGTTCTCTAGTCTTAACCCCGTCTTGACCATGAACTCGACCAGCATGCAGTACTTTTACTAGGGCTGTAAAGCAATGCCACAGTATCGGTTTAGTTTTCAAAATATTAGTACCTGTATTCAGATTTAAACCTGCAGAAACAAACGTTTTTTGCTGTTTTGAATAAATCCTAGTACTATAATCCCAGAAACACTGGAAAACTGAAAAAAAGGTGGAAATGCCAAGTGTGTGTGAGCAGGGTGTGTGAATTTTGGCTCCAACAGTTCCTCAACCTCAGCTACATCACTTCAATCGTTTTGTATGGGACTGTTTTTTGATGCGCTTTCTCTCACTATTCTCTCAATGTCCGACAAATTTAGTTGGTTCTATTTCGCAAAATACAAACAAAATATCCTGGTCTAAATCACTGTGACCCTGACCAGGTAGTTCCTAAGGATCTAGCCACTCATTCACGCTATCAGGAAAGTAAAAAGCTCCTGGTCACACACCTTTTTCCTGCATCCCATGGAATTCAAGCCCCAAAGCACATCTCAAGTTTCAACCAGTTGCTTTGTGAACCTTTATGGCGAGCTTTCTCAAAAAAGAATAGCGTCTCCTATTCACTTCAGTATTTGAGTCCATGTAGATCTGTTTACATCATATTCAAGGGAAAAAAAACTCCCAGAGATGATATGAGGAAGAAACCTTGAGAGGAACCCGTCCTCATCTGGGTGACACCGGATAATGTGATTATAAATAAATCTCTTCCATAATGGTGTGCTATACGATAAAACAAAGACTGCAACTGTGCAATCAGGAGCATAAAATAGTCTCAATGTGAAGTCTATTCTGCTGAAATCATGAACTGTCCACCGACGGAGACCCGAGCACAAAGTCTGTTTGTGTAAATGTAATCCAAAACTGTCACCGCAAACCGCCGTCCCAAGACATCGCACCAAAACTGGCCGCATCAATGGTAGTCCAGTGCCATCTCCAAGGCTTCCAAGTGTCCCCAGGCTGTACATATGGGGCCGTCCTCAGCAACAGTGACTGGCCTCCCAACCGAGGAGAACCCCAGAAGCAGGGCACTAGGATGGTCCAGGCCGGCCCAGAGCGCAGAACGGGTCAGGCCCACTGCTACCCCAGGAGCAACACGTGTAGAGCTTGTGAGTGTGATAATCAGCGTGTCATTTTTAATGTGATCCAAAATGTATTTTGAATTGATTTCTCCGTTGATTTTTTAGCAGAATGTGCTCAAACGGATCACGTTCCAAAAAAGTTTGTTCTAATATCACCATCGAATGCTTGTTTCTAGTGAATTCTCAGTACAAATAAACATGTTGGCATACTGCCACACACCAATTCCTCTAAACATTCTCCTTCTCCACCTCAGTCCACTTCCAGTATCCTGCAGAATGTCGGCTGGCAGCTGTATAAAGAAAGAAAGTGTCTATTAAACAAATGCATTCATTTATCTCTCCCTTCCAGGATGTTGCTCCCTGGCGCTATTTAAATCGGTGCTAATCTCCATCTGTCTGTCCCCTTATAACAGACGGCAAGCTTCGTGACTCACGGCCATGACTCGCTCAGGCCCACCGTCCCGGTGCGGGCTCTAACAAGCACTCGCCCGTTTCATGGCTTGCAAGGTGATCCATCAGCGTGGCTTCGCGTGAGCATTTACGATCAACCTGAAGAATGTGATCTGCTCTAGCTCGGCCTAGCCATAACCGGATGAGCTCATAACCTGGAGCGGCGCTCTGAAGCCTTTGCTGTAAACACTTTCACATCCGTGAGGTCAGCAGATCGACTGCCTTGGCTCTAATTGGTCCTCGCATGGTTGGCAGCGGTGGGTTTTCAGGGGCCCAAGGATTTTATATGGAAATTGCCTCATGTCTGTCGTGAGCAATAATAAGAGAATTCTTTGACTGTTCGATCATGTTTTCGCCCACGAGCCTGCCTGCCTGTTGGCTATTTACATTAATGAAGCTCTAATGTATGCTGGAATAAATAACAGCTCAACCGCTGGACGCTTCTCAACAACGACGGCCTCGTAAATGAACACACTCACCATTGTGGTTTACTGGACAAAAAGAAACACTTATTGTCTGTTGTTGAAGTCAAACAGAACTGCCAGTGAATGTCATTTTACAACAGAGGACTGAGGACGTTTCAGTTATCTCATTGCATTTATACTGACACGACTACCCTGTTATAAATCGAACTCATCAAATTCAAGAGCTGTTAGGTTTTTGGTTTGGTGACACTCTGAACACAGAATGTTGAGCTATAAAGGGATGTACAAGAGAGCCAGGCATACGATTTAGGAGCAGTAAACAAGTCTAAGCATTTGCCGTATTTGCGTCACACCTGCAGCGTCTTTACGTTTCTTGGTGGCAAGCCATCAAGGGTTAAATTCTTAAGAAGGTAATAAAGCAGTCAGATGTGTCATGAATATGTACAACCTAACTTGCACAACGTTGTTTGTCTCCATTGTGTGGTTTTCAAGTTATGCAACTTTAGAACCGATAAACAAGTGAGCACACAAAATACTACACATATTTGGTAAATCCCAGTATAAAAGTGGGATACAATGATAGAGTCAAACAAAAATTATTCCGTGACTAGTGTGTGTATGACTGCCAATTACAGGTTCCAGCACGTCCCGTATATCATCCTAAACAATCCTGTAGTACATCACTCTGGGAACCCTAGAACTATGTAGAACCCTAGAAGGATTTACTTTTAGATAAGGTTCCAAGTACAAATCCTGTACCTACTGCTTCCGCCGAGATTCTGCAGTATGGAAGCAATGCACCTTGCACTATCCCATAAGGCAATGGGACTGTTGTAGAAGAGCTAAATGGCAGAAAGCAGCATGTGGGCTCTTTTTAAGCTGCAGGTCACATGACAATGCCAACATAGCGGATGTAGTATGTCCGGATTTAATTCATACCACACATATATACCGATCAGTACATACTGTATCAATGGCCAAGCAGTACGTACTGAATCAAATGCAGTAGGTACGGTCACAGTACGTGATTTCAGATGCGATCTTCACCACTAGTGAAGAAAAAGGGTGACACCAGATAGTGCAACTGTAAACAATGCCATTCTATAACTGTATACTATATAGTCAAACAAAAACAAAAAAATTGGTTGGTAGGAGAGAGCTAGAGGTTGGGAATTGGTAAATTATCAAAAAAAAAAAAAGGGGTAATGGGGTAAAAAAAAATATGCTGAATGAATCTACCTTTGTGATCTTAAGTTTAAATTTACTTCTTTAATAACTTTAGACATCTTTCTCTGGGTAATGCTAAATAAAAGGGTTAAGTCTACAATCCTAAACGGTTCTTTGACTTGTCGCTCTGGGAAAAACCCTTCAATGTTCCTTGTAGAACCCTACAACCAGGTTTTGTGTTGCACGTGGAAACTCCACAGGAAGCAAAGAACCATTATGTACTCAAATAACCTTCGAGACTGTAGATCCAGTTGTAACGTGCACTTCCATTTTCCAGAAGTTACAGCACGCTGCACCATTAAATATGTACTGACGTAAAACCTGCATTTCTGGTAAATCACATCCTCAGTACACAGGTGTTTGCTTTACCTTGATCAGATCTTAGATAAGAACTGGTTTGATCACAGTGGTTTTTGCAGATTTACAAAAGGTTGAGGTGCAGGAGCGCCGCTAGGGTTTCCGGGCCCTCTGGCTAATATGTACCTCGGGCCCCGTGTTAAAACAATCGTTATCAATAACATAATTATTGCATTATTATTATATTCAATAAGAGACTATAAAGAACTCAATTTGAACAGTTTATTAAATTAACTGAAAATTATGCATTTATAACTATATTCAAATAACTATATACATAGTATAAGTAATTAATACAAATGTACTCACTCTCACACACACTCACTCACTCTCACACACTCACACACTCACTCTCACACTCACTCACTCTCACACACACTCACTCACTCTCACACACACTCACTCACTCACTCACTCACTCCACCTCACTCACACTCCACACTCACTCCCTCCTCTCCTCACTCTCACTCCTCTCACCCTCTCACACTCACTCTCCACTCACTCTCACACTCCTCCTCACCTCCCTCACCTCACCTCACCTCCTCTCACTCTCACACTCACTCACACACTCACTCTCACACTCACACTCACTCTCACACTCACTCTCACTCTCACACTCACTCTCACACTCACACTCACTCACTCACTCACTCACTCTCATATACACAGACACTATAAAAACTCTGTTTGGATGTCTTTATAAGCTGTCGCCTTGTAATTTCTTATTCCACAAGTACCAAGAACAATAAACTTTACTGTTATTATTATTATTCATTGAGTGAATAATAAGTTTCACACACGAGCAGCTCCAGAAATGTGGAAATCAGCTAAAACAGCGACAGTGTCATTAAATCAGTCTCGAGAATCAAATCAGTTCTATTCGTGAATGAATCACTCAGACTGGTTTTATCAGCGGGATTCTCCAATTCATTGAAATGAACCGACTCAATTTTTATAAACTGGGTGACTAGCTGTCTTCCCTGTCTTGCTCTCTCCTATTTTTCATGTTTTTCTTTCCTACTTTGGTATCCTGATTTTGTCTGCACCATCTCTCGCCATCTACCTGATACATTTAATAACTCAGAACTGAATAATCCGTGAACCTCTTAAGGGGTTCTGAGGACATTCATTATAGCATGCTTCTTAATAGATTATTATGCAAAGAGGCCATTTAAATACCAAAACCATACAGGAAAGTATGGGGTTCTGCTGGGCCCCCTGTCTGACCCGGGCCCTTAGAATCGCCCTAATACTTCCCCCACCTAAATTACGGCACCCCTGTCTGGGTGGCATCACCTCATAACACTCCCTGAAGCCAAGCCCTAGATATTAGTTTTAAGATGTTGACAGGTAAACTACACATCTTGTTCCTGTTCTTTCAGTATGTAGGCCAGGTGGCACAAAGGCGTCTTCCACTTATCACTTAACAGGGAGGGAAGATGACTACACTCTAAAAAATGCTGGGTTATTTTTTCTACACAACCACTGGGTTGAGCCTTTTGGGTCATTTAATTGGGCCATTTTCTCAGTCTTGGGTAGTTTTTTGGGTAGTTTTGTGTAGTTTTGCTGGGTCATTTTCACAGACAGTTCAATAAATGCACCCCTCCTCCACCCTGACACATCAGCCCAGCTCCTTGGGTCAAATCTACTCAGCGAGGCCTGTTTGAATTCGCCTCAGGTGAAGGCAGAGGTTTTCACACGGACATACTGCTAGACTTATTTGGAGAAACAAGATTCATATCAATGTATTAACCATAAAACAATTACTGTATGCCAGAAAAAGAAAAAATGTGCAATAACAGTCCAGTTTACATGACATTAAATGCACCGTTATCTTCATTAGCTTTGGATTACTTGTTTGTAACGCCCACTGGATCGTAAGTTGGTTACTCAATTTTTTTCTGGGATGTTTTAATCCTTTGACCAAAGTTTGTCTTAAACATATGACTTATTTGACTCATTTACCTCTTGTGTAGAAATAAAGGAGATATCATGTTGATATATTTGTTTATAATGTGGTATATTTCACATTTTCAAAGGGTATAAATAACCCTAAAAGTATTAACCCATTTATGAAATAAAATTAACCCAGCATTTTTGGTAAAAATGAAATCATCCTTTGGGTTGAAAAACAAACCATTAAAATGAACAACCCAACTTGATGGGTTAGTTTAGCCCAAAATGTGTTCTGTCCTATATTTACTCAGCCCTTCGGAGAAAAATAACCCAATTTGTTTTTTTACAGCAACAAAAAACAGCTGTTTTCCCCTCCTTTCCAGAGGACAGCCCTGTCCACTTCCCTGTTAACTCTGAGGAGACATAGCCAATAAATGAATCAGCATTGAAGTGGTGTGAATTTCTCTTTTATTCTCTGACTCTCACATATAAACTGATAGGACAATTATATTGCTCATGTCTTTCAACAATTAGCTTAAATTGGGACAAATGTCAACCCAAAACACAAAGAGTAAACTGAGGAGATTCTAAAACAGGGGTGGGCAATCTTACCCGGAAAGGGCCGGTGTGGGTGCAAATTTTCATTCCAACCAAGCAGAAGCCACACCTGAATCTATTGAAAGCCAAGATCAACTGATGAAACAGGTGGAATCAGGTGTGCCTCCTGCTTGGTTGGACTGAAAACCTGCACCCACACCGGCCCTTTCCGGATAAGATTGCCCACCCCTTGTTCTAAAACATGGAGGTCAGAAGCTCTGGTCAAGGTGGAACTAGACCTTGAAGTAAAGCTTGTTAGTCAGAATTCTACCCTCAAGTTACCCCTTTTCAGTGTTTGTATTCATGTCAGTTCTCTGTACTCTATAGAGAAACACCTTAAAACTTGACAATAAGGAAAACATGGGAAAAACAGGGAACTCCAACATTTCATGTGTTCTGCTTCGTATGTTATTTATCTGCTATCACTCTTTGGCAGATAAATTTTATGAAGAAATATGGCATAAACTGTATCAGATTGCAAAACCCTTGCAACACCGAAAAGACATAAAAAAAATTTATGTCATGTTTTGGATGTTATGCAACAATCTGTTCTCAGCATTATCTTGGCTCACACACACACCATGAATTTCCTTGCAACGTCCTATCTGTCCTGTCTCCCATCTCCTCCTATGCCTGTAATTTCGATTAACTGGAAACCATTTATCTGTCACGCCTACGCCTAATTATGCCCAAGTGAAAAACATTATGGTCAAGTCTTTTACACTTGCATCTTATAAAAAGCCACTACTATTTATAGACCACAGCTATTATGTGATCCACATGTAATTGGGTGGAACTGAACTGAGTCATTTTGTACTAATCGCAAGTAAATATTTACATATTATACAATTCTGAATAATTGCACTCTTCAAGAAAACAACCAAAAATTATCATATAAGAACAACAACATGCTCAGCTTAAACATATGGAGACACTGTATATTTTCCACTGGTTTCACCATTGGTTTTACAATTCGTTTCAAAGTCTACAGTTACTGGGTGTTCCCTAAGCTGTGCTGAACCAGATCTTGTAAAGTCTAACAAGGTTAGAGACAATTATATTTATTTATTTATATATATATATATATATATATATATATATATATATATATATATATATATATATATATATATATATATATTATATAGATAGATAGATAGATAGATAGACAGACAATAGTTGTACAGTTGAATAGATAGCTAGACAGATAAACAGATAGACAGACAGATAGATAGATAGATAGATAGATAGATAGATAGATAGATAGATAGATAGATAGATAGATAGATAGATAGATAGATAGATAGATAGATAGATAGATAGACTTTTTCAACACAGAGTTTCAACGGAGTTCAACGGAGACTGAGATAACCATTGTAAAGCACAGATTTTCTTCCCCTGAAACCATTGTCTTTGTTGATGTGGATGTTTGTTTTGGGTCATTATCATGTTGAAAGCTGTGTCTACAGCCAAAACATGACCTTGTGGCAAAGGCAACCAGGATTCGGGCTGAAATATCCAGGTACTCGGAAGAATGCCATCAATCTTCACATGAACCCCTAGACTACCAGCCTTAAAAATGCTCCAGGTCATTAAGTGACCAGATTTTATGAGGGTTTTTCTTTGCTTACTTTTACAATCATTAGTAGTGGCTCAGGAGCTCATCCCGGGAACACTGGGCACAAGACATGAAAATTTACCCTGGATGGGACACGGGTCCATCATAGGGCAACATGCACATTTAATCATTTAATTGCACCTATGGGCAATTTCATGCAGCCAATCCACCTACCAGAATGTTGACAGCAGGAAGAAATTTGAGAACATGGAGGAAACCTATGTAAATGCAGAAAAACAATGGCCTCCACTAATATTGGCACCATTGGTAAATAAGAGCAAAGGCGGCTGTGAAAAATTGTCTTTATTGTTTAACCTTTCGATATTTGGTTTAAAAAAAAAAATCACAAAAATGCTCTGCTCTCATGAATATCAAACAATTGCAAACACAACACAGGCTTATCAAAACAAATCTTTGTTAAATATATAGGTGTGCAACAATTGTGATAAATCCTGTTATGTGATAAAGCGAAGCAAATCGCAGACTGAGCAAATGTTACTCTTTTATGCATAAGTAACTGAGGCACCATTTTATCGGTAAAAGGCCAACAGACAGGAGACAGCAAATATCGCAAACTTTTTTACCCACTTTGACTTTGACTGAACAGAAATGCACAAAAAGTGGATGGAAACTTGGCAAATGATAAGAACGCAACATCCATTCTTTTCTCTCTTCCAGAATACTCTTCTTTGGTGTTTACACAAGTTTTCAAAATGCCTTTCTGTGCTATAGTGCCACTAATCTCACCCTTTTGTGTACCAGCAGCGGCTCTCGGCATGTGATCTAAAGCTAAAATCTAATGGCCCGATACATCGCCGAGCGACAGGGAAAAAAAATCTACATACTGCTCAAAAAAAAAAAAAAATCGCTTTGTCACGCCATGAATTATCTGGTGTGCACAGCTCCAAAAGGTTCTATTGTTTCGATTCGAGAGTGTTATCGAGTCAAACATTTGTGTCGCTTAATCGCACTCAGTCTCAAAGCACCCTGTCTGTAAAAGTGACTTGTATCCTTTATGTTTAATCTCCCAATATGAACTGATACAGAATCCTCAGTTATATTCCCACACCTTCAGTCTGTTGTTGGTAACAGTAGTAAAAATACATGTCTATAAATGGATCCTAATTGACTGCTGCTAAAATATATGTCTTGCTTCACTGTTATCATGTTCATAAATTCCTGCTAGGCATATTCAGTCCATCAGACAAACAATTGATCAAATCAGACCTCATTGAACCCTCCAGCCTGATCTGTGTGATGGACTGGTCAAACTCCAAAAGCTCCCTCTAATACATTTGGCTCACTTCTCTGTATAATAACATGCTCTATTTTTCAGGCCCTGCAAATCAACAAACCAAGCGTGCAGTTCTGCACGTCTTACAGCTTCATCTAGTCAATTCTTAATAACCAAAAGCAGAACTTTCATTTCCTGTGTATAAGCCAGTTGGGTTTGAGAGGCTGAGATGCTCTGAGTGAGTAGGGTTTGGTGTTTGGTGATGAGGAGAGTTTGGCTCGAGTCTCAGCTCTGCTCCTGTTTCACATCTGTAGAGAGAAGCTCTTATATACCACACACAGTGTGCAGCGCCTGGAGCAGTCGGCCTCGTACACACTGTACATGTGTCTGCATGTCTCTTTCATTTGCTGTATCCACTGATTATTAATTAGGCAAGGAATAAAACAATATGCATTGTGCTGAGATAGGAAAATAATCAACATTGGAGTGGTAACACTATCTCCACTTTGCATAAGGCCACATCACACTACCCCATTGGTGATTATTTTCCTATAACAGCAAATCACAAGTGTTTTATTCCTTAAATAATAAATACCAACTTTTTTTTAATGAACACTGCCACTGGTAAAATTGTTAAATGTATTGGGAACAATTGTGCCCTGCAATGGACTAGCACCCTGTCCAGGGTGTACCCTGCCATGTGCCCGATGCTCCCTGGGATTAGCTCCAGGTTCCCCGAGGTAGAAGAAGGATGGATGGATGGATGGATGGTATTGGGAACATGCCTTCCTCAGTACAATCACCACCATATTTGTTCACAAACAAATAAATCTAACTGAAGATCTCAGAGATCTTGGTTGATCTCTATGAAGGTCTTAAAATAATCTCCACAATGAATGGCATCCTTAATGCAAATGAGCAAAAAAAAAAAGTCATTACTTTGTATACAGTGTTGTATCTATTTAAGCACATAAATATCATGCATTGCATTTGTTTATGCACATTTTCATGAAGGGTACACATAAGTCAGGAGTTCATTGGATAAGAAACAGGAACACTTTTTTTCTTTAGAGGACACCACACAGCTTTGAATTACAACTATATTCCATAAATCTCACATGTATCCAAAAATAACTAGACTCGAAATAAATAACTGTTAAAAGTGCCAAACTAATATATTTGTTCCATTCTCTTCTCTCCTGTAACAGTGGATCATGTGGTTTTGTTGTAGTACATCTAGTGCTTCAAGTGTTTGTGAGGATTTGGAGGCCCAGATGCCTTCCCCAGGTGGCTGGTGATCCAAAAGACATTTGGATTAAGTGGAGACAGAGAGTGTATGGAGTTTGACAGAGAGAGAAAGAGACAGAGAGAGAGAGACAGAGAGATCAGCAGGGGTGATTAAATGTAACTATAATGGGCTCCTGAGTGGTACAACAGAAAGCATTTGCCCCATTGTCTCGAGATGACGAGTTTGAATCCCGACAATGGCATTGCCACCCGTGCCAGCAGTGCAAAAGATCAAAACTGACCGTGCCCGCTGGGTAAGTGGAAGGGACGCATGGTATTCTCTTTTCACTGTCAATCACAACAATCCTAGGAAATCGTGGGCGTCTGTGAACTCATGCATGTAAAAGAGGCTAGATAACACTTTCCTCTGAATGTGTTGCATGGCTTCACCTGTCTTCATGAAGCTCAAACCCTCTCTGGTTGGTAGCTGTTGTATGATAAGGGAGAGCTGGCTGGTGGGTGGGAGTTGGCCAAGACCAAATTATGAAGAAAATGAGGGAATAAACCAAAAAAAACAAAACAATAAATAATAAAACACTTCAGATTTTCTGTGAGAGGAAAATAATGTGTGTTCTTGGGCCAAATTAAGTGATTGTTTTGGTTGATTACTATCCTACAACAGCATACCATCACTTGTTTTATTCCTTAAATAGTTAATAATCAATGTCATTGTCGATAAAAGAGAGAGAGAGAGAGGCAGGTACATGTACAGTATGTACTAGGCCAAATGTATGAGTATCTGCATGTATTGTATAAGAGCTTCCCCCTCCCATTTTCACATCCTTCTAAAGAGGAACGATAGAGAGCGTCCTGACCAGCTGTCTCAACGTGTGGTGCGGAAACTGAACAGCCTCCAATCGCAAGACCCTACAGCGGATTGTGAGAACAGCTGAAAAGTTCATCGAAGTCTTTCTACCCACCATAGACACTTCATTCAACAACTGTTGAAAGCCACCAGTATTGTAGACGCCCCCTCTCACCCGTCTCATGGACTCTTCATCCTCCTGCCATCTGGCAGAAGGTACAGGAGCATCTGTGCCACCAGCGGACTGGAGGTCAGGTTGCTCAACACCCTGCTGCCTCCCAACACTCACTTGGACTAGTCAAACCCCTAACCCAGTAAGACACTGCGTTTTACACAGCTGCATCGGTCACTTTATATCATGGAACTCGTTTTTGCTGCCAATATTGCTGCTATACTTGTGCTGCTACATTACACAACAGGTCCCATATTCTGTATATTATTTGTCCTGCTCTGTGTATTTATTGTCCTGCACTCGTCTCACACTGTTGTATATTCTACTTTATGTAGTCTTGTGTACTGTTCTGTCTTGCTCCATGTTCCCGAAAAAACAACAAATTTCTTCTAAATGTATACAAACTATACAGAGGAATGACAATAAAAACCCACTCCTCTTTGGGAAAGAGATGTGAAAGAGAAACTGAGTAGAGACTTGAGCCAAACTCTCATCATGGGTTCTTATACCACAACAATTTACCAATGATGACATGTTTATATTAATTAAAGGACGACACATTGGTTTTTACTAGTTTACATTTCCAGTTTATTGCTATGGAATGTCTGAGAATTCAGTTCTCACTGACGTTATAGCAGATCTGAGTATTGTTTTCCTTCATCAGCCTCTCTTTATTCACTTATTTGAAAGTAGTAAGACAAAAAAGAAGCACAGTTTGTCATAGTCCCCCACAAAAAACCCAGAAAGCACCTCTTCTGTACCGAAGACTTTCCCAAGATGGAAAACTTCCTGGAGACTCCTTCCATAAACGTTAAGTTAACATGTCAGTACAGAACACCTCACCATCTCAATCATTATATGTTTTTCTTTGTTAAAAAAAAACACCAATACACTGTTTTAAATCCATGTCTTATTCGAACTATTTGTGTAGTGTCCGCTATACGCGTCTCTCTCTGAATGAGCTGATACTATAAGAACAAAAGCGTTAGAACAAGCGTGTTAACACAGAGCTGCTGCTGTAATGAATCCACTCCTTCTGAACAATCCGAGTGAGAATTCGACAGCACTGTATGGTTAAACCGTTCTAGATATTGAGTGTATAAATTGAATTAGGACGAATGTAACATAGATATTCCAGTCGTGTTAAACAACAGTGCGATGTGAGAGAGTGTGTGTGTCAGAGAAATGATCTGGTCTACGTCTCGGAGTTCTGAAGTGCTGCCAATGTGTATAACACACAATGTTCCACGTAAGAAAAACAGCTTGATTAAGCACTAGTATTCACTCGAGGGTGTTCTCTGTCATAGTGTTCTGTGTCGTCGCGCTGTGAAGCTTAACAGTGATTTGCTGTAAATTTGTTGTTTGCGGTCTGATCCAGATGGAGCTGGATAGTGCTGATAAGATGTGGACTTGACTCGTGTTATTGTCTGCAGAGTCAAATTCAATCTGTGTGTTTAAAGTTACCCCGAGACATTGTTATGGAGACAGTTCGAGGAACCGAGATAGACAAAATGAAAGCCGAGCGTGTTTATATCCGTGTTCATGTGTTTGTGTGTTCATATTTTGGATTAAGAAATTAGACAGGGCTTAATTTGCGGAGGGATGCAAGGGGAACTCCCTTACTCCCATGCTTTGGATTCATCTTGTTAAGCAACATCACAATTATTGAGATCTGAATTCTATAACCTGTTAGTCCGTGGTGAATTCTCGAATCTGATTGGTCAGACGGCGTTCACTATTTTTGTCTGACCTCACAGCTCAGGCAGCAGTTCAACATGAACGATAGATTTATATTAATGTGCTCATTCTAATATGCTATTATTTCTAGAGTAACAGCTCGTACACTTTTATGTGTACAAGTGGATGCTCTACATTACTAATAATAAACAGATTTTTGAAAAATACGTGGATTAAAAAGTAAAAACAATTGGCTATGAATAACTGTTTTTTTTTTGTTTGTTTGGAGACATTTTACACTATTTACCATTTATAGGAGTCATCTCAAGTGTCATGGTGCTTTGTTAAATTTCCCAGCATAGTAAACTCTTCCGTGAACACCTAACTAAGCCGTAAAACGCAAACCCCACATTATCCAACAACAACAACAACAACAAAAAACCCTACTCTGGCACTTTCACCTCTACTCTGTGCACTCTGCTTCTCTAGAACTCAATGAAAATATCTTGCATGGTTGATATATCGCTTAGCTTGTATTTAATCATTTGTAAATTGCTTTGGATAAAAGTCTCTGCTGAATGAATAAATGTAAATGTAAATGTAAACTCTTCAGGACAGGTGAGTTTACACTTTCTGGTTTATCTGCAAAATGACAAGTTACGTTTTCTATTTGTTTGAGAGACACAAAAAGAGAGAGAGAAAGAGACAGAGAGAGACAGACACAGAGAGAGAGACAGACAGAGAGAGAGACAGACAGAGAGAGAGAAGGAACTAATTATTATTATTGCTATAAAATAAGTGATAACAGGAAGTAACTTGCAGACGTTCCACAACATGAAATATTACTATACACGCTGTAAAAGAGTTCACAGAGTTTTTTGTAGCTAAAAATGCTAGATTTTACTGTGCCTTTTTTTTTTTTTAAATTGAAAAAAATGGAAAACTACTTGAATGGGAGAAATCGCAGTGGCACTGAACTGTGTTGCACGGTCTTTCACAGTGATGCTTGTTGGTAAATGAGACCTTTTAGCTGTATTGATGTTCAACACGCGTGAATCGAAGCGGGCTTTGGATGAATGTGCATTGTGATGACGTCACATGATGCGTCTTGGCCCAAATCTGCAGAGAATCTGCTGTAATTTTGCAAGCTCCACCAAATATTGCAACACTCCTCCGAGTTTGCTTGATTTCCTGGAGGGACTTCCTATAATGTTAAAAAGTGATACTTCTTGTTCTTTAAAAAATTGACACGTTGTAATCTTTTGAAAATCGCTATGATGTAAGTGGAGAAAACACGACAGACCAAGCTGATACATGAAAATAACCTTTGCGTCAGACTGTATCATCTCATATTTTCGTACAATTATATAATTTCATTTTCATTAACTCTTTACTTTACACATAATTGGGAGTTGAAACCAAGAATCGACAATGAAAGTGTTGTTATAGGAAAATACTCAGATTGGGATGGTAACAGTAACTCAGCTTCACATCAAGATTACTTCAATAAATACATAATATTACATAAATATTCACATCAATCTCTGTAATATTCACATTACACCAACTCATGGGTGATTATCTTCCAATAACACACACATGAACTGAGTAATGGACTGGTTTATATAGGTTTGTCCTGTGCAGCTATATTTTGATCCTCCTCAACACTGAACCCACCGTCTCTCTTAAGACTCCTAGAATTGTCTGATGTGTCTGACTGCATTAAAGTGTGTGTGTTTGAGGAGAAACCAGGTTCAGAACCGAGTCTCATAAACAAGACCAAGATGAGCCTCTGATGTACAGCTGCAAGCATTTATATGACAATCTTTATATACACAGCTCTGTCCTAATGCATTTCTGGCTCATACTTCACACACACCCACACACTCAAGACACACACACACAGGGTTATGTGATCCGACACAGGCCATAAGGTCCACGCCAACATCCGAGTAGACTCTATCACAATCCACACTGTTTAGCAGACCACCCAGTCCTATTCCTGGATCAACCTCCCTTTTGGGGATTACTTCAAAAATTCTGCTGTCTAAAACACTTTCATTGTCTTAGGTTCATCTCTGGAGGGACACTGAGGGCTAGACCGAAGACGGAGCAATGGTGCACTCGTGATCGCCATTGTGTATAAAGAAGGGAAGGGGGAAAGTCAGTGTCTGGGTGGAGTAGCAGTGTGACCACTGATTGGATGAGGTCCAAAATATACACATGCAGCCCTGGTGCATTATTTATAACCCACATGCATTATTTTCCTGTAACGGAGTCTCTTCCTTTCCACAGGAACTAAACGTTTATTTCGAATTTCACAAGGCGACAGCAGAGCCCGTGCACCATTGTTCTGTCCCTGACCCCAGTGACCGACCTCAGTGTCCATCGACTCCAGCATGTCTGCTCCTCAAAACATGCGTCTTCGTCCAATGTCAGATGTTCTTTTGCAAGGCATGATGGTCACACTTCATCATAATCAGACCACAAGATACAGTATGAAGTTATTCCAGTCTGCACTCTCTTCCCTAAATAGTCCATAAGTGTATTTTTGGCTCCAGAAATATGATCTCATGCCTTGAAGCTTGGAAGACAAATGAAGACATTCAGGAGGACGCTTATAGGATTCCTGAGCAGTAGGTTTGAATTTTACAAAGCATTTCTGAGAGCTCTGCATGCTCTGCTGGAGACAGTGAAGAGCTCTGTTCCGTAAAGAACAGCTAAACTTCTTCCAGCTCAGCGTGAAAGATCGAGCACTCCGTCCCAACACTCCAATTATGTGTTCCTGACCTGACTGAGCCACTGAAAGACAAGCCTGAACAGCTCCAAATCCAACTCAGCAGGTCTTAATCCTTTCTCTTCTTTCGTGTCTCTTACAGCCTATAACATGTCAGACTCTCCTGTTCTTTTTCAAAATCATGCTTTGTCAAAATACAGAGACAAGATCCACCCTGCCCAGAGCTCTCCACACCAAACCTGACAGAACTGTAAAAGAGATGGGACGCAGAGATGACCCCAAATGAGCTTGAGCAGACAGGGGGTCCATGGGGACACTAGACTACAAACAATTGTCTGGGAGAGTTAAAATTGTCCAGGGCAAGGAGCCTAGAACATTAACCAGCTCAAAATCCTACTGGCGCCTGTGAAATCAAGCTAGTGGAGAATGTTCCCATAACATTTAGTGAATTATTTATCAGGCTGTAAGAAGGTCGAGCTGAAAATGCTACAAAATAATAATGATAATATTAATGTTTTGGCTGGGTTTTAAAAAAAAAATAAAAAATAAAAACATTGCAGCAATATTGTAAGAACATTTGCTAAAAAAAAAAAAACATTCCAACAACACCCAAACCTGAATAACATTTTTTTGTAAAAAAAAAAAAAAAAAAAAAAAAAAAAAAAAAGAGAACCCTAATGTTACAAAAAATGTTTTGTGTACCTCAAACGAGCAGCAGCAAATATTTGCTATGACAAATGACTTAACCAGCCTTTATTACTTGTGTCTTACTGTATAAGATTATGGTGGACATTCTTTAAGTGATTCTCTAAGTACTTGTTCACTGCCTCTCTCTCTCTCTCTCTCTCTCTCTCTCTCTATCGCTCTCTCTCCAGTAACTGCATATCAAAGGCTCAAGCCTCTGCTTCGTCTCGTGGCCGCATTACCAGTTTGAAAAAAAAATCTACATTTTCTGTCATTTTGTTTGTTGTTAGCTCTGTGAGCTGTACTGAACAGTAGGCTAACTCTTCCGTTATTTCAGTTAACTCGGCAAAGTGATCTGGAAATGTAATGCAGTCAAGACCTGCCTTAGCTGTGCATTTACTGAAAAATAATTGCACACCTCAGAACGTCTGTCAGCCAATCAGAATATATATATATATATATACAGTGGTGTGAAAAAGTGTTTGCCCCCTTCCTCATTTCCTGTTCCTTTGCATGTTTGTCACACTTAAGTGTTTCGGAACATCAAACCAATTTAAACAATAGTCAAGGACAACACAAGTAAACACAAAATGCAATTTGTAAATGAAGGTGTTTATTATTAAAGGTGAAAAAAAATCCAAACCATCATGGCCCTGTGTGAAAAAGTGATTGCCCCCCTTGTTAAAACATACTATAACTGTGATTGTCCACACCTGAGTTCAATTTCTCTAGCCACACCCAGGCCTGATTATTGCCACACCTGTTCACAATCAAGGCATCACTTAAATAGGAACTGCTTGGCACAGTAAGGTCCACCAGAAGATCCTTAAAAGCTACACATCATGCCGAGACCCAAAGAAATTCAGGAACAATTGAGAAAGAAAGTAATTGAGATCTATCAGTCTGGAAAGGGTTATAAAGCCATTTCCAAAGCTTTGGGAATCCACGCGAACCACAGTGAGAGCCATTATCCACAAATGGCGAAGACATGGAACAGTGGTGAACCTTCCCAGGAGTGGCGGCCGGCCCCAAAATTACCCCAAGAGCGCCGCGACGACTCATCCAAGAGGTCACAAAAGACCCCACAACAACGTCCAAAGAACTGCAGGCCTCACTTGCCTCAGTTAAGGTCAGCGTTCATGCCTCCACCATCAGGAAAAGACTGGGCAAAAATGCGCCTGCATGGCAGAGTTCCAAGGAGAAAACCACTGCTGAGCAAAAAGAACATCAAAACTCGTCTCAATTTCTCCACAACACATCTTGATGATCCCCCAAGACTTTTGGGACAACATTCTGTGAACCGATGAGACAAAAGTGGGGAACACTTTGGAAGAAGGTGTGTCCAAGTATATCTGCGTAGAAGGAACACTGCATTTCATAAAAAGAACATTATACCAACAGTAAAATATGGTGGTGGTAGTGTGATGGTCTGGGGCTGTTTGCTGCTTCGCTTCGGACCTGGAAGACTTGCTGTGATAAAAGGAACTATGAATTCTGCTGTCTACCAAGAGATCCTGAAGGAGAATGTCCGACCATCTGTTCGTGTACTCAAGCTGAAACGAACTTGGGTTCTGCAGCAAGACAATGATCCTAAACACACCAGCAAGTCCACCACCGAATGGCTAAAGAAAAACAAAATGAAGACTTTGGAGTGGCCTAGCCAAAGTCCTGACCTGAATCCTATTGAGATGTTGTGGTATGACCTTAAAAAGGCCGTTCATGCCCGAAACCCTCTAATGTAACTGAATTAGGACAATTCTGCAAAGATGAGTGGGCCAAAATTCCTCCAGGACGCGGTAAAAGCCTCATTGCATGTTATCGCAAACGCTTGGTTGCAGTTGTTGCTGCTAAGGGTGGTCCAACCAGTTATTAGGTTTAGGGGGCAATCACTTTTTCACACAGGGCCATGATGGTTTGGATTTTTTTCACCTTTAATAATAAACACCTTCATTTACAAATTGCATTTTGTGTTTACTTGTGTTGTCCTTGACTATTGTTTAAATTGGTTTTGATGTTCAAAAACGAACAAAATTAAAAAACACGCAAAAAAAAAAAAAAAGGAAGGGGCAATACAACTTTTAACAATAATGTGGTATATATATATATATATATATATATATATATATATATATATATATATATATATATATATATATATATATATATATATATAAAAAGAGTTCTCACACACATATACATATATATATATATAAATATATATATATATATATGTGGGAACTCTGAGATTACACTGCACACTCTGCACATAAATGAAGCCCGAGTTAAGGTTCTGTAGAAACTAGAGCTCCAGAGAGTTGATTAAAGTTCTTATTCAGAAGGTTGTGAGTCCCATACCCACTGTTCAGCCCTTGAGCAAAGCCTTTAGCTTTTATCAGCTCTCTTATATATATTTTTGGATTGTATTCTCTCTCCTTTTTTATTTAAATAACTGAACATGTGGGTAATCCTGTTTTCAGATAATCTTGAAGTACTGAGACTGTTCTGTGAGTGGTGAAATGAACTGATACTGCAGGCGGAGTGGCGGATAAGGCCATGACTCAAGTCATTACAAGGCTTATTCGCACACACCTGAGGATTTGAGAAGCTGTGAAAGTACAGTGCTTGTTTTAACAGCCTCAGGCCTCGTACACGTGTACATCAGAACACAGAGTGAGCCTGTATATCAGCTGAGGATAAAACCTTTGTGTGTGTGCATGATGTGTTTTAGGGAGGTTAATTATAACCAGCCAATGTGTACACTCATCACTTTTGTCTGTTTGCATGTGTGTGTGTTTGTCTGGTCAGCATTTAAGAGCACTTATTCTCCTCCGTCTGTCTGTCTTTGTGTTTGTTTGTGTGTCTGAGGGAAATGTATAAGCAGCAGACATCATAGTTAGGTATAGCCATTTTCGCTCTGTTCTGAAGGTTTTGGCCTTTGGGAGTGTTTTATTAGAAGCCTCTACATCAGTGCTGGGAAGATAAAGAGGATTTATGACTTGGATCTCCCTGTACTGCAGGATAGATAAAGGGATGATCCGAGTCTGCAAAACTTGGTGAAAGAGTGGTGAAAAATCCCTGCACACATTTCTACAGCTCTGAGAGGTTGTCCGTGCTTGGCTGTGCAGGTAACAGTAGGCAAGTGATGAAGGGTCTGCACATGGTTGCGTGTGAGAGGTTTAAAGAACTGGAACAGGGCCACGGCCTTTAGGCAGCACTTGCCTTATTCAACCCTCTGAGTCATACTTATATCAGAGCCAAACTGAGAGCATGCCTTCTAACACTAAGTCAAAATCAGCCCAGAGCACCCTTCAGCATAACCTCTTGACGAGAAAGAAAGATCGTATCTACATTTCTATCCCTTTGAAAGAATAAATAACATTTTGCCAATTTAATTTAAAAAATTAAAGAATGAAAGAAAGAAAGAAAGAATAACTCTTTGCCAATCAATGAAAGGAAGGAAAAAGTAAGAAAGAAAATGACAGAGGGAGAACTAAAGAGTGAGACAGGAGGTACAGTAAACAAAGAGAGAACTAGTAAGAGAGAAAGATAGAGAGAAGAAGAAAAGAATGCAATAAGAATTTCTGTATAACTGTATGGTGACTTTAATAGTCGCGTACATGGTGCATGATGAACAGCGGTAGTGAAGAGTGTGTGTGATGAACAGTAGTAGTAGTGAAGGGTGTGTATGATGAACAGTAGTAGTAGTGAAGGGTGTGTGTGAGGAACAGTAGTAGTAGTGAAGAGTGTGTGATGAAGAGGAGTAGTAGTGAAGAGTGTGTATGATGAACAGTAGTAGTAGTGAAGGGTGTGTATGATGAACAGTAGTAGTAGTGAAGAGTGTGTGTGATGAACAGTAGTAGTAGTGAAGGGTGTGTGTGTGATGAACAGTAGTAGTAGTGAAGGGTGTGTATGATGAACAGTAGTAGTAGTGAAGAGTGTGTATGATGAACAGTAGTAGTAGTGAAGAGTGTGTATGATGAACAGTAGTAGTAGTGAAGAGTGTGTATGATGAACAGTAGTAGTAGTGAAGGGTGTGTATGATGAACAGTAGTAGTAGTGAAGAGTGTGTATGATGAACAGTAGTAGTAGTGAAGGGTGTGTATGATGAACAGTAGTAGTAGTGAAGGGTGTGTATGATGAACAGTAGTAGTAGTGAAGGGTGTGTATGATGAACAGTAGTAGTAGTGAAGAGTGTGTGTGATGAACAGTAGTAGTAGTGAAGAGTGTGTGTGATGAACAGTAGTAGTAGTGAAGAGTGTGTGTGATGAACAGTAGTAGTAGTGAAGAGTGTGTGTGATGAACAGTAGTAGTAGTGAAGAGTGTGTGTGATGAACAGTAGTAGTAGTGAAGAGTGTGTGATGAACAGCGGTAGTATTGAAGAGTGTGTGTGATGAACAGTGGTAGTAGTGAAGAGTGTGTGATGAACAGCGGTAGTGAAGAGTGTGTGATGAACAGCGGTAGTGGTGAAGAGTGTGTGATGAACAGCGGTAGTGAAGAGTGTGTATGATGAACAGTAGTAGTAGTGAAGTGTGTGTGTGATGAACAGTGGTAGTATTGAAGAGTGTGTGTGATGAACAGTAGTAGTAGTGAAGAGTGTGTGTGATGAACAGTAGTAGTAGTGAAGAGTGTGTGTGATGAACAGTAGTAGTAGTGAAGAGTGTGTGTGATGAACAGTAGTAGTGAAGAGTGTTCATGATGAACAGCTTGTAGGCTTGTAGGCTTAGCCTTGCTTCACCCTGGCCATGTAGAGAAGTGGCAGTTAGCAAACACTCTTCAGCACTGCTATATATACTCTCTCTCCTCCATCACTGAGTGTAATACATTGTAAACAGCTAGAACAGTCAAGTGGAGAAGGCAAGCTGCTGCCAACCCACAAACAAACATGGATGACATAGCATTTATGTCTCCACACAGTTTTGTTCCACTTCAGCTTCAGAGTCCCAGAATGTCACAGTCAGTAATCAGAGAGTCTGGGAGAAGAACATCAGATGAGTCAGGGGATAAGATGTCTTATGCCTGTAAATTTGCAAGACTTAAAATTTAAATGTTATGAAAACTTTTACATCTTAGTCCATAGTTCAAGAGCCAAACTGATACTTTTGGTCAGTTTATTATGTGGTTTGGTTTCATTTAGCATATATTTATATGAACCAGAACAGTAAGAAGATTGACTGAGGGTCGAGTACAGCTCAGAATGTATCTCTAAAACTATTTCATTCATTGGTGAGAAATACAGCCATGCAAAATAAATAAATAAATAAAAAAACAAATGGACAAACAAACATACATTTGCCAAGATTGGCACCCTGTCCAGGGTGTACCGCGCCTTGTGCCCGATGCTCTCTGGGATAGGCTCCAGGTTTCCCCGTGACCCTGAAAAGGATAAAGCGGTATAGAAGATGGATGGATGGACGGATGGACAGATGGACATTTGCCAAGTCTGCACAGAAATGACAAAAATCACTGGAGCAGGGAGAAACCTGAGTGGACACTCAGAATAAGGGATTAGATAATTATGTATATAATTAGTTTAAAACATTTTGTGTAACACAATTGTTTGTCGGTCCAAATATTAAGAACACATAGCATTTGTGCATTATGACAGCTCTGTAAACATCTTTAAAACAAAAACACCACACACACAGAAGTACTTTCAGCATAAAATCTTCAGGAGAACAAAAGAAAGGAAGAAACAAAGAAAAAGGCCCCCTATATATTCTAAGCAGTGTGAGAATGTAAAAAATAATGTAATAAACTCTAAATAAATAAATAAACAAATAAATAGAAAGAAAACCCCCCAATGTATTTTAAGCACTATGAAAGAACAGATGGACTCAGTTTGCCAGTGAGAATGTAAAGAAAACAATGTAACAAACTATGAAAGAAAGAAAGAGACACAAAACAGGCAAATTTTTTGACTTTAGTGAAGTGATTGTAAGAAACCCATAGATATAAAAATAAGAAAAAGAAAGATTAGACCCCTTGCATATTCTAACATTTATGAAAGAATAGGATGGACTCTTTTTTTGCCAGTGAGAATGTAAAGAAAAGAATATAAATATTCTATATAAATATAAGAATTAACAGGAAAATTCTTTGACTTCAGTAAGTGAATCTAAGAAAAAAAGAAAAGGAAAAAATGGCCCACTGTATCACATTCTTGCAGCATTATGATTTGATTATGCATAGCATCTTGCCTCTTGGTGATTTTAACTCTATTAGACTCACTTCTGTTTCATAGTTTAAATGCATGTTTGTCCATTTCCAGGTTTGAACGTGTGGAGTAAATTAGATACACAGAACTAACAAACAAAAAAATGGAGAAATGCACTGTATGACCCTCATCCTGCAGTCTGTAGACTTTGAAAGTTCTAATTCCAGCTTCAGCTCAGATAAATCTATCTGCTTATATCCTCACCAAGGGGCTGTTGAAGCACATATACAGTATCTCACAAAAGTGAGTACACCCCTCGCATTTTTGTAAATATTTGATTATATCTTTTCATGTGACAACACTGAAGAAATTAATCTTAGCTACAATGTAAAGTAGTGAGTGTACAGCTTGTGTAACAGTGTAAATTTGCTGTCCCCTCAAAATAAAGTCAATTTGGACATTTTCACATAGGGGTGTACTCACTTTTGTTGCCAGCGGTTTAGACATTAATGGCTGTGTGTTGAGTTATTTTGAGGGACAGCAAATTTACACTGTTACACAAGCTGTACACTCACTACTTTACATTGTAGCCAAGTGTCATTTCTTCAGTGTTGTCACATGAAAAGATATCAAATATTTACAAATATGCGAGGGGTGTACTCACTTTTGTGAGATACTGTATAATACAGGAATGTCCTGTAGGTCTGAGGTTTCAGCCCCTGAGACAACTCCAGTCAGCATAGAGATCTGGGTTTGTCTATGTGCAAAAGCATTCCTCTACACGATGCAGTGGAGCGTTTATTGAAATAAATAGCGTTCCCCTCAGAGGAACAGTTAGTGTGTTGTGCCATCCTATAGCACAAACCACCTGCCAAATGAACAGCACTGTGGGATTATTAAGGTATTATCCGGTGGGGTCAGGTATGCCCATAAAACAGCATGATTTCTGGTGAATAATTTAATTTCACTAATTACATGAAGTCATGGTCATAAAGTTTTATTATTGTTTCATTTGAAAGAAGGGAGTTGCACGATTTCCTCAAACCTTTCCAATACAGAAAAACAACACAGTCTCCTAGCAATAAGCTAGCCTTCTCCTAGTAGTGCTACAAATGATTATACAACAGCACTGTTGAATTCTTGAATCTGATTGGTCAGAAGGTGCTGATTACTTAGTTATTATTTCTAAAGTAACTCATTCACAGGTACGTCTATGGCAGATGCTCCACATAATCTAATAATAAACGGATATAATAATAAAAAACAAAACCAAAAAAACGTGCATTTATTTAACAAGGAAATTATTTTCTGATATGGTAAAGCTTTCTGTAAGGAGTCTCCAGTGTCAGTAACAGTCAGTAAGTACATGTACAGCTATCAGGTTATCAGTGGAACACTCAAATGTCAACAGACAGCCAAAGTGAAGTTCAGTTAATGAATTCATGACAGGAAAACAGGATTAGAGCAATGCAAGGTTTATCTGTGCTGTTTCCTGCTGCTGCTTTACGACACCTAGAAGTAATACTGAATAAACTGCACAGTTATCGGATTAGGCAGCAGATGCTGTGGCTAGAGTAGATGGACTGAATATTATAGATTCATTTCATAGTGCATAAAACTTTGAACCTGGCTGTTGACTTCATTGCACATGCTCAAAATGTAGGACATTATTTTCAGTTCAGATCGCGTCTACACTAAGAACATTGACCACGTCAGTTAGGTCAGATGACGTTTGTGCTAGGATCAATTGCTCAATCTACAATAACATGATAAAACATGAAGTACAACGTTGTTGTTTAATAACTTGAAGAACCAGTCAGTGCTAAATAAGACCAACTGCTTTACCATGAATACAAGTTCGCTAACAGCATAAAGACATAAGAAGAAACTTATTCCTGGAATTGTGAATATTTAGGAGGTATGCAATACCCAAGTATTTTGTTATTTAATCACAAAATCACCAGAAGAGTGCTGTTTTTCCTTTCGTTTTATTTAACTCCTAAGAAACTATGATTTTTGTAATGTCTGCCAATCGGCAGGAAGGTTGTTGTTCTGTAGATTTTGCCTCACCACCTCCATTATCCTTTTATCTGAAAAAATAAAAGTGCTCTATTTTTAATATGATGTTACATTTGGCATATTGTTACATTATGTTGCATTATGTTATGTTGCGTTTTTTTTTTTATATTGTATTTTGTCATTTGTATATTTACCAGAAACATTCAAGTTTGCATTTCCTTAATAACATATATAATAATTAAATAGTATAACATAAAAAAGTTATTTGGTAATATTAATTACCAGAACAATTTACACATTGTCAGTACTCAACAATTATTCTTTTATCTGTGTATTACTATGAATATATACATATATGCTTATTTGTATAGAGTGTTCTTTCTTTTATCTTCATTAAGAGCTTAATCTTGGTCAGGGTCACAGTGCATCCAGAGCCGATCCCGGGAATACGGCATGTCAGACCTATATACAGTATTGTCAGTATTATTGCACTTCTTTGGCACCAAGTCTTTATTTTTATAAAGTCATTTTCTCTCAGGGTGTTTGGAGTGATGTTTCTATGGCAACGAAGTGTTTGTTGAGTATCACTGAGTAAACTGTCGCACCCATCAAGGCCGAGGAACAGCACAGTATGGAACTGTTTCACCCTGATCTCAGCTATGGTCTGATAACGCTGAATACACAGAGACTACTGTTCAGTGTGCATGTTCATAGGTGTGGTTATAACCACAAAAACACTATCATATTAGTTCCATCTCATTTTCAGAGACGTGTCTGCAACCTCTCCCTTTATCTCTCTCTCTATCCGCTTTCAGAAGTGTGAGTCAGAGTTTTGAACTCTGTTTAAACATCTGAATATCAGGAAATCTAATTGCAAATCAGCAGTAAATACACTTCAGAACAATATCTATATTGTTCTAAATGCTGGTTACATGGATTATACACACACACACACACACACACACACACACTCCCATGTGCCCCCTCCTAAAGTATTGGAACTCCTTTTTTTTTTTTTTTTTTAAATCCATTTTATCTGGAGATCCAAATATGAACATGAGACATAAGGATTTCAGCTTTCATTTCCTGTTATGTACAATTAGATGTGTTAAACAACTTAGAACATTTTTTTGTCAACTTTGGTTTGAACACACCCATTGCTCAAGTGATCAGTAATATTGGAACATATGACTGACAGGTGTTTCTTGTTGCCCGGGTGTGCCCAGTTAGACTGATTGTTTAAACAGTTAATAGCTCTGAATGTCTATTTTTGGTTTGAGCCCTGGGTTTCACCTGTGAAGACTGCATTTGTTATTAAAAAGAATAAACCAGAGAGCTGTCTATGGGAGAAAAGCAAGCCACTGAGAACAGAGGGAAAATTAATCAGAGCCATTGCACAAGCATTGGGCATAGCCAATACAACAATTTGGAATGTCCTGAAAAAGAAAGAAGAAACCACTGCTGCACTAACAACATGACATCAAACAGGTCGTTCAAGGAAAACAAGTAGTTGATGAAAGAAACATTGTGAAGAAAAAACCCCAAGACAACAGTTAGTGACGTTACCAGCAACCTCCACAGGGCAAGGGTGAAGGTATCACAACCCACTGGACTTGGAGATTTGGAGAGCAGAACTATGGAGGCCATAGCACAAGATGCAAATTACTCATCAGCAGTAAGAATCAGAAAGCCAGATTGGAATACACAAAGAAATACAGAGATGAGCCACAAAAGTTCTGTAACCAAGATTAACCTCTACCAAAGCGACGGAAAGGTCAAAGTGTGGAGAAAGAAACAATATCTGCTCATGATCCAAAACATACAAGCTCATCTGTGAAACATGGTGGAGGTAGTGTCATGGCTTGAGCTTTCATGGCTGCTTCTGGAACAAGCTCACTAATCTTTATTAACTCATGATGGTATTAACAGAATGAATTCAGAGGTTTACACGAACATTTTGTCTGCCAATTTACAGAGAAATGCATCCAAATTAATTGTGAGAAACTTCATCATGCAGCAAGACAATGATCCAAAACGCACTGCCAACTTGACAAATGAGGAAAAAAAGTGGAAGGTTTCAGACTGGGCAGGTAAATCCCCAGAACTTAACCCTTCTGAGCATGTATTTCTCCTCCTGAAGAGGACACTGAAGAGAGAAACCCCCCAAAACAAACATCAACTGATAAAAGATTATGGAGAATTCTTCTGGAGGGGCCTGTATATAAAACATTTGCATAGCACTTCTTATATTTATTTGGGTGTTTCTACAACTATGGTCACTTTTGACTTTCCCAAATATATACTGTATATATACAAAAAATCAACCCCTGTGAATTTTAATTTTAACCATCAGAGTCTGTAATACATATAAAAAAAAGGTATACTAAATTGCATGTAGTCATTAAGATTTGAATTTGAACATGTTTATTTAGTTCTACATTAATTTTGACTCTTAGCATCTAATATACATCAATTCATCAGTAATATAAATGTATTTTTAAAATGTAGTTCAAAATACACAATTACTAAGCTGTATGGTAAGAATCCACAATACATACTTCAGAAGAAGATAATTTTTACCGTATATTTCTGGATCTTGTGAGTGACCTAGAGTGGGTGGTCAAACCTGTTAGCCATGTCCTTAAGTGATAACTTCTGTTTCCACAGAAACTAGATTTGTTTGGCTTTGAAAAAAATTTACTATGACATTTTTTCAGTGTTGTGATAAGGACTTGAAAGTATGGGACAGGCACATTTAGATGAAAAAAAAAAAAAAAAAAAATTATATATATATATATATGTGTGTGTGTGTGTGTGTAAATGATCACTAAAAGAACAAAAAAGCACTTTAAGATGGTGCAAAGTAATATGTATATCAAACAATTTCATTTGAAATAATGTCATATCATAATTGAATTAGCTCATTTTACGTATCTCAACGTTGAGAACAAAGTTATGGGACATCGACAAAAATGGTGTTTGGACCTATAAATGTTCCATAATTTGTTATTAAATCACAACAATCAGTAATTATTTTCATGTCAGGATGTGTAATGACACTGTGTTTATATTTATCAAGCATCATATGACAAATTTGAACATAAATCTAAAATTTAAAATACCCATAGTTGCGGAAACACTCATTTATTTAAAAAATGTAAAAAAATTTTTTTTTAAATACAATAAAACACAGCCACGTGGTCTAGCAGCAGCATCTAAAGTAACCTGTTGCTGCTGCAGATATTTATGAGGTCATATTAACAGGCACTTGAGCATATGAATTCTTGATCCTGTTGGTCATTAGGTGTTGATTAGTGCTTCTATAGTAACAACTTACACATTGATTTATATGGTAGATGCTCGATATAAACATGCAGTTATTGATAGTTTTCTGACATTTATTGAACATTTTCAACTGTTTTGTAACACAGATAAAGCTGAAACTTTGCCATGGGAAAGTCAAACAAGCTGCATGATCTTTTGTCTTAACTTGAAGAGGGAGAATAAAAGAGGCTGGTGAGGGATATGTGAGAACAGGAGCTAACTTGTTGTTTTGTGGCTGTTCCACAACATAAAATCTAACTAGAAACTAAAAAGATATACAGTATATGTTATCCTTTACTAAATTTATTTTTTTTGCGTTGGTGATTATGTCCAATCGACCAGATCTGTAATTTTCATCTAGTTATTATTTGTTGAGGAACATGTTCTTAAATTTAATCATATATTTGCGTAAAAAAGTCAATTATTATTTCATGTACAACGTCTTAAATGAACATTTTTTTGTCTTAGCTATCCTCAACGAAAGTAACATTACTCGAGGGGCATAAAAGTCACTTATCACCGAGACCATCTCGAGTTCAGACATAACAGTGGTCTGTAGGAAGCACTTGAGAGAAATATCTGCTCTAGCAATCTACAGTAATGTTTTAACACACACACAAACGTGCGTATACACTGGGATCCAGCTGTGGTGGTAACAGCTGGTGAGTGTGTTACTACACTCAGACAAAACACGGCTTTCAGACATAGCCTGAGAGGAAGATCATGATTAAAGCACTTCCTGTCTGACTGAGCAGCATGGCGGCTGGTCCTGGCCGTCTCCTGTCAATCTCTATACACTTTATTTTAACCTCAACACTGTGTGTGATTTATTACTATTCATTTTGACCAGAAAATACTGGGGGGGTGTTATGGGACGACACAACAACAAACTGTCACTGTTGAACACACTTTTGAGTCTTTCCATGATTAGGATGCTATTATTGCCCCACTAGTAAAGCTAAAAGACATTTTAATACAGTAAAGTGTCCTTCACAACAACCTTTGTGCATGTTTCAGGTAAATAACATTGCTTAAAAAAAGGGAATTTGCACCTGTGCTTTAAGCATTTTTAGTCTTTTATAAGTATTTTTTTTACCTAGCTTACTACGTTGTAATGTTATCATTTTATTGTAGCTGTTTTATACAGTGTTGTACTATCAAAAAAGCTTTTGTGCTGTCTGGTTCATCTCTGTACCAATGATATTGTGGAGAGGTGCCTTTTCCCATCACCCTGCTCACCAGCAGCTCAACGTCATGATACTTAACACACAGAAACCCAACAGTGTTCTGAATAATCTTATAACAGACGTGGGGCGATAAAACTATTCATTTGTTTATACTGATTGAAAATGCCTGTTGCTTAGCAGTTACAGCTAAGTGTGCTGGGATTTAAACTCATGATCATCTGATCAGTAGTCCAATGCCTTAACCATTAAGCTACCACTGCCCCAAGGCAGATGAGAACCCATGTGCTAGACAAAAAAAAGAAACAAACCCCAAAACATCCTTTTGTCCCTGCATCTAATTTTAATAGCTGTCTGCATTTCTGGTTTGAGTCATGTTAAAATTAAGTGTTAATTATTTCATTAAAAATGATATTAAAATGAATGCGCTGAAACAAACAACGATGAAATGTCTCGTGTCTATCACCTCGGAACCTTTGTTCTGTCAACGTATTCCCAGCAGCGACAGGAAACAAGAACAAGAGCCTGCTGTCAGCACCGCCACCTCTTCATGACCTCCCCTTTACCTATTGCACCTATAATTAACTCTTCTTTTAGCCCCTTAAGGAAAGGTAGCATAATGGACAGAAAATGAGAGAGAGGAAAAGAGAAAGAGAGATACAGATGTGCGATCTTGAGTCACCCTGAACTTTGCTGGTGCCGTGGAGCGATTTAGAGACAAGAGCAAAGCCTTTTCTGTTAGAGCTAGTCATTACTTGATGATTTGCTGAGAGGATGATTATAGGCAGAGAATCCCAACACATGTACATATAAAGATTATGGAAAAAGAAAAAGAAAGGGTTACGAAATGCAAACTGGAAGTAAGGTGGTAAAGAGTTGACTGAAAAAAAAACTGGTTTGTTCAGTGAGAGTTATGCTACAACTGAAACATTGGGTTATTAATCAAAACTGAATCGTGTCGATAATAATGGGATATGAGTAAACAGTGTAAATGTGTGTACTGACACACTGTTTACTACAGAATGTGGTTTGGAACACAGCCCAAGTATTCATGACTTCAAGGATGTAATTATCTGCTTCCGTTATTATTGTCTGTTCAGTAATACACAAGAATAATGAGAATAAAACCCTTATTGTGCACATCACCGTCATTTACTGTGCACCAGGTAAAAGAGCAAAATCTCTCAACACTTACAAGAGTGTGGCTTGTAAGCAAGTGTTAGCTGGCTAGCAAGAACCAGCTGTATGAATTCTGCCACTGTTCATGCCTTCTTAATCTGATTGCTAATGCTGTGTCTAGAACATAAAGAGTTAGCCACCTAATATGAGCTAGCTAGTTAAAACACAAGCTCTGGTTGTATGACGGTTGTGCTTCTGTTTCCTCTCAGTGTGTTGCCTGTGCAGGTTCATGGGGTGAGTTTGTTCGCTCCTGCTTGATTTAGCTCTGAGGCTGATGTAGCTCTGAAGCTGGATTTAGTCAGCTAATGTTAGCACTTGTGGTATTTAAAAGATTATTATTAAACAATTTGTACTCTGTGTGTTTCGTTTTTTGAAACGCGTATTTTGAAAGCCAACCTGATTTGCGTTCTCAAGCCTGTCTTTCAGTGAATTAGCTGATATTCGCTGGAGAGTGTTGACGCGTGACATACCCAACATGGTGTGTGGCATACTTCCTGCCATATTTGACTGTTAATTACTTCAAGTGTTAGGGCTATAGACTAAGAGCAGTTCAGAACACCAAGTATTTTTAGTTCCTTGGCTCAATATTTATGTCAGTCATTTATCTACAGCAGTGGTCACCACACCTGTTCCTGGAGATCTACCTTCCTGAAGAACTTAGCTCCAACCATTAATGTGGCTACCTGTTAGAGCTAGTCATTACTTGATGATTTGCTGTGAGAATTACCTTAAGAAGTTATTGATTAACTTAAACAGGTGTTTTAGATCTGTTCATGGGCATGATGTGGGAATACACCCTGGATCCAACACAGGGCACCATGTATACCCACACTCACACACACTTGCCCTTTATAATACTAATAATAATAATAATAATAATAATAATAATAATAATAATAATAATAATAATAATAATAATAATAAATAGTTGTTATTATTATTCAAAAAGAAATAACACTGCAGTTTTACAAGTTGGACTGTAGGAATTCTTACAAATGAGCACTTTGCATCTGTGCTGTTTTTCAGGTCATGGCTAGATATCTTTGTCTTCATTACATGACCGTATCAGGTATTACAGAAGCTTGCTGTATGCTGGAGCTCTGGTTTAAGGGCAGTCATGTCTGCTATAAATGTACTCATATTGTTGCGAGAGTGGAAAAATTCAGACTGCCTCATGACCATGATCACAATTTACACAAAGCCACATTTAGCCCGTATCTGTCACAATTTACACAAAGCCACATTTAGCCCGTATCTGTCCAGAAACGCCAAAAAAAAAAAAAAATTGGTTATATCACACACTGCATTTTTTTTTTAAACGCCCAGAGAACAATGTTCCACAATGGGAATTCAGAGCGAGCTCATATCAGTATCGCCATGACATCACAGTCCAAAAATGTCACCTCTAGTCACCTGACATTTTATCCAAATGAACTTCCCCTGCATCTCTCACTCACCCCTAACATACACACTTTTATGTTATCACTTCATCTTTCCTCTGTCTGCCTTTCAACAATCAGCGCTTTCTGTGTTTGCCTTTACACACATGCCTACTTTAAGAGTTATAAGTAACGTACGTCATTAAAAACAAGGCCTTGTTAGAATGAAACCGGTTTTCTGAAACAAGGAACAGGTCTGGTGTTTTTGTCAGCTCTGATCATCAGACATAACATTTCCCAATAGACAGGCCTTTATTATTAAACACAGGTGACTTGAATCTGGCCCGCATATCTTTGTAAAGGTTTCAGTTTATTTGACAGTTTAGCTCTTTGTTCTTGAAGACTAGATAATCAGACCAGCTTGAATCATCTTTCCTTTATCTTAATCTTCTCATCAGGTGTGCTCAGATCTCTTTTTGCTGCTCGGTTATTTATTTTAACCCACTATTCATTAACTACTATGAATTAGTCTGTATTTACAGTGAAACCAAGAGGCAAAGCTGAGCAATTGTGAGTGGGATTCATAGGCATGATGCTTGGTTTTAGCTCTATATTCTGAACTGTAAATGATTGTGTTTATCCAGAAAAACCACAGGAGTAGTGTGTAAGAGGGATCCAACACTGAAACCTTATCACTGGCGAAATGAAATGGGGGGAAAAAATCCCATCATTCCCATATGGACAACGGAAAGTATTGAAAGCATTTTATACCCAATTGCTCCCTTTTATACATGTATAATTCCTTATAGCTATACTATATCGCTATATCGTAGTGTTCTCAATTCTGATTGGTCAGAATGTGTTGATTCATTCTCTATAAACAGCAGCTCTGACAGTAATATCGGCTGTAATATAAATCGCAGGGTTATATCTTTATAATACATTAATACATGCATTGTATTAATACATTAAAATATGTAATACAGAAATGTCTATAGTCATAACTAATTCACAGGCACTTGTACGTAGGATGCACCATATAATCAAAGACTAATATTAAACAAATAAGAACGTGGTCTTAATTAACAAAGAAAAAACATATAATCATTGATATGTCGATGCATTCTGTAAGAAGATATATATTCGACTAAGGGAAAGTCCTCAGGACAGTGAACTATGTTTTTTTTTGCCTTTGAGAGAGAGAGAGAGAGAGAGAGAGAGAGAGAGAGAGGGAGATGTTTGTAACGAATATAATGTACATGACCACAGGAGTTCACTTTGGGCTTGGGAAAATAATCACTGGGATGTTGACTGTGATTTTGCTTCACGTATGGCTGCATCACACCACCCCATTGTTGATTATTTCCCTACACCTACACTCCACAAAGTGTTTTATGGCAACCCAAAAAATCACACTAAATCACAAATATACTCTTGAATGAACACGGTTGGACTTCTGAACATTCAGATACCTACGCAGTCTGTGGGAATTCAGAAGTACGATAGCAAGAACGTGTGACTGGTTTGAAGTATAAGCTCTGTGTGGGAGTAGGTGTGAGAGAGGAAGAGCAGTCCATATAGAGCAGCTCATGTTTTACTCAGCATTCACACCTACATGACAGACAGACAATGAGAGAACGAACAGAAGAAGCCCGTCATCTGCAGACAGAGTGATATTGTACAAACACACGTGTGCACACTTTCTCACATACAGCCCAGACTCAAGTACTGTAAAACAAACATTTACATTTATTGAAAGCTCCTGTGCAGAATAAATGAGCTCGCTGACATACAGGGACATTCAGCTCTACTTGTACACGTGTCTTAATGACACGTGATCATCAGGAACACGACAGTTGCACAGCCCGACTGTGTTGCCTGTGAAAAGTGGCCTTCGCAAAGAGTTTGTGGGGTTTTTATTTTTTTTTGTACTGCGTATTCAAAAAAAAGAACAGGCCTGAACAAGCAGCAACAAAACGTAGGGTTAAATCCAGCATGCATGAGGTGCTTGGATTAATGTGGTTCCTTTGTCTGACTGTTTAAACAGATTAGTGGCAATATAATTACTCACGAAGAGGCTGGTTGACAAAAAGGTTTCACATTTCATCAACAATAACAAGATGAAAATGATCGGTTCAACTGGCTTGGTGAAAAGACACTGAAATGAATCAATGCACACTAAAATCTTCACAGTGGATTTCTGTTCACTAGGTTTGTATGATTTTGTGAGACATTAAACGACGAAAACAAAAAATAACCAAACAAACAAAGCACCAATGTACCAGACTATGTTCTTTTTAATTCAGTGTTATAATGTTAGCACAAACTACGACACAACAGCATGCGTAACCAATCAGAATTACAATCAGTGCTACTAGCCCTAGTAACTTTTGAGCAGACATGAAGAATCACAGAACTGGAACCTATGGACCAATAGCCAATGATAAATGTCCTTCAGATCCAATTAGTGGCACCACATGTTCTAGTGTATGGTCTACAAGATCTTATGTGCCATTTATGTACGTAGTGAGATATAAAACATGCCGTTATAGGAAAATAATCAATCACTTGTACCACAGCAGTTTGCCAACAATTTATTAATCAACACCTTCTGACCAATCAGATTCGAGAATTCAGCAACATGCGGTAGAATGCGTATTGATTAGTGATCATGAGTTCAGTGTAAAGATGTGTTTAAATATACAAATGTTTGAGTGAGACATGAGTTTTCGGTTACACATGTGGCACTCATTTCCATGCTTTTTGTATACTTTCTGTCTACTAGTTTGTGTTTCAGCATGACTAAGTATGTTGGTGTGTCCTGCTTTGCTCCATGTGTGTGATTGGAGAAATATGTGTGGGGGTTTGAACGGGACGGGACTTGGGATAAATATGGCACTATAGCGTGATGAGGTGGAATTTTCCTTTTTCCTGCGGGAGCAACTGATATGCACTGAGGTATGGCTCTAATCAGTGAGGTCACACACACGCGTACATACACAGACAAAGTGCTTAATCCCTATTCGCCGGAGTTGCACAGAGAACGATGACATCATTCACCTGTGGTGAGTGTTTGCTCTAACAAAATGCCTTTGTGTTTCTGTAAACACGCACTCTTTCTAAACACTCCGATTAGAGCCGTGGTTGAATCCAAACGTCTTTTTTAGTGTACTTTACACTGATAATATAATTACGCAATAGTGCAGTTTCAACAGAAGGGCAGATTAATAGTGTTTATTACGAACAGGTCTTTCTTTCATAATTCACATCACATTATCCTTGTGGCCTTTCGCAAGGACTGCGATACATTTTCCTCAGGTAGAACAATCCATATGCCTCTCTGTCTCCTTTCTTCTTTACATTCTTCACATACTGTACGTTCTTCAGCAAATATCTGACATTCATATTTTAACCTTTAAACCTTTTCCTTTATTTTGTTTATTTCTCTTTACAAGCATATTTGGTCTTGATCAGGTTGAGTCATATATCCTCTATATTCTATACAGCACATTCACAGGGACCTTTGACCCAGTTCACAGCCTGCTGTGCTAGACTCTAAAAATGTCTAGAAGATCTTTGCTTAATCAAGCGCCATCAAATTGATGTATATTTGAATAGCCGCCTTATGTATATTTGATTTCTCTTGCAGTGCAATAAGTATTACGTGACCAACATCACGCTCTAAAATGTGATTAATTTCTCTTGGATGGTTCTGTCAATATACTTTTGCTAGTCATGCTTTGCATGGAATTGTGAGGATACAGCAGACACAGGCTCACCAAAACATGGATAGTTGAAGTGTCGGTGAGCCTGTGCCTGTTTTTGGCTGACAGGAGTGGAACATGATGTGGGCTTCTGCTGTTGTAGCCCGTCCACCTCAAGAATTTTGCATGTTGTGGATTCTGAGATGCTTTTCTGCTCACCATGGTTGTAAAGACTGGGCATAACTTTCCTGTCATCTCAAACCAGTCTGACCATCCCACTGCTTCCACATGATTAACTGGACAACCGCATGAATTTGCAGGTGTACAAGAATTCCATGATGAGTGTATGTGGGTGTGTTAATGGAGCAATCCTATTAAAATGACTCTGTTGCTCCATTCAGCCTAATCTCTGTTGCAGGTTTAGAACACCACACCACTGTGATCACCACAGACGGGAATTTCGACACGTTACCCTGTGCTGAGAAACGAAGAGAAATGTACTGTATAAGTACTGTATAATGGACAGTACTAACCAAGTGACAGTAATTACCAGTCACTGCAAATTTATGCAGAACACATTTTTGTTGAGTAGTTTCATGAATTCCTCACGAGCCCTAAATAATCCCTATAATTTGAACTGAGATTTTCTTTTTACTTTTTCCAGAGGGGAGAATTTAAGGCTTAAACATTATAGCTTAAAATAAATACAAAAGAAGTGTCTCTATCTTTTTCTTACAGTTTTCATAAGACTCATGGTTGTAGTCTGGTAGGCTTATTTTTAACATTATTATTATTATTTTTTTTATTTTATTTTTTTTATTTATTTATTTATTTTTATAAAAAGCTAGTCTGGACAAAACCCCTGCTGAAAAAACAATATAAACCATTACAAAATTTTAATGGTTTCAATTACAAACCATCAGCTAACTATTAAAACCATTACCATTATTCGTCCTTAATGTTATCCATTAGACAGAACATAGCAGGCAATAAATGAGTAAAAAGTAAAGATCAACAGGGACCATTACAGTTTCCATTTAAAAACAAAACAATTCTCATTATATCATTAAAATCAGTACAAATACTATGAAGGTTACTATAGTTTTTTTCAGCAGAGATAACATGATCATAAAGTTCTAATGTAGAGTATAAGCATAGTAGAGCTATTTTTTGACCAAAGTACGACTTTGTGAGTTGCTTATGCATGGATGTGGATTATGGATTGACGTCAAAACAATATCTATCGATCTAAATTGTTTGCAGCGAGTTCTCTTGTATTCAGGGCCGGAAAAATCCTCAGCTTTTGTGCTTCATGAAACTCTTCCTTACATTTATAGTCAAGCTTTCACACTTTCTGCCACTTCAGGTTGCCCAATCCTGTGCTCAGAAGTCACTCATGAGGCTTGTAGTTTGTCCAGCGGTTTAGCAATGGAAGACAAGAGTACTAGCTATGTACACACAACAGAGCCTCTTTCCAAGCTTTTTAATTTTTTTTTTTATGTGTCTATACACGTTTAACGAGAGGTCGTATGTGACAGGATAAGTTTTTCTTCCATTTTTTGCACGTCACAATCTGAAAACACTTTACTGCCTATAGGTTGTGAAAAACCAATTCCTGTGACCAAATTATTCTGTGATATACAACCCTAACCTCCCATTAAATGTGCATAGAGATATTACAAAGAGAAATAAAGCTTGGAAAAAAGTGCCTCTGGTAGGGATGGGCGATACAGACTTAAAACTACATCACAATATTCCATGGAATTTTTGGCTGTACGTCATCAACTATATTGTCAATACCGCGGGATGACAAACTCTTATCATGGGGAGGAATTGTACCGGTTTATATCATGGATGATACGATATGGCACAGCCCTAGCCTCTGGTGAATGTACATAGCTGGTAAATTGGACCTGACAGCAGGTAGAAAGTAAAATTTCAGTGAGGAACTGAAGAAATGCTGGTCGACACATGCCATAGCATTTATGTGAGGAATCAATTGAGCCAATGGCTTGGATTAATCACTTGCTGCTGTTGTTGAAATCACACAGAAAACGAATATTCACCTAGAAAGAAGATTCATCATGATGTTCTGTGCTGTATGTGTTTTCACACTGTGACTGTGTGCATCTTATCTCTCAGGGTCAGAGGCTAATCCCTCAGAAGCATGGTGGCTTGTGACTGATCACTGCAGGAACAACTCTGAATCAAACAAAGAGTCTGCTCTCAGCTTCTGCTTTATTTTAGACCTGTGAGTGAAGGTCTGTCACATATATCTTTGTGTTTGACTTTCTCTCTGGTTGAAAGAGGGTAGTAGGGGGCACAAAGTGCATCTCGTTCTTCTTCCTCATGTGATCGGATGAATCATGGTTTTAAATGAGGGGTTTTAAATACAGTAGCTTTAGTGATAATCCTGTATACCATATCAGCTCTCTGGATTTGTTCTATAGATAGAAAGAATATTTTAGTTCAGATTTTTGGCTTGGGATATAACAGCATCTCATTCCTCGCTCTTTCTTTATCCCATGCTTTACCTGACTCTCTTTGGGCACAACAATATTAATACTCCATGGCGTTAGGTAAGAATTGAAGCACATCTAATTATAGAGGGCCCTTGCTGAACTCTGACCTTTGCACACCGTTTGAAATAGACACCGTTTACCCATCGTTGATAAGTGACAGAAAGGATAATGACCTGTCTGCCAGTGCTCTCTTTACAGCCGGTGCGATGCGCTTTGCACAATTTGAAAAGGTGTGGATCAGTTTTCAGTCGCTATTTCAAGCATGGATTCTCCTGCACAGTTTTCTGACACCTACTATTGTTGCCTGCATTCAAATAACCCCCAGAAGAAAAAAAAACCCTCAATCTCCCCTTCAGTGTTTACCCAACATGGGTAGACCGGTCACTCATGATTTGTTTACCTTAAACAGGCCAGCCAGTGACTCAGACTCAATGATGCGCCAAATGCACACACAAGTGTTAGAAAGTTGGAAGGAAGAGAAACTGGGAATGCTGCCATGCTAGGAATAATCTGTCCTGATCCCATCTAGGCTAGTGGCCTCAACTTCAATCTTAGGGTCCCAAGGTTTCCTAAGTCTGCAAATATCTGACTCACAGATTTCTAAGAATTATTAATGCACTCAATTCTAATACATTATCAGTTCTATATTAACAACTAATTCACAGGGACATACACACACTATATATATATATATATATATATATATATATATATATAATATACACACACACACACACACACAATTTGTAATTTATGTGTTTTCCTTAAATTTTGAATTGTGAGTGGCAGACAATCCAAAATCATCTAAGTTGAATAATAAGCAGATTAACGCATGTCAGCTTTAGCAAAGGGAAATGTATATGGTGTATCAGTGTTATGGTGAAGCTTCCTGTAAGGTGAGGGAGTTTTCAGCATCCAGTGTCATGAGTCTCTGGGTAACAAGCTGCATGTTTTTTCTTATTAACCTCAAGAGAAACAAGGGGATACCAGGAAGCTAACAAGAAGAACTTGTGTGGCTGTTCAGCAGTGTTAAATGTAACTATAAACAGATAAAACTATGATGTGCCAATCTTTAATAAATGTAAAAAAAATCATTAGCAAATTTCTGTGGTATTAAAGGAATAAAACACATCAAGATGTGCAGTTAAGAGAAAAGAATGAACTTTGTGGTGATAACAGTACATCGGGTCGCATTGCATGTTATATTCACTATATACTTAAACACTGGAGTGACTCAAATTTCAGAAACCAAAGATGTACATTAATATGCATTATAACATGTGAAATGGATTGTATACTACAACCAATGTTACAACATTGTGTCTAGAATGTTCTTATGAACAGATATTACAATGTACCATACATCCTGACATTTTGAAGTCATACACTCAACACTCACAATCCTTTATAAAGTGCCATAAACGTAACCATATCGACTTATACAGTAAGTGTTTGTTCCATACATGATATAATATTAAGTGTTTTATACCACACATTATACATGCATGTATGATGCATCATGAATGCCGGATTCATAGGACATTATTGGATTGGATAAGGTATAAATGCTATACAGACCTATACCACACACTGCACGTTATTATTTTATTATGTATGCTATATAAAATGCCATAAACGCTATATGATTGCTGGATTCATAGAAAGTGTTAGTATCTTGGCTGTAATGCTGATGCGGGACTATAAGAGAGACACAGTATTTCACAGAGCCACCCATGAAGCCTGGTTTATTTTAGGGCACAGACTCAGTCAAGCACAGTGAGATGGTATGTTATTTAATGCTGGTCCTTGAACAGAAACCAGAGGCTGTCAGGAGAGCAGTTCTCAGACTTTAAGAGTTTTCCTTCCTTTCTATCAAACTGGAGACAGTATGAAAACAATTTTTTAAAAGGTTTTTAAGTCTGTCATGGCCTCAAGTAACTCAAGCAATCCGGACTTGGCAAAAAGCATGGGCAAGGGGGGAAAAAATGGTTTTCTCTCAAGCCAAACCTATTTTGAGGCGAGTGCAACTCCAAACCCTCTGCATACTTTTTCTTTGTCTCAATCTAACTCTCTCCTTCTATGTCCTTGTAAAACCCTCTGCACAAGCACTTATTCATGGAGGTTCATTAGCCTTTTTAGAGCAGGTCTGAACCGCTGGGCTGCTGTTCAAAAGAACCTTTTGTGCTGCAAATCTGAAAGAGTGTCTGTGCTCAGGAAAGCTTTGAATTGGCTTCCCAAGGCAAAGCAGCTCCGTCTGCCACCCATCTGTCATAGGCACTATTAACACTTCATCTCTGTCCTCTAAATTTGTTTTCTCACCCCCTTGTTCCCCTCTGCCCTCATCTGAGTGGTTTCCCGAGGAAAGGAGGGGTTGGTTGGAGGTGAGTTGGCACATGTTAATGAGGCTTTGCAGGTTCTAAACATCTCTCAGATTACACTGTTTCAGGCTCAGTTAAATGGAATCAAAAGATCTAAGAACTCTCTTTTTGCAAACACACCCCCAATACAGATGCATGTGCATTTCTTTTCTACAGATTTTACCGTTTCTTACATGCCTACCAACCCCAGCTTATGCTTGGTTTCTCCTTCCTAGTTCAACCTGTAATTTAGCAAACATTTGTCTTTTCAGAGCTCCGAACTGACTGCAATTTCCTGACCAAGCAGAAAACTGTGTCACACGTTCGCGGATATTTTTTTGAAAATGTAGCATTTACTTCTCGATTTACGAAAAAAAGAAATAAATCCCATTCAAGAAGACACTTACGTGATCATGGCAGACCAGTGATATTACTGTGTGTCATAATTTGTTAGGACAAAAACCTCAAGAATAACGTTAAGTGCATGCAAATTGAAGGTAGAGAAGGTGACATGCAGAAAAACACTCACATGGCCAAAACAAAGAATGACAAACATGAGGATTCATACATGTGGACTGACGATGAGGAGTATTAGTGAGCGTGGTCGTTAGCATATGTGTAAGGTGTTGTGCATTGTGTACACGCAAAATGTATTCATAAGCATGTGAAGCGAGTACACCGAGAAGCTTTGCAAGCGAGAACGTCAAGACCCGTGTGCTTCCTGGTACATTCAAAGGACGCACAAAACCACAACAATGGGCATGCGCAGGTTGATGCTGTGATGTCAGCATTTTTAAGAGCGAGTCCACGCGTAAACAATACAGATGGAGTTTTCCAAATTCCTCCACATTGGAAGGAGTTGTTATGTATTTAAAAAGTATATATTTTAAAGCTTCATTTTCAGAGTACACGTATATATGTGGATCTTGAAATGAAACATATATTTATTTATTTTCCTCATCGCAGAGACACAAGTAGTTGGTGATGTTTGGTTTCCATAGTGAAATAGGTTGTGACCTTTCTTGAGATTTTCTGTTATTCAAATGCACTGACTCATCACTGATGTTGTAGAAGTAATAAGAGTATTTAATAAGAGCCGTTAAAGGTGAACACGGATGTAGCACGCGAGGTTGTTCTGAGAAGCAGAACTAATCAGACCAGAACGACAGGAAAGCTGATGATAAAGGCAGAGCACAGGTAATGACGTGATGATTAGATTTTGTGCTCCGTTGACCTAAACAATAATTACCTCTTATTATACATCCAGTATTTATTTCCAATCAGGAAAGCTTGCTTTTTTGGAGAGTATACCAACCTACAAGATCCTACTAACAGAATTTAATGAAGTAGTAACAGCAGCGTTGAAGTTCCATCCTGCTCTGCTTTTGACACTTCAAGTCTAACTTTTTATTGTGTGTGTATATAAAGTGCGGGTTCCTGGGTCAAGTTTCCGTTTTATTTATTGCTGTCATGGATTCCCCCTTTGTGTGGTGATCGCCATGTGCCTTTGTATCGCTTTTTTGTCCCGTCTCCACCTGTCATTGTTTTGTTCCCCAAATGTGTACATCTGTTTAGCCCTTAACTTGCTGACAAGTTAACGTGTGCACCAACTTTGACCATAAAGGGCACCTGAAAGAACAACAACACAGGGGCATTTATTGCAACAATTAACAGGTTATTCCAGGTTCTATCACAATTACACTTGATTCATGGAAAAAAAAATACAGTTGTGTAGTGCTCAACTCAATAATAATTATTATTCATTGAGTTGAGCACTACACAACTGTATTTTTTTTCTCCATGAATCAAGTGTAATTTTTGCCTTCATGTAGACCTTTAGAAGCTCCACAGATTCCATTTAACTTACACAGCATTGAATATACATTCAGTTTAGGTCAGACGTTTAAATAAACTTTGAAGAATCTGAAAAATAATTAATAACAAAAAAAATAAATAAGAGGGATCATAAAAATTGCATTTTGTTTTTGTTATTTAGTTCTGCCCTGAATAAACTATTTCACACAACAGATGTTTACATATAGCCCACAAGACACAATAATAACGGAATTTACACAAACAAACCAGTTCAAAAGTTTACATACGCTTGATTCTTAATTCCGTGTCTTTCCCTGAATGATCAACGACTGTGTTTATGTTTTGTGATGCTTTTCCAGCATCTTCTGCTTATGTGACCCCATTCGAACAGTGCCGGTATGACGTTGAGATCCACTGAGAGACTCGTACACAACTATTACAAAAGATGTAAACATTCACTCCAGAAGGCAACCCTACTGTACATTAAGAGCCAGGGGGGTGTAAACTTTTGAACAGGATGATCTGTGTAAATTTTTATTATTTTGTCTTCTGGGAAACATGCCTTACGTTACTTCAGATCTTTAACCAAGATAGTAATTTACATCGATCGTCCTGTTGAAAAGTTTACACCCCCCGGCTCCAAATTTACACTAGGGTTGCCTTCTTGTGAATGTTTGCACCTTTTGTAATAGTCGTGTACGAGTCCCTCAGTTGTCCTCAGTGTGAAAAGATGGATCTCAACATCATATAGTTAGTGTTGGAAAGGGATCAAATATGCAGAAGATGCTGGAAAAGTAAAGAATGTGTAGGAACTGGAGGATTTTTCTGAAGAACAGTGGGCAGTTTAAACAATGGAGTATGAACAACGAACACACAACATAAACACAGACGCTGATCATCCAGGTAATGACACACAGTATTAATAATTGAGTGTGTGTAAACTTTTGAACCGGTTCAATTGTGCAAATTTAGTTATTATTGTGTCTTGTGGATTATATGTAAACGTGTTATTTGGAATAGTTAATTCAGGGAAGAAATGCAATTTGTATGATCCCTCTTATTAAGAAAAAAAGCAACAAAATGGCCATTTTGCAGATTCTGCAAGGCATATGTACACTTATGACCTCACTTGTATACAGGTTGTAGCAATGTTTTTAGTACTTTATCATGGGCAATTAGAATAAACAGAAATATGCTGTTATTCACTGTTACAGTCTCATTTCATGTTTGGAGTAAAATGATCTCTCTCTTTCTCTTCCTGACAGCATCCCACAAGATGCAGAGCCTGAACTTCCCCAAATTCAGCACAGGCCAATCGCAGCACAGAGGGGTGAGGGGTGAGACCACTCAGAACAATAGCACCAAACAGCATAAACCTTTGATGAACTTCCCTGTCTCTGATGAAAGCAAGAACTGATATTATATATATATATATATATATATATTTTTTTTTTTTTTTCCCCCCATTATATGGAACGGTGCCAATAATTTTGGAGACCATTTGATTCTGGGGGATGGGTGGTATCTTTTGCGTATGTTTGTTTAGTTTTGTTGATGTTAAATCATATGCATAAACCAAAGCAGAGAACACAGGGCTCTATTATTCTTGTTATCCTGTTATCTCTACCTTGCTGGCCATCATTCCCTCTCTTTTGTATTCAATAGGGGTAAACTGTCCTAAATCCTATCTCTGGGCTCTGAATCTTTCCATTGTTTAAGGTGAAGGAGTGCCGTCCCAGGTAAAAGGTCAGAGAGAAGGGATTATGATGTGCAACGGAAAGCATAGATTTCTCCTTGGTGCCTTTGCAGCCATACGCTCCGCCATTAAAAGCTTTCCATCAGTAAAAGCTCAGCTCATCTTGGCTGTACGCCTACTGCCCTGTGTGGCGTGTGGAAAAATCAACACGCTGACGTTGCTCTTGTTCCAGTTCTGTTCCTCTCTCTCTCTCTCTCTTTCTACACTCCTCTATCACTCTGGTCGTCTGCTGGAACTCAGAGCTACTGTAGCATTATACCGTTATAAAATGAGGCTCTGGAGGCTTCCTGCTGACAGTCTGCCAGAGAGAGAGAGAGAGAGAGAGAGAGAGAGAGAGAGAGAGAAATGAGAGTCATAACCTCCTGCAGAGTCCCGGGTAAAACTAATGACTGTGCTAATTATGAGCAAGCTAGTGAGGAATCCATTCTGTATTTGGACTGGACCATCGCTCAAGTGTGTAGTGTGTTCACATTTACTGCGAATTCTGAGCAGCCCCAAATTACCTCAAACTCAGTCATACTACTAATAAAGCGAAGCGCACGCACACACACACACACACACACACAAGGTTGTGGGATTGGCAGGCTGCCTGCTTGATGTTCTGCTTGATGATGTGCTGATGACTACTTTTTTTTCCTGCCTTTCCTCAGTTTGCTTTAGTCTTCCATCACTGCAAACACCGCAGCCTTAATAACTCCACGTTTTCCCTGCAGCGCCAACAGAAATGATGATTACACACACACACACACACACACACACACACACACACACACACACACACACACACACAACACACACTGAGGTTTGCAAGCACATTCTGTTCTAAAGCGATGCAGTACTGCACTGGCACTGGGATACTTTTTTTTTATTTTTTATAACCAAATCTTAATGCTTCTAGCAGCTGTGTTTGAATTGCATGAGCGGCTGCACATGATTAAGGCTTACGGGCAGACATGAAAAGAAAGTTGTTTTTTTCTTTCTTCTCCGTTTGGCTGTTCGGTTTCCGTCTGCTGGAGCTCCACGTTAACGCAAGGACAGACTTCTAATAGGCCCCAGAACACTGGCACTTTGAACAGAGCGACCAAGTACAGCTCCTGACACCAGTCATTACGCGCTCCCTCTGTGCCTCTCCCTCACTTCCCAGAAGTTTTCAGGGCCAGTTTGCTTGGCCTCAAGTCTGGCTTTGTTTTACAGCTGCACAGATGTGGATCTGCGAGGCTGCATGTAGACACCACCAGAGAATATACAAAACCTCTGACATCTAAGAATCTAAGTGTGTTTGGGCAAGGTGATTCCATAACGGGGTGCCATTAAATATGTTACCTCGGGCACCAATATCTCTTTCATTAATTTATTTGTTTATTTATTTACAACGTTTCATTGCTGGCAGGTTGCATTTAGCTCTTAAACATCACTGAAGCAAGAAAAAAGAATGAGAAAACTGGGACTATAAAGTGCTATAGGTAGATAAACATGTACTATAGTTTACTAGGGGTTTATTACAATACACTCAGCTTTACTATGCTATTTCATAGAAATTATTAAAACGTATAATGCAAAGTGACATAGTGAAAACATTGTATTTTAATAAAAACCCACAGTAAACTAGTGACTTTTCACAATGGTCAGATTTTCCCTGTATTAAGCTAAAGTTACATCCTGCCTCAGAATTGCATTACAGGGTTTCAGGGGCAGCTGTGAGAACCTTCACACTCTGGACATGTCCCAAAAAGCACGCCGTAGCCCCAGAACGCCCTGTTGACTTCAGTTTATGGTGCAAATGATCGTCTGGTCTGCGGAGGTGGCAGAGCAGAGAGCACCACGTCACAGTGAAAGCCTTCTTTGTCTGAAAAGCTGCAAACTCCGACATACGGTTCTAATAGTTTTGCCAACATGTTCATGTGTCGTCTGATGTAACAGTCATAAGTCTGTGTCTGGCCAAAAACAGATGAGAGTAAGGGAAAACAGGGCAGACTAAACATAAATCAAACAAAAGAGCATGTGCCAGCTCGGTCTCTCTGAAGTCTACCCTCTCACTGCGGGCACTGAGGTTCACATCAGTTTCTCGAAATTACCTTCAGCACTGGTCTCTAATCTCCTCGAAACAATAAGCGACTGTTCTGACACAGAGATGTTTTGACCGAGAGAACCATTATTGAACATGTACAGCTTGTACATTCTTACTTACTCACTTTCAAGAGTATTTTTTTTAGATAATTGAAATCTTTATCCATATTTCTGCTTTAAACCTGTCAATCTTACCATTAGACCAATCAATAAGTCCAGATTTACAGTCCATACTCTTTTAACCACATACTTTTCCTATTACTCTAATTACTGAGAAATTACTGAAGAATATGCTTCAAAATTAACAGCTGCGCAATAAGTAGTTTTTGACATATTGTGACAGACAGAGAAGAGAGAGAGAGAGAGAGAGAGAGAGAAAGCTTTTATTAATGTCCCTCATTAAAATTTTAAAGCACATAAAAAAATACAATCTAACACGCAAACTCTAAAATACATCAAGATCTTAAAATATAATCTAATATAAGATTATTAATAAATATCTATTAATAAAAGTCTTCGGATGTGATGTTATTGGAAATTATTCCACTTCAGGTAATCCCATCACTGATCATTTTCCGTTAACAGCACAGCCCATCATGGCGGGGGCTCCATTTTAATGCAAATTGTGTTGATTTGGTTTAGGTTCAAAAGTTTCACATTTCCTTGCGATGACATTTAAAAGGACAATCTGTGGAATTAGAACTGAATGATACTGGACAATTGAACGTGTAATGTCTTAGGACAAGGCCAACTCTTTACATCTCAACTCAATATTAGTGAATTTATGAGAGAAAGGAACAAAATGCATGTACAATCCCTTCGAAAAGTAGAACTGGATAACTTTCCAATGAAACACGGTTATAGTCTAGCCTATAATCTCAGTGGTCTGCTCATTTTACTTGTCTGTCTGTGTGGAAAGTGGAGTTATATAATCATGGGAGTTAAAAGGAACTGATGGATAGGAGGGGAAACTATGTGCCATTTGATCAGCGGGACAATCCAATAGCAGCACTTTTAAAAACCCATTACTTCCCATATTGAGCAAAAACCACAGATGGTTAAACCATATGACGTGGCTTCATTCATTTCAGTTCTGGCTGGAAAATGTATTGTCTTTTGTGAGTGTTTTACCAAAGATGGACACTTTCAGACCCTGAAAAGGTGTGAAACCCTGTGCAAATGTGATAGCACCTGCAAAAATGTGCAAGCGGTTTGTACAAAATACAGGATGATGTCAAGGCAGACAGATTAGTTTAGACAGTCTTATTTACAGACTCACAGAAGATTCAGGAACTGCGATTTTGTGCACAAATGAATACAATGAAGGATAATGAAGGAAATTATTTCCCCCCCAAAAAATATCTTTCATTTTTTAAAATTATTACTTAATATTACAGAAGTAAGGTGGGATTCATTGAGGTGTTTGCTATAAATTTAGACAAGATTTAAAAAGAACCTGTGAGAAGGATTTACTTCATAACCATACGCTATTGTACAGTTTTTCAACATGTCTCAATGCATTTTATTGGCAATATATTTAATATCAAGAATATCCTTGCAGGCAGGAAGAAAAAAGATTACCACAAAAACCCTTAGTTTGTATCAGATGCCTCTTTTTTTTTCAGATGTGCGCCAACAGTAGGGAAAAATTCCAGCGTGACCAGTACATTAATAGACATCCTGCCTTCATGGTTATTATCGGCTCAAAACACAGAGGCTCATGAATTCACAGGCTAAAGTTCATCCAGATAAAGATGGTGCCAATAATTGTATATATGGGTGGACAACGTGGCACCATTGTCTCCCATTGTGTTGTTTTGAAGTCTGGTCAAAAAGTCACCATCTTGACTGAGTTTGCTTGTCTACCTTTTGTCCACCCACATTAGTCATGGACACACCCCTTCAGAAGCAAATGAGTATCTTTCACATCACACATCCTTTCCCCTTCAGTAAATCGCCTAATTTTTCCAAGTAAATGTCTCCAAGTAAATGCCAGTGCAAGGAGTCAAATATCACACATGCTATGGCTAAACCTTAAATGTTGGCACCTCTGAATGTGTACATGCAGTTTCCTTCCCCTACTTTGCATATGACATTATTTACACAGTTCTTCTTTGAAAATCACTTGCAACATCCCCACTAACCACAAATAAACACTTTGTATTTGGAAACTGAGTGCATTTAAATTCACATTTCAAATTTAATTCACAATAAGGTTGCAACTAGAACTCTCAAAGTTCCTTCAGTTTTCGTCTAAGGGATATCTTAAAGGTTCTTTGTAGAATCGTACAAGTGTGTTTTCAGAAAAAGAAAACTTCCTCTCAGGAAGCTGAGAACCTATAACCATCCAAAGTACTCGTGAAACTTAGAAGGATTTTTTTCCCCCTTTTTAATTTTTTTTTTTACATATTCAACAGACAGTTAATGAAAGCTAAAAAGAAAGCTAAATCTCAACCTATGTTTTGCAACATAAACGATACTATATAGAATTCATTCCCTATAGGCATGCTGTAAGTTCGATGTGAATATTTGCAGGTCTTAGTGCTAACTTGTCCTTCACGGATCCGGACCTCCACATTCAAAACACAACCTTTGGCCTGTCACTCTTTATATTGTTCAAAATGTGAAGGGCCACCTGGCTCTCCGTTTCAAAATCACCCCCCGACACTGACCCTGTCTGAACCATCGCTGTCATCATTATCATTGTGTGCGTGTGCGTGTCTGTGTGTGTGTGTCACACATTCATACCCAGACACAAAGACATAGTAAACAATACAGCTGCCAACATGCACAAGAATTGTTGATGAACAGCGATGGCCTGTCACAAGCATTTCAACAGCGTTTTTAAATATTCACACTGGGCCTCCATCCTAAAAAACAGGATCTACTCATAAAAAAGTCATATTGACATTTAAGCCTGCCAGCTGGCTGTACTGAGATGCGATGATGGCAGAAATCATCACATATTACACTTGTCTGCTTTAAATGGTTTACGGACATCTTCAGACTCTGACACCTACACCAGACTCTGAGTCTGCACAGAAAATATAGGAACTCGTATAATTCCTTCATACATCTGCATTTTCTCTCACCATCATGACACATTCATTACCTGTGAATGAATATGAATAAATGTAAATAGACTTCCTTTCTTAACCACAAAGCAAAGACCCCAGACGCTACGCAAGCCTCTGCAAATTGTCCAAAAAAAAAAAAAAAGTCATATGGTAAATCAAACCTAGCCTCACATCTCCAACAGAGATTCACACACCAGCCTGGAGTGTGTGAGTGTAATTATTAATGGCAGTTTGAAGTTTATTGATTTTGGAGTATGTGACTAACGTAGCGAGGAATGCATCAATCTCTTACTGTGACTAGCACCTTTTTGTTTTCCAACTTTCCAGTACCATATGCTATAAGATTCTTATAAGATGGCAGTTTTTCTTAGTGACATTAACTATTAAAACACCCAAGACCTAACTACATAACATTCCTTTCTAGTTTCAGACACTAATTACTGAATAATACACTTTACGATGAATAAACGAATAATAAACTGGGATTAAACAGAAATGATAAGAGCTTATAAATTCTGGTGTGTCTGGAAAGCCAATGCTGCTACCTAACTTGCTTTTGTATGCTTTCAATTTAGCTGCTTTGTTCCAATATATAAATTTGTGTTACTCTTCTTAGCGTTTGTTCTTCAGCTATGCCAAAGATCTCATCCTTTCAGCATTGATTCACTACACTATTGCGCCACCACGCAGTGGAATTTAAACTGGAAATTGAAAACTCTGACTGGTATGAATACCACACTGGTGTTAGCATGGGTGAAAGGTGTTAGCATAGCATATAACAAAGTAAAAAAAGCAATAAAACACATGGGAGTGTGCTGTTATTGGAAAAAGAAAAGAACAAAAAACAGTGGTGAGGTGGTGTGGTATGGCTCGACGTACAGTTACCGCAAGAAATTTATTAGCTTACAACGCAACAATATCTTAAGATGTTTTATTCCTTTATACAAAAGCAATGTTAGCAATTTTTATGATAACAGAACACTTTTGATCCGTTCCTAATCTAGAATGAAGTTGTAATAAGACGGCTTGTCTCGTTACCAAGAAATCGGGAAGACTTTCCTGCGAAGAAAACTTCAAAGAACATCTTTACTTAGCGCAGACATTGGAGTCTCCTTTCAAAAACTGTCCTCCCAGTAAATGTCACCATGTCACCAATTACACAGCACTGTGGTATAAATGGCGATGTGTGTTTTTAAACGTAACCTCTTCTGCATGCATTATTAGACCTATTTAGCACTAATGTTAGCATGCAATGTATTTAACTGGTCTGTGTGTGGTATCTATAGGTGCTTCTCAGCTGCCTGGTCCATCATCAGCAATGACATCAGCAACCTGTTCAGAAATTACATGGAGTGCATTGGGGCATCGGCCCACATTGCTTACATACCGATTGCTTCTCACACTTGTGCACTCTTGTGCACAGACATCCATGGTATCACCAAACACACATTATGTGAATGCCAAGAAACCAAGATCACTGCATAGTCATTTTCAGCACTGTACATATTCATATAATGGATGAGTTGAAGAGGACTTCAAAAGGATAAGAGAAATGACCTGATGATCAAATCAAACCCACTCCATCTGCACCTTTGAACTCTCCTGATCATGTAGCTTCACTTTCTGCATGGAGAAAGAAGCAAAATGATCTGACCACTGTGATTATGGACTGGACTAGAACAGTGTTTCTTTGGAAAGCTTACCAGCTCCATCATTCTAATCTCTGTCTATCCATAAAGTCACACTTGCTGAGTTTAGATATGTAAAATTGACGGCACTGATAGATTTTCCAGCATGCACGTTTTATCTGTAACTTCAAAAACAGTAAACGAGTCAGTCAAAGTGTGTAATTTTTAATCTGACAAATACAACACCTCTAAATACACTACATGGCCAAAGGATTTTGGACCACCACACACGTACAAGTATGTGGGTCTTCATCAAACTGCTGCCATGAAACTGGAAGCACACAAAAATGTCTAAATTGTCGTTGTATGCTGTAGCCTTAAAATTCCCCCTCAGTGGAACCAAGAGGCTTAAACCTGTTCCAGCATAATAATGCCCTTGTGCACAAAGCGAGCTCCATGAAGACACGGTTTGCCAAGGTTGGCGTGGAAGAACTCGAGTGTCCTACACAGAGCCCCGAATACCTTTGGGATGAACTGGAACACCGACTGAACCCCAGGCCTCCTCACTCAACATCAGTGCCTAATGCTCTAGTTGCTGAATGAACACAAATGCCCAAAGCCATGCTTCAAAATCTAGTGGAAATCCTTCCTAGAAGAGTCGAGGTTGTAATAACAGCAAAGGGGGATTAAAACTGGAATGGTATGTTCAACAAGCACATCTGGGTGTGATGGTTAGATGTCCACAACTTCCATATAGTGTACCTCTAACAGTCAGAAACTCGGTGCTGGGGTATAAACTGTAAAACTCATAATGAACTCTCAGGATTCAAAACCTTTTGACTGGCAGTGTATATATTTTAAACTTAATCATAGGGGAATTGCAAATAAATATATTCAATATTAAAATCAAAAGTGTACTCAACAAACATTTGCTAACGGAGTCCCTATAATGGTTAAGGTGAGTTTAAGTCCCAGGACAGCTGTGAGCCACAGTTGAGCCCTTGAGCAAAACTTTTAACCTTTATAACGACTGACCCTGTGCTTTAACCCCAGCTTCCTTCTACATTACAATATACAATTTCCCCTTTGGGAATACTGGAGTATATAAAGCACTCAGTGTAATGATAATTACAGTCCTTACAGATTCCCGAACAGAGTCAAAGTGTCACTTGCATGTGCACACATTCAGCATCATGTGCGCCAATGTTTGAAGTGTCTTAATCCTAAACCTCTGGATTATTATTAAGCTTTGCCACTTTAAAGAATGGCATTCAGTGACTATTATGAATTATTCAGTAATTACACTGAAACAGTATATAGTTGCAAGAAGGAATCTGAACCCAGTGACAGGCCAGGAGAGTTTAAGGAGTTAATATCACTAAGGACTGGATCTTCTAGGACTAGGGTACAGGAAGTTGGAAAACTGTCAGCAAGTGCGTCTGACTCTGAGCTATTGATGAACTGTTCATTACACTAGTTACCTTTTCCAAATAGGTGGAGTAGGTGACTAATGGACCCAGTTGATGACCCAGAATCATAAAGAACATTATTTTTTCTTTAAAGCAATGATTTGACTGTTTCAATTAGTGTGAGGCTAGTACAATAACTAGAATCTATTCCAGCAGGTAGATGGTGCATGGGTAGCTCAGTCATAATTATGCTCAGAATAATAACAATGCTTTCATTCCAATGTTCATTCACTAAAACTTTGACAACACTTTTCATAAGGTACGAAAGATCTATTGACAAGCGCAAATGCATGTGAAATATTAATCAACATTTATATGACTAATTTAATGATGATGATGATGATGATATGATTAATCTGACATGACATGTAAGGAATAAAACACGACAGGGAAATTAATCAATGATATTTTATCCCTGGTGCGATACGACCCAAAGTTGATTATTTTCCTATAACAACACGTCCCAAAGTTGAAAAGTTTTACTCCTCTTTGACTACAGCGATTTACCTCAGCTGAGAATTTTTATTCATTAAACAATATAGCATACTTGAAAAAAATAAAAATCTATTTATAGTTAAGTTTCATGTTGTGGAACATCCACAAAACAAGTTAGTTCCCAGTAAGTTCACGGTCTTGAAGAGTTCCCTGTGTCAGAAAACCTAAAGTTACTGCTTTATCTCTGACTGACACTGGAGACTCCTTCCAAAATTACTAAATAAATGTCCCCTCACAGGAAAATTCACATGATCGAAAATGACAGGTTTTTGGATCTATTTACATGGAACATCTGCCAAAGAATTTCCTGTGTAAGTTATTAATATAGAAACGACCATGTACATTAATATAAGCCTATGATATAAGTCTAGCAGCCGGCACAACCACCAGAACTGCTGTTATAGAATATTAATCAATACCTTCTGACCAATCAGAATTCAACAGTGCTGTGTTATTAAGTAAAATAAACAAACCTTAAAAATTTTCTTCATTAAGCCCATATCGGTGTCCCTTAACTAAATCACACACAAATGCAAAGAACACGAGTATATATATTACACACATGAATGCAGACACAGGTCCCTCTAGCACATAATTAAATCATGTCTGTTATATTGAAATGAGGCCTGAGTAAGTGATGGAGCCAAAGAAAGCGTGAGCTGAGAAGAGAGGAATGCATTCAGTAAGAGCTGGAATTTCCATTGCAGGATGTTTTGGCAAAACATCAACTGAGCAAAATCTGTTCAAAATAAACACAAACACATACACAACATGAACACAAAACATGACACAGACCAGTTAGCTACAAACAAAAGGACATCAAGATGTGGTGTTCTTACACAATCAGAACATTTATGTGGTGAATCTGGAAAACCAAAGCATGACTAAAATAGATGCGCTTTCAATTAAAAAAAAAAAAACCCACTTTTACTAAACTAGGAGAATGCCTGTAAGAAATTCCAGCTGGACAAGTTTCATTTGAATTTATTTATAAATGACGTTTTGTGTTCCGGTTGTGAAATTCCACTTTGGTCATTCTACAATTATATTTCCATATATTTACTCTACTGCATGTCAGTAACTTGAGGTGGGTTTGGAAGTTCTGATCTGTATACATTGCTGTAGATGGCTAACACACGAAGAAGCTGTTCAGTCACCCATTTACTGATTCCTTTACTTAACTAAAGTCTTGAAGGCGTTCCATAAAGCAGATGTTTTGGCAGAACCCCCATGCAGTTATCACCAGTCCTACAAGACCAAACTAAACTCGTGTCTGTGTGAATGGGGAGAACCCGATAAACCCAGACCTGATAGCCAGGCTCATTCTCCAAACATGGATTTAAATTACAGTTAAAATATGACAAAATGACACAAATAATTTCCAGTCTTTTGCGCAATAAAACCTAAAATAAATATATTTTCAGGTCGTTCCAGCTATGAAACACGAGCATCTTTTCCTTAACGAAAGTTTAACAACTGCACTCCTCTTTACTTCTGCTGTTAAAGAATAAAAGGGATGGCTTTAAATACCTACCGATTTCTCCACCTTTGCAAAGACATTTCAACTAGTTGCCCTAAAGTTGGGCTTTCTTTGTTTAGAGTTTATTTCATGAATATTCTGTTAGACAGGGCTCCAAAGCTAACGCTAAAGAAGTATTAGATAACATATTAGCAAGTGCCTTTAAACAGACTACTTTTTTATCTGTAGCCAGCTCTGTCTTTACAAATACCTTCCATGCTGCTAATCCACACTAAACCGTATCTCCCCAGGTATTAGCTTCCTCATATCTAGTTGCTAGGTTAAGAGTAATGGCTGCTGCTTTTGGCATGAAGAGAAAATTAAAGGGTAATATCTCTGGTATGGGAACATTTGTAACATTAATAAAAAAAAATCAGTCAGGGACGTCACAAATGCAGCCAAGTTCCTGAAATCTGTTCTAGGGTCAACGTAAAAACATTGGGTTTTTTCTACTTTACGCCTTTAACATCAAGGCTACATCCCATAATACAACCAAAATAAATACTATTTTATAAACACTAACATATTAATTGGGTCTTCTTCTAATAATGTTTCTGCTTTAAATCAGAAGCCAGCAAGTGTATTATTTTTTTTATCTATCTATCCATCTATCCATCTATCCATCTATCTATCTATCTATACACGCACATACACACACACCACACACACACATATATACATACATACACTCATTCTTTATTTTTTATTTTATTTTCCACAGTTTAGAATAAGAATAAAGTCATCAAAACTCTGGAGTAACACAAGTGGAACTATGGGAAATATGTTGTGATAAAAATCCAAAATAACTCAAAATAATTTAATACTATTGTCTAGAATTTCCAGAAATGTATTCTTGGCGTATTCTCGACCGATTTCTTGAGGAATTTCCTGGATTTTTTTTAAACAGCATTAAAAGGAGTTCACACCGACGCTGGACTCTTATCAGCTGCTTTTCGGAATATTTCGCTCCGAGTCATCCGTTAAAAAAAAAAAAAGATTCTTTCATAAATAAAATGTTTTTGAATGAAAGAAATGAATATGTTGGCGCATTTATATATTTTGTCTACAACACTGATTTCAAACATTTAATCACACCCCTTCAGATCAAAAGGTCACATCAAAACCTGAATGCAATGCTCACATTTTCACAGCACAATCTGATGCTATTCATCACACACACACAATCTCAACAATGCAGACCCAGTTTCCTCCTTTACAATTAAATCATACCATTAAATACAAAATGACGCCTGAGAGAATGATGGAGCCAGAGGAAGTATGCACTTAGGAAAGAGGAATGCATTTAATAAAAGCTGCTTACTCTGAAGGAAAATAGGATTTTCTACACACCTATTTAAAGCGACTGAGAGGAAGCAGAACTGTGTAACGTAGAACCAAAAATGTCCTAACATGCTGAAGGATGGGAGAATATTTACTCAAATATGTTCATGCTAAGACATAATGTAGCTACAAGATGCAGAAAAAAATGTTATGCTTTTGCTACCTCCATGCTGCTACCTTGCTGTCTGGATGTTCCAGTAGGTGCCTAAACAAGAGCAAACTTTATTTCGATGTCAGAACAGCAACCTGAAACAGTTCCCCGCATTTGAAAACAACACACAAATTACAAGCAAACTTTAAACCCCATCTTTAACTGAACATCGCAGTCATAACAATTTCAGAAATTGAACATTTTCAATCTCTGTGTAAAAACTGCTGCAGAGTGTTTTATTGGAATTGGTCCAGTACATCTTCAATCTTCGAGCATTAATTACTGAGCCTGTGTGCAACATATATGGAAATGTACCTTGCGTAATACCTACAGTATAATCCATTTCTACACAGAGTAACTTAATTTAACCTAATTTAAAAGAAGGAAATTCAGCTGTCAATATCTAGAGTGAATAAATAAATACCTAGAATGCCTCTGCACTCTTATACTACACCTTTATTTTGAAAAAGTACCAGTCCTTGCTTCTACCATGTCTGCACAGTTCGACAAACAAATCAAAATGCTTCACATTTACAGCTTAGTTTTCGAAATATCTAGAACCTCTCAACAGTTTTGTTCAATTCTGCATGTTGATGAACATCATGCTAGAGCACCTTCTTTGTTTTTACAACCTACATCAAAAGCCATACAACTAAAAGCTCTTTTACTCCCTTTGTTTTTGGAACAGACCACAAAACATAGTTACAAATCAGTGCTTCCAAAAATATACTTACATAAGCCCAGGTTGATGTACCATTCTTTACAAAGCTGTACCACAGTACAAACTTCAAACAGGACAGACAGACAAATCGCCGCAGGGGAATAAGTAGCAGAAAAACATCTAGAACAAAGCCATTAAATCTGTCGGCTTTCACGTACACCGTGTCATTACCAGCGTGGAGAAATGTCTAATTAATGACTGGGGAGATAAATGAACTACCTGAAGCACATTCCATTCTTTTTTTTTTTCTTTTTTCCCCCACCGTGCTGGAATTTGTGACAAAAGTTCATGCTGACTGAGCTCAAAGGAAGATGTGGCATCCCAGGAAAAACAAATCCTGTCTGGGACATACAGTTTGGCCTGCCACATGGTTACATATGCACTAAAAGAATTCTTCGTTCCCCAGTCGACACTGCGCCTCCAGCAGCGAGGACACCACATGAAAAACATCTGAAGTGGTTTAAACGAGTGCAAAAGAGTGTTTACATGTTCACGTGCATGCTTCAGACCAGGAATGTGCAAAAACGAGGTGTGCTTTAATGGAGAATAATAGCATGTTCAACTCATCAGGGTAGGGAAGGAAAGCCTCTGTAAAGTTCAGAGCTATTTTTAACCAGTAGCTGAGCTCTACAGCATAGATGCAAAGAGAGGTGTGTGTGTGTGTGTGTGTGGCGGGGGGTTTGCCCAAATGTTCCAACTTGGCGCTCGTGAGATCATTTCGCTTGTCCCCATGTAACATGCGACATATTATTTAAAAACCTAAGAGCCTAAATGTTTCATTTGTTACTGAAGTAACAAATTAGGCTTAGCATTAATTAGCTGCATTAAGAACTGTTTGCGGGAGTCATTTTTCAAATCTCTTCATTCATCTCACTCCATAAATAAAGTCATCCAGACTACATTACACCTACCAAAAAACATTAAATCACATCACATCAAACCAACAGTACTAGTTTTCATCTGATGAGACGACAAACAATGCTAACATAATGGAATCTGGACTAATTATTACAAGTAAGAGGATCCAAAACTTCCTAGAATACAAACGCATTTATTTATCAGAGAACATTTATTTCAAATTTAGAAATGGGAACAAACATTTTAAGTGATATTTTTATTACTTAAAGCTAGTATGCCCAACAAACAAAAAGATGAAAGGATGAAAATAATTAAAATCATATCCTCACAGTCACTTGATTTAAAAAAAAAAAAAAAATCTATCACCTGCACATACGTTAGACACTGCTATCATCTCCACCATCATCTTCACTGCTCTTCACCATCATCAAAATACCAACTGAGGCAATATCTGGTGTTAATACTGTACCAGTAATCTGTACTAAGGTGTCCTACCACCTTACTGACACACTTTATGTTGGCTTTTTAATTGAATTTGTCATCGGTCAGTGAATATTTAGTAGACGTTAAATGTAAATGTTAAATGGTGCACTTATATAGCGCTTTTATCCACAGTGCTTTATACTGTATCTCATTCACCCATTCACACACACACTCACATACTAATGGTAGCAGAGCTGCTATGCAAGGCGCTAACTTTCCATCGGGAGGAACTTGGGGTTCAGTGTCTTGCCCAAGGACTCTTCGGTATATGGAGTCACGCGGGCCGAGAATCAAACCAGCAACCTTACAATTAGTAGACAACCCGCTCTACCACCTGAACCACAGCCACTGCTTAGAGAACAAGATGCTGTTGTACATTTAGCTCATATACATGCTGAATCTAAAATTATTCAGAAACCAGAGATGAACCTAAATCCACCAGGGGAAATGGCAGTAGCTCAAATAAAATTCTGTGAAGGACTAAGGAACAAAATATAGCTTTAAGGTTCTACCTTCGTTGTCTTTACAAAAACACACATAAGCCTGCAACTCATGAACTTTGTTTTAGCAAAGCACAGCAAAAATTGCTAACGTGGATGCTGCTGACTTCAGTCAGACTGTGATAGTGAGGGTTTTCCGCTGGGGATGGGGGAGTATCCAGAGCACTACAGACGTTATGATCATTTGCTTTACTTACCCTGAGTGTGTGTGTGTGTGTGTGTGTGTGTAGTCTTGGCTAGACATCAACAGTAGGATTCTCTATTGTCTGGGATGGAGACAGTTTGGCTGACTTCATTTAAACAGACAAAACAGTCTACACTCTCAAAACAGATGTGTTAATAAACATTTATATCAGAGCAGTGGTGAATTTTGAGCAATTTTGATTGGTCAGAAGATGTGACTGCGGCTCCAATATTACCTCTGATATGAGTTCAGGCTGCAAGGTTTATATTAATGCTCGTTCATCATTGTTTCTATAGTAACAAACGATGTGTGCCAATTGTATGGAAGGATGCTCCACATAACCAGAACGTGTGGAATTATTGAAATGGTGAGGTTTTCTGTAAGGAGATGCTCATTTACCATACATTTTTGGAAGGAGTCTCCAGTATCAGGGCTTTGTAACAGCCTTGGAATCATTTAAAAATGGGAGAGTTTCTCGGACTGAGGGCTGTGCAGTGGCCTTGGAGGTAAATTGACAAGATATTTTTTTGTCTTGTTAACATCAAGACGGAAAAAAAAAAAAATAAGAGTCTGGTGCATTGATCCTAAGATAAGATAAGATATAACTTTATTAATCCCCCTTGGGGGAAACGTAGGTCAACATAGCAGCACGAAGGAATATAAAAGAATAGAACAGAACAGATGCCGTATTATTGAGGTATTCACACACTATTTACACTTTACAATCAATAACAATTATTTACAACCAGATGATGTTTCACGTATGATCAGGCTTAAATTTGTCAGTTTGATGCCGTGGTGTTGAGAAGCCAGATGGATCCTATCAGTACAACATTGAGAGTTTGAATCCCGACAGTGCCACAGCCATCTGTGGCTGGGAGCTAAAAGGAACAAAATTGTTCTCTGGGTGGAAGGGATAGTATTCCTTCTCTTCCCTGCCAATCATGGGTGTGTGTGTGAGCTCATATTTGTGGAAGTAAGCAGCTAGCACTTTCCTCAATGAAAACTTCATAACAACAATTACACGTTCTTAAATCCATTTATGAGGATCGTCCACAAGACACGTCTCTGCCAAAGTTGTAGAAATAATACCGTTGAATGAGCACTTTAATATAAAACGGTCATTTAAATTACAGCCGACCCTTTGAACAGAACTGTTATAGAACATGATTCTCCTGACCAATCATATACAAGAGTTCAATGTGTGGTATAAACAACACTAAACTATTCATAACACAAACATGAGGTCTTAACACATCCTATTAGACCAACAAAGCCAAAAGGAGCATACATGCACTGAACTGGTAAATTAAGCACACAATACACTATATGACTAAATGCATTGGCTACTACATTGCGAAATTTTATTATGGATCTAGACTTTGTGTATTTCTTTCTTCTTCTTCTTTTTTTTTTTAAAGCTTTGCAGCAAACCTTCTAAACGTGACTCCATGCAGAGCAGTGGGTAGAGACATCTGTTTCTCATTGGAAACAGGGGTGATTTGTGCTGGGGAGTCGCTCAGCACTAAAGCCGGGTAGCAGAACATCACAGAACTGGAATCCACGTTTATCTTTGCTTTCAGAAAGATCCCATCTTCTCTTCCCTAAAGGTTCCTCAAATCTCTCCTGGTGACCTGAGGAACCTTGACTCCAAAATACCTGGAAAACATCCTTCCTTTTGCCATTCGTCAAGGAGATTTAAACAGGACAGGAGGATATAGAGATGTTTGTTTTTTTAAACCGGAGGCAAGATACTAGACTTCTGTCTTCAAGGTTTAGACTTGAGTTAAGAGATGTTGCTTTACACAATATCTCCAGTTAAAATCATTGAATAAAGAGCTTGAATGTTTCTGGGGGACAGGATTTAGTACCTTTGAGTGCTTTTAAGAGATTTCTTCAAATTCTCACTTTTCAAACCTCCTCATTCATCTCACTACACAAACACATAAATGTGTCCAGAATACATAAAGTACCAACAAAAGTCTCAAACGAAACACATTCCAACAAAAACACCAGTACAATGCCTAAAAAAGAATCATGACCTAAGAAATGCTAAAAACTGTTATTGTTATGGATGCATTTCTTCTTGTGGAGGTTTAAGCCTTCTTAAGCCATTCATAACCATAATGCATACATTTTTCACAGGAGGTGACAACAATAAACAACATTTTACCATAAAACAAACTCAAACTTTTGTCAGAATAGTGTAAAAATGCCTGATGTTGCTGGCTAGATGTGAAATGGTCAGGCATGCTACCTGGCTTTTGCAGCCAGTTTTGTTGCCTCCATGAAGAGCATGTTTTTTGCCTCCATGTACTGTGACATACTGAAGCAGAGCATGATCAGTATGCAGTATTCCAGCATGATAACGACCCCAAACACACCTCCAAGACAACCACTACCTTGCTAAAGCAGCTGAAGGTGAAGGTGATGGACTGGCCAAGCATGTCTCCAGACCTAAACCCTATTGAGCATCTGTGGGGTATCCTCAAACGAAAGGTGGAGGAGCTCAAGGTCTCTAACATCCACCAGCTCCATGATGTCGTCATCGAGGAGTGGAAGAGGTCTCCAGTGGCAACCTGTGAACCTCTGGTGAACTCCATACCCAAGAGGGTTAAGGCAGTGCTGGAAAATAATGGTGGACACACAAAATATTGACACTTTGGGCCCATTTTGGACATTTTCACTTAGGGGTGTACTCACTTTTGTTGCCAGCGGTTTAGACATTAATGGCTGTGTGTTGAGTTATTTTGAGTGGACAGCAAATGTACACTGTTACACAATCTGTACACTCACTACTGCACATTGTAGCAAAGTGTCATCTCTTCAGCAACCAAAGAGTTCACAGTCCCACTGTCTTGTTTTTATCAACTCACAAAGCCTAGGTTCACCAATTCACAGGTCAAAGGTTCACCTAGATAAAGTCAACGCAAACGTGATCACTACTAAAAGCAAATAAATGTCTTTCACACCCATGTGTCCTTTCTCCTTCAGGATTTTGCCATTTCTGCCAGGTGAAACTTCATGTTTGGTCACTGTTACTTTAGCTGAGGAAGTAGTAAAGCATAGTTTCCGGGGGGTAATCGGGGATGGTCACCTCTGCTTTTATAAAGCAACACAAAACACTTCATGAAATGTTAAGGCTTGTGACAGGTTGTGTGTTATCACTTTGGTAGACTGTTAACAATATGTTCTGCTATTTTTCTCATACGCATCTCTTTTATTAGTTTGTTTCTACTAACCATGTTCCTGAAGGTTGAAGAATTTTCTGCAGAGTATCCATTTCATTCCTGTTCATTGGGATAGGCTTCTTAAAGAAGTTGTAGAAGATGTACATAGTGCTTCATAACAATACACTTATAGAGCATCGGAAATACAAGTGGACACGTCAACATAGATTGTAATCAAGGCTTTCTTGATTCAGGGTTCCTCCAGCATTCTTATGAACATGTTATGAAGACCAAATGTACGAAAAACACACCCTTCAAATAAAGTTTTAGCACTCTGGATACTGTTTAAGTATACAATTACTGCGGTGCTTGAAGGTCCATATAAGGGAAGTCAGTTCTCATAAAAATGAGTAAAAGTTTAATGTGTCACTTGTTAGTTACATTGTGAGGTCACTGTGGTGGTACGACACGCTTGTGCAACATATCAAGAGTTTAATGTCGTATTCTGAGGGAAAGTGTCCTGTCCTTAGATCTTAGAACTGTTCACAGACCAGCTACTTGGTTTCTCAGGGTATGCTATATTTATAACCTGCTTTGCATAATAAGAGGAGATATTATTTATTATTTATATATACACACACATTATATATATATATGCTGTACTACCAAATGCTGTAAATGAAAATGAGTCCAATAGTGTTTGGTAATATCTCAGTCACAAATTTTTAGCAGCTTATATAAAAACAAATTAACAACTCTGCTGCCCCCTAGTGATGATCCTTCCTGGTAAGGGGGGGGAATAAATACATATCAAAGGGGGTGAGAATACTTATGCAAGGCATTGTGTTTATTTAATAAAAATAAAAAAAATAAAAAAACTGCCTAAGACTGTCCCATGTAGTTAACTCCAGTTATTAAATTAGGTTTTTAACATCACTATGGAAATGTATGTTTATTTTCTTAACATTGACAAACATCATACAATTATTTCATGATCATTTACAAAGTGTGCTTAAAGTACAGTGAATATTTTAAAATCAGCATTACACATCAGCACCCGGAAATACAGCTGATAAACCACCGGTGATTTTTACAGATGTGCATCAAATAAATTAACTACTATATTAGAACAGATTTCTCCTTGATCGAAGTTTAAATGCACATCTGGCTCCTCGGAAAGAACACTGTGCTATTTTCACTATTCAGTAAGAAAGACGTGCAGAAAAACAATAACAGGTCAGTCAGTTAAAGGTTTAACCAGAGAGATGAAAGAAAAGAAAAGAAAAGAAAAGAAAGAAGAAAACAGCATTCCACCCATAGCTGCAAATTAGTGCTAGTAAAAGTCATTTGAGGAGAGGGTTCACTGTGTTGGAACAACAGCATTCTTCTGTCAGTTCTCAGCCCTGTTTAGTAATGCAAGTGCTCTGGCCATTAAGTGCTGCAGGACCTCAGCGTCAGTATGAGAGGAAAAACGTCATTTTGCCCAAATGTTCACTCAAAGCAAACAGTCATGGAGTGGAGCTATTTCTGGTCTGCTGGCTATTTATAGACTGTTTTATAAGAGATTAATGCAGAGGTACTGTGTGGACGTGCAGGCATTAGAAGGATGAAGAGAAGTACGTGACCCAGAAAGAACACTCGGATTCAATTAATTAATCAGTTACTCATACATTACAATCAAATGAGATGCAACACAGAAACAAATTAAATAAAGCAATAGATCGAATATTGAGAAATGGGCAGAACGGAACAGCTAATCCACCTAAAGTTAAATCCTTACTATTCATCGTCAACATGATCTTTTGAGTACAGTCCGTCAGTTTCAGAATAATCGCCACATACCAAGACACAAATATGTTTGTAGGCCAAACTGAAATCAAAATTCTCTTGGTACTGACGTGTCCAAATTCTGATCTGTAAGTTACATGCACATTACAGACACAGCTGATTTACCGTACACAAAATTCCATAAACAAGGCAAACCTCACAGAAAGCTGAAAACGACAAATGAGGAGTAAATGGTGAAAGAGCCATGCACTAAATATTCCCGTAATGCAGCTCAGCCACTGCCATGTGACACATACCGTCTCTATTGCTTGTGATAGGGTGCTATTACTTTTGTCCAAATTTATGATTGCTTTCTTTCAAGTCAGGAATAAAACATGGCAAAGTTGTATGTACAAACTCAGGAGCTCTCGTAGGATACTAACTTTTTTCCTGGCTTTTCATGAACAACACATTTCTTATGAAAGAAATATGAATAAATCTGTTACCATATCCACTTTGAGAATGGAGGCCCGATGATTCAAGCCAAAGAATAGTGGAAATGCTTTTTTTTCCTTAAATAAAAAAGAAAAAACCTGGCAAAACAATTGCCGCATTGAAGGAATATTTAAAATAAATACAAGCAAATTCTTATGCAAACTTGTAAAAATAAAAAAACAAAACAAAAAAAATTGCTCTATGTGTCCTTAAAATCTATTGTTGCTTTTACTCATAATGATGCTCACATCTTAGTGTGAAAAAAGCCTACATACATGGTGAAAGTCTTGAATACTGCATGATGGAGAGGTCCAAACCCCACAAAATCACAGAACAGCTGTTTACTCTCTCCACCTGGAACACCTTTAAATTTTTTTTTTTCACAAATTTATTGTGGGTTTATTTTTGAGTATCAGTTATTTTGCAAAAATTCCATTCTGTTAATCTAACCCTATATTACATCACTCACTGGATGTTCATCATTTTCATGAAGGGTGCCAATAATTCAAGCCAACTTTGAGCCAATGACTAGGACATTTATTTCCCAATATGTTCTATCATTTTATTCCCCCTGGACCAACTCATCCACTCAATGAGAAGAAATGGAGCTATTTCGGCTGTGCTAGTTATTTAAAGACTGTTTTATATTCATCAACAAGTCTAAAACTTGTCAACATTTTTATGTTTATACGAACATGTAATGTTGTGAAACATCAACCAAACAAGTTAGTTCCTGTCATCACTTGTGTTATAACAGCTATAAACAGTTATTTCGTCACCATCCTCTTCTCTTTCAGTTAATAAGACCAATCCATAAACAAATCAATTTAAAAAAAAGCAGCTCGTCATATTACAGAGAAAAGACCTTCATCCTGAAGACTTATTTATATCGAGTCTGTTTAGAAAAGTGCCAATGTGCCATGTTTGCTCTTGGGCCTTCAGATCAGACAAGAAAAGGAAAAAACTCATTTTCTCCACTCAAATCTAAATGAGGACGCGTTCGGCACAATTTCCGTGTGTTATTTATAGACCGTTTTCAAGTTGTTTATGACCAAAGCGCACAAGTTTTGGGGATGTGCAGGGATTAGAAGGGATTAGAACTTCATGAGCCTGGAAGATCTGATTCAATGAATCAACTACTAATGCCATGAAATTGAGTAAAAACACCGAGACGAGAAAACGACAGAAGCCTGAGTGGATAAAAATGGTCATTCGGAGTAGATAGATGATGCCTTAAGCAGACCAGACTCTTTCTTAAATCAATACAATCACCAATTTTTCACGACACGTTTTCACACATACGGATTGAAATTTCATACAAAATAAATAAATAAATAATAATAATAATAATAATAATAATACAAGAAACCACTTATTTATACTCTATCCTTCTTTCAAGAATTTCAATTTTAATTAATACATTAATACTAACTTTTCTCAAAACATTGAACAGAGATTCAAACTACTAAAGGATTTAAATGCAAAGAAACACATACACGTGTGTTTTTTTGTTTTTTTTTTTTTTTTTTTTTTTTTTTTTTTTTTTTTTTTTTATATAAAAAAAAAAAAAAAATTATATATATATACACACACACACACACACACATATATACATATACATATATATATATATATATATAGCGCTAGCTTTTTGTGTATCTCTAGAAACACTCCTGTCGACAACGATGAAATACGAGGTAAAATAAAATAAAGTTTTCATGTAAAAGAACTGCAGAAAAACAAACAACGTGGAGAGCTACCATTAAATCATGACACAGTAGCTCTCTCGGCTGTAATTGCCTTATTTCTACTCCACCCAGGCGGATAAAACAGAGAGGCATAAATCCGGTGCGACCGCTCCTTTAATCTTTGTTAGTAATGACACATAATGGTTCATTATGGCACAACATCACAAGTTCGAACATTTTTAAATCTATTCTTCAATGTCTGTCCCTTGGGTCACAGGCACTCAATTAGAGCACATGCTTCAGTTTCAGATATGAAGTAAAATTTGTAAACACTGCACTGCAATTCCAGGAAATAAAATAAATAGAGAATGGCGAGAGCGTGGGGGATTTGGGATGGTTGCGGAAATGGCGCTATGGTGAATATTAAACAGGGGTTGGGCTGGACGGATGTTGGGGATAAACTGAGCGCTAGTTAAATATAGGATAAAGATATTCACATTGGCACACTCATCATTTTACTTCTACAAATGTTATAACTCAGAAGTTGATGATTTTTCAAGAACAGCATATCAAGAAGTGTTTTATTCCTCTTATACCACGGCCAATTGCCAAAGATCAATTTTTAGAGTACAAACATATACTTTATAAATTGATTTATTTTTTATCATTATAAATGTGATCATAAAAGTAATTTTTTTATAATTATAAATTTATAATTGTTTTATATTTTTAATATTTTTTTATATATTATATACATCATATATATAAATGTATAATTATTTTATTATATAATTATAATCATAAATGTATAATTATTTTATATTTTTAATATATTTTATATATTATATAGATAAATGTATAATTATTTTATTATATTTTTTATAATGAAATTTATCATTATTTTTTGTAATTATAAACTTTCGTAATTATAAATGTAATTATAAAAGTAAATTTTTTAATAATCATAAATGTAATTATAAAAGTTAATGGATTTACTTTTTTATAATTACAAATGGATATACTTTTTATCCATTTATAATTAGTGACACTAATTTAGTACCTTTCCATAGCAGCTAAATACAATCCTTTAGTCATCAGCCGATTGTTTTCTTTCTCTTGAAGTAAATAAGACCCAAAAAAAAAAAAAAAAAAAACACACCACCGCTTGACTTGAAAGAAGAAGAACAGGTATAAGAAGAACATGTATTAGAAAAACAGGAAGAAGAAGATCATGTATTAGAAGAACAGGAAGAACATGTATGAGAAGAACAGGATGAAGAAGAACTTTTGTTTAACCGGGTAGGTTAGGAGGCTCGAGTCAGTGCACGCAACATATATGCTGCTTACACTGTGAAACTCCTTCCTGTGTCCCGTGTCTCAGGACATACACAAGCAATGCTCCAAACAGACACAGGATACATGCAGCAGCCAGCTTGCGTATGTGCATGTGTAGTTAAAAAATATAAATATAATTACGCCTTCTAAAGTTATAGCTTTAACTTGGACTGTTACAAAGTGCTGACACTGGAGGCTCCTCCCAAAAACTGCTTGGTTTTCAAATCTATTTATGATATTTCTATAGAAATGTTAATGTATTAAAATGAGCACACCAGTATAAACCTGTGATCTGAATTACAGACGGCACTACGGTCAGAGCTGCTGTTATAGAAAATTAATCATCTTCTTCTGATCTATTAGAACAGAGGATTCAACAGCATATAGTATGGTATAAAAATGCTATTGTTTTGGGCAGCAACACAATACTGCAATACATCAGTGAAAGAAGAATGCCTCGTCTTCTTACTGTAGCTAAGCATAGTAGAAATGTAGCTAGTTTAATAAAGAATTACAAATCTGTGTAGAATACTGTATAATAGGCTGCTGTGTGGTTGTCCTCTTACTGTAATGTTCAATATCCAGATGCTAAAATAATGCAGGTCTATTTATGCTGTACAGTATCTCACTTACTATGCGAAAAAAAAACACGCTACCGTTTAAAGAAGAAAAAAAGAAGAAAAAAAAAGAAAAAAAAAACCTCCTCTATAATGCAAGCGAAACCCCAAAAGTTCCTGACAGGATGTCAGAATCGATTTTTCTCAGGACTCATAACAAGTTCATTGCTATTTTGCTGGCACGCTGTTACCAATCATGATGATGATGAAGAAGATATTCGTGATATTATTCATCAGAAAGATGCCCGAGAACTGCAGTAAAATTACACAAACACCGGAACGTAGCACAAAAGCACAGATTCTAAACGCTGAAATGGAAAGAATGTGGATATTGATCAAATAAGGATGTCGATCTGACTGGGCCTGCAGTCTCTCACTCCGGGCACATCATCGTCCCTTGTGCATTTACAGCATGTTGTCAGGTCTGTGGACTCCGTTTGGAGAGTGTTTCAGATGAAGCTGCCAGAATCTGCTTCAGGCTGGTCTAGTGTTGTTCAGGCTACACAGCTGTAGTCAAGGTAACTAATGTACTGCCACTTCTGAGTCTCGTGTATCACATTCAGAGAAGGTCCTCAGTGCAGGAAGCTTCTCTGTCCTCTGGCTTTCACTACTAAACAGCTTCGAGGATGTCTTAAGTGCTTTGCACGGATATTTACAACAGTCCATGTTTTAATCGAGCAGTTGGGTTGTACATACAAAGACCATGATGTGCTATAAGAATGGAGTATTCAAGTGCATCGTGAATGTCCTTACGAATAACAGTTAGCTAATAAATAGAAGGAAAGTTCAGGTATGAAATATAACCTTGATGAAGGTGGACTGAAGCTCTGAGTCACACCAGCCCTGAGAGAGAGTGTGTGTGCTTGTGTGGAGATCTTACAGGTATGAGAGGTAGCAAATGATGAAATTGGGAAGGTTCAGTTGGGTGATGACCCGCAGCGCTCTGGTGCCCAGGACATGCCTCAGTGTGATACGGCTCAGCTGCTGCAGAGACAGAGGACAGCCTGTAGGAACGCACACAACAGCCGAGTATCAAAACAGAGCGATCGTGAGGTTGACGTTTAGAAGTTTAGAAGAAGAAGAAAAAGACGTTGTCTCACACACATTATAGCACAGCAAAGTTCTTTTCTTAGTATGTCCCAGCATGTTAGGATGCTGGGGTCAGAACGCAGGGTCAGCCATGATAAGGTGCCCCTGGAGCAGAGAGATTTAAGGGCCTTGCTCGAGGCCCAACAGTGGCAGCTTGGCTGTGCTGGGGCTTGAACCCCCAACCTTCTGATTATTAACCCAGAGACTAACTAACGAACACACAAGGCTTAAACATTTCAATAAATCAAAGGGAAGAGCTATCCCATACTCTAAGCTAATTTATCTTTGTTTAATTCTTGCTAATTTCCTGACCAATGATTTGTTGTTAAGACCATTAAAAGCTTAATATTTAGATTTTTTTTTTTTTTTTTACCCAGGAGTGTGTGCATAAACCCCAAACCCTGGAAGGATTGCTAACAACTAAGCCAGCATGTCCCCCATCTCAGAGGACGTACAATACACATTCAATCTGGCAGTGGAGAGCTTTGAGGTGTGAAATTATGAACCTTTGGAACCTTGGTCAATAGAAAGCAAGAAGGTGGGGCTGTGGTCTCTTTAGTCAGAAAGAAAATAGAGAAGCTGCTTATTATACCAGAACCAGTACATTGTCTCACTGTTTTCTTAATAAAAAAAAATTACATATATATTTATATTATATATCAACCATCTTATCTACCAGGGTTTTTGTGGTAAAATTCAGTGTTTCCTCGCTGCCTGCTAGAATTTCCTTGATAGCAATGTTATAATCTCCGATCCATTAATTGGACTGAAATTCATTTTCAGTGTGCATGTATGGTAAATAAAAAATAAAATACAGCTGTAGGGAAAAATTTGGATCAGTGGAAAAAAAAACCCACAGAAAAAATCATATTAAATCTGGGTGGTCAACGCCACTGGCTTGAGACTCGTCCATTACACATCTCAAAGTCCATTAGCAGTCAATTAACTAAAATGTCACATATGTTTAGACACATGCATACGAGCGTTACCAGAACACAGCACCTGCCTGAGACAGTTTACATTCTTTAATAATGTTTTAGGGCATGTGCTGCTAAGATATGTCTGCCACAGGACCTCATGAGACAGCCCTGAGAAACATTCCACAGGTTGTTCTTGCTAACCCAAAATGGATGTGTGATCTGATCTCCATCATCGTTCTGTTTATTCCTGCTTTATTCCAAAACACCCCATTTAGCACCAAGGCTACACGCTGGATTACAAGTCACCACAAACAGCGAGCAGAGACATCAATGTAAAGTCCAAAATCAAGAGTGGCAGCTGCTGTATACTAGTACAGTAAACCAGGAGGCATGAAAAAATTCTAGACGATCTGTGTCAAACATTGTTATTTAGGTCTTTATGTTAATTCTGCTCATTTGTTATCTGTTATCATTAAATCACTTCTCATAGAATAAGTATAAAAACAAAGAGAAAATGTTCAACATTAAACCAAGAGCGCCACCTGGTTGCAATTTCTGGAATTGCTGATTCAAACTGAAAAAATGAGTGATAATTATGGGTAAATTAATGTGTATATGTATATACATACACACACATAGGTGACAAATTAAAAGGGAAATAGTGGAGGGTATTTATAATACAGGCATGGTTTGACTATGCTTGCCTCCTTAACTACAAATCATCACAAAGTTCCTCCTAATGATCACCTTCAGCCTATTATGAATCTATTGGGAGGAAAAATAAATCACCTGGTCCTTTCCCAGTCTTCACCTGTCCAGTTTCAGTGAGCATCTGCCCACTTTAGTCTCAGATTCCTGTTCTTGGCTGGCAGGAGTGGAACCTGATGTGGTCTTTTGTTGTTGCAGCCCATCCACCTCAAGGTTAAATGTGTTGTGCATTCGGAGATGCTTTTTTCCTCACCACGATTGTAAAGAGTAGTTATCCGAGTTACAGTAATGTTCCCGTCAACACAAACAATTCTGTCCATAATCCTCTGGTCCCTTTCTTATCAACAAGGTGTTTTGATCTGCTGAACTGTCGCTCTCTCTGAAATGTTTTTTGTTTATCGTACCAATGGTCAAATCTCATATTCCCCCCCCCTCATTCTGCTGTTTGATGTGTATATTAACTGAAGCTCTTGACCTGTATCTGCATGCATTTATGTATTGTTCTGCTGCCACTAATGGATAATTGAATAAATGAGCAGATGTTTCTATTAAAGTGGCCAGTGAAACATATACACCCACCTAAGTGCAATTTCAAACCTAGGGGCTTGGAATCAAACACTGCTGCGCTAGTGTCCCGCCCCTATAACAGTCAAGTCTCATTTTATATCGTCTCCTGTAAAACGTTATTTGCGCTCCTCTGGTTCAAAGCCCTTGACCTAATGTACTTCAAAATGTACTTACGATACAATCATCCATAAAATAGCACCCTTACAACCTCTTCATTTCTTTAACATTAAAGCAGTATGTTACTCACTCTCGTAAAGCTGCATACACTGAGCAGCGGGTGTGTCAGGCCTGGTGTAGTCGACGGGTTTCCTCTCGTGCTTGTCTTTGGCGTAGATGTTTGCCCCGAACTCAACCAGCAGCTTGATCATTTCTACGTCGTTGGCCTTCGCTGCGTGGTGTAGCGCTGTCTCGTGCAGCCGGACTGCGTTTACTTTCGCTCCTTACACAAATGTGGAAGACAAAAAAAAAACATTAATATGGGTCCAATTTCCCAATTTCACATCCCAAAACGCTTCAGAACTGCTCCTATTGCCAGAAATCATGCCATATTTACTACAGCAGTTCTCACCAACCCTGTTCCTGGAGATCTACCTTCCTAAAGTCTTTAGCTCCACCCTCTACTTGTGCCCACCTGACCATCTAATCATTGCATTAAGAAGTTCTTGATCGACTAGATTTTGATTGGAGATTAAACCTACAGGAAGGTACATCTCAAGGAAGAGGGTTGGTGACCACCGTACTACAACCTGCACTATTTCAGGAGCTGCGCACTTTATAATCACATCTAAATACACTATGGAGAATATACAGTGCACTTGAAATCCCACAGTGCACTTGAAATCCCACAATGCACTGCATTAAGTTAGTGTTCAAATAAGGAGGAAAACAGGTCTTTGCTGCTTGAAAGGAATAGGGAGTAGGGGATAGGGAATAGGTCATGCTTTTTGCTTCTACCTGCATCGAGTAGCACTTTGACACACTCCATGTGCTGGTTAGCGCAGGCTACATGAAGTGGAGTGCCGTTGTACAGATCATAGGCTTCCAGACTGGCTCCATTTGCTATCATGAGCTTTACACACTCAGCGTTTCCTGCAAATCCCAAACACATACTCACACAAATGTCACGTAATCACTATGCCCTGAGAACGTCACTCTCATGGTGTTGGAAATATGGTGTGTAACTCTGACCCTCACCTCCTATGCAGGCCTCGTGCAGTGGGGATGTGGTGCGAGAGGTAAGGGCGGGGTTAACCGTTGCCCCGTACTCAAGGAGAAGCCGCACACATTCAGAGCTCCCAGCAGAACAGGCCTCACACAGAGGAGTGCTGCCGTCCACGTTCCGCGCATCCACCTGCAAAACAGCACGAAAGCACTCGATATTCAAATATAATACAGCGTGACTCTCGGAGTATTCAAAACACCAAACTATATCACCTAGTTCTACTGTATATCCCAAAAACCCATCCACGTGCCTCCATGATGGACACTATAACCTAGTACAAATTGCGACAAGACCGCACTTTGATGATGTCACGAGTGAACAGCATTTGTGCGCACCTGTGCAATGCTTTACTGAAGAAACATTTGTCATTTTCCATTAGAATTAGAACAGAACACTTCACCAAAACTCAAACTTCACATCACACTGACAAGTTGCAGTTGTAGAAAAATAATCAACAACAGTTACCACCATGAAATTATTTTCCCATAACAGCACATTCCGAGGTTGTTTGAATCTCTCCTATACCACAGCAGTTTGCCAAGGAATACATTACAGCATGAGATGTACTTTGTATCCATTTATAAATACATTTAATGTTGTCAAACAACTGCAAAACAAGTTCTTTATCACTTGTGCACATAGCTCTTTCCCTTATCAGGCTCTCTGTTTTTTGTCTCTTTTTCCTCTCCAAGTCTGCCGCACATACATTACTTGGGACAGGAATGATCTTATATTATCTTACAGCACATACACTATGTATAATAAAAAAATTAATAAAAAAAAAAACCCAAACAGGCGAATGAGTGGATTATTGGGGAAGAGTTTGCAGGGAAGTAAAGACGTAAACATGTCAATCATCTCGACTTTCTTAACAGTTGAGAATGATCTAGAAGTTATCAACTGAGGAGTAACTCAGAGATGGAGGGGTTGAACCTGGAGTGCGCCCTGCCCTGTGGAGGTTGATGATGATTCCACTGCCTATTGTTTTGGGGCTTTTTAATCACAGCTATCATCAGCTGTTGTTGTTGTGTGACCTATTCTGTGTCTGTTGCTCAGTACACCAGAGGTCCATTTCTATTTCAGGTCAATCCAAATTGTTGTATTGACTATGCCCAATGTTCATGCAATGCCTCTGACTGATTATACCTCTTTTCTCAGCTTCAAAATGGCTTGTTTTTCTCCCATAGACAGCTCTCTCATCTCAATGTTGGCTTATCCTTTTTAACAAATGCAGTTTTCACATGTTAAACTGAACGCTAAAACCAGGAGTAGATGTCCAGTGCCATTTATTGTTTAATCAGTGAATCTAACAGAACACATCTGAGTAACAAGAAACGTGTGTCAGTCACGTGTTCCAATATTTTTGCTCGCCTACAGATTGGGTGGTCTGACATTCATATGAATAGTATATCTCGTATTCATCTTTTGATCTCAAACCCAAATGTGTTCAGTCTCCAGCAAAAACAAAGGAACTGGCCTTGCTGTTCCAGTCGCTTCAGAGGGGATGGTGTCTAGCAAAGCTATGTGTTGTGTGTGCGTGACTGTAACCTGTGCTCCGGCATCCAGCAGCAGCCTCACACACTGCGTCTGTCCTCGGATAGCTGCCTCATGGAGAGGA